>CM077626.1:13820565-14420565 GCA_039566895.2 Turritopsis rubra | reverse complement strand
TCCTCCCAGTACACTTTTAAGATATGGGGATGTTTTATTTGTGGTCTGAGGAATTGTTTTACAGAATATTGTTTTAGATGGTAGGATCCCTTTAAAGTGAAGTTTTATGATAGAATCTGTTGAAAGTGTATGTTATATATTTCCCTATAGGGCGAAATATACAGTCGACTCTCGATAACTCGAACTCTCACGGGACCTTGAAAAAAGTTCGACCTATCGAGAGTTCGAGTTTTCGAGATGTTAGGTAATATAGCCGGTATCTCCAGTTCCGGCGTTTTTGACTCCCTCCGGGTATTTTTCGCTGTCTCAATGTATTACCGAAAGTGCAAAAATCGCAGGGTGTACTGGGTAGACAAGATGTTAGGTTAAATCAAGAAGAAAATGAAAATGACACAGAGGAATTTGGAGCAATTTTCTTACTTATCATTTCTTACGAAAAAAATCAGTCATACAACTTTGTTTCAAGTTTTCGCATTTCTCAAGGATGAGTGTACTTTCGATCTTCAGTACAAGTGAGTGGATTTGCTCCCCATGTGTACTGAAAAGGGAAAGGTCTTGTAGAACTTCTAATGCATTTCCAATTTCACTGGCTGAAGGGCGCGTATGTCAAACACTCTCGTCATCTTGATCATCTTCCTCACTTTCACAACCTTCCTCACTTTCACAACCTTCATCAACTTCGATCAATTGGGCGATGATATCTTCATCACTTTCTATTGTAGCGGATGTGACAACATCACTATCCACATTAGAAAAGGCTTCAGCTGATAGATTTACTTCGTTATCCAACTCATTCAATCTATCAATATCTTCCTGTAAACTTTTGAATGGATCATAATAGTCGTTTACTGCTGCCTGTTGGTTCGATATGCTGATGTTAGATTTCTTAAAACAGTTAACAATGGTTTCTTTCGATACAGCGTTCCATGACGATACCAAGTGTTTCATTGCTTGGAGAATGCTTATCTTTGGAAGTGACTTTGCGCCTTCTAGTGCTTTGATACAAAGACGAACGATCTTCTTTCGGTAATGAGCTTTGAGACTTCGTATCACACCTTGATCCATTGGTTGGAGGACAGACGTTGTATTTGGAGGCAAAAATACCAAATTGATGTTTTTAAGGTTATTGATTTCAGGATGGGCGGGGCAGTTGTCAATCAAAAGCACAATCTTTCTGTTTTGAGCTCGAAAAGAAGTGTCTAATCCTCTTACCCACTCTTCAAATAAATCTCCTGTCATCCAGCTTTTCTTCTGGGCTCTATATCGACAGGGAAGATGCTTCACATTTTTGAAGCACCTAGGTTTTTTGGATTTGCCGATTACAAACATTTCCAACTTTTCCCCAGTTGCGCTTGCGGCCGCCATCCCTGTCAATCTCACTTTGCTGTTCTTTCCTCCAGAACACTTTTCTCCAACCAGGTGGAATGATTTGGACGGTAAACACTGGTAGAAGAGACCAAACTCGTCGGCGTTGAATATGTCTCCCAATTTGTAGTTTGACAACAAGGTAGGCAGTGTTGTCTCATTCCAAGGTGCTGTCATTTGATTTGTTACGCTAGCACTCTCTCCACTGATGGCTTTCAAGGTGACCCCATTTCTAAAAAAGATGGAAAAGTAAGTCTAAGCCTTTGTCTTCAAATTTAAAATAAGAAGCCACTGCATTGCCGAAAATTCCTTTTTTTATCTATTTGTTGAGCGCGCGACTGCCTCTGGAGAAGACACCTGAAATGGCACTTAAAATTGCAAACGTTTTTATCAATGAAGATGACCCAATCCCCTTAATTATTATGTCAAGTACAGAATTGGAAAGCTATGTCAAGGGATATCATGTTTACAAAGATATATGGACGCCAGTTGTGAACGAGGAATTGAAAACTGAAATGGAGCCAGGTAATGTGAAGGACAAATATGCAGTTTGTGTCAAAAAGAACACATCGATAGTAGGGCATTTACCACTCGGTACCAATGGAAAGTTTGCCAAGATGATTTTCTTTTTCCTCAGAGCGGATCAAGATGCAAAATGCAATGTTGTCATAACTGGAAAGGCGGTAAATCTTGGCGATGGGGACGGAATGCAAGTTCCTTGCAAGTTGAAGATCTCGGGTACGAAGAAAATGGTGGAAATCTTATGTAATAATATTCAATGTTCTGATACAAAAAGTGCCAAGTAAAAAAAAATGTTGTTGTGTTACCTTTTCTTCCAATTGCCAAGCCAACAATCCGATGCTTTAAACCCCTCAATCTTTAATTTCTTTGCGAATTCCAAGGCTTTTTCTTTAAGAATGGTGCCATCAATTGGAACTTGTTGACTCCTCATACCCACAAACCATTTAAAAACAGCTTTATCTACCTGATCGTAGTCTCCGCAACGTGTGCTTTTTCGTGATGAAGACATGCCTTTCTTTTCCAGTGAAGTTGTTAATTTATTTTTATTTTTGAGCCATGTTGAAAGGGTGTTTTTTTTAACACCGTACTTTGCTGCAACGTCCTTGTTTTTCATACCTTTTTCCAAGTCTTTTAGGGCTTTACATTTAATCCCTATGGATTTATTGTCTAGCTTTCGTGGTTTTACAGGCGCCATTTTAAATTTTTTTTTTGTGTTTTGTTTTTCATGCGTTTCTTCTGTGTTTTGAAAATTCGAATTTTTCGAAAACATTCGAAATTCAAACGTTCGAATTACAACGTCTTTTCGAATTTTTTTAAAAATATTTGAGAAAAGTTCGAGTTATCGAGAGGAATTCAGCGTAGGGACCGAAAAAAAAGTTCGACCTATCGAGATGTTCGAGTTTTCGAGTGTTCGAGTTTTCGAGATTTTTTTTGCCTCAAAAGGGCTTGTAAACTCAAGGGACCTTGAAAAAAGTTCGACCTACCGAGTTGTTCGAGTTTTCGAGTGTTCGAGTTATCGAGAGTCGACTGTATGTTAAAACCAGCGTTTTCCTTCTCCTTCTCCGTTCACTTTTATAGGCGGAGTTCCGAAATAGAACTTGGTCATTAAAGCTTAGAGGTTGCAGCAGGGGCTAGTGTTCAGTGAAGGAGCGTGTGTGGTATAGCTACACCATTTTGTAAACCTTTCTATTGATTTCTGTTGTTTTTTTATCCTGTCGAACTGTTTATTATAGCAAGCTTATTAATACACACACTCGAAAACCTACATACCAAATTATTACCAATTGGGGCAAAACAGTTATTACAAATCGGTGCAGAACACACTGAATGGATGGAACGTTAAAATATTTGCAATGTTGAGGCTGCAGAGTTTACTTTCGTAATTTTGGTTAATTTGTGTTGCCATTAAAAGAAGAACCAAGTGAGTCACGTGAATGATGTTTTCCACACGACGATAACAAGTATTAATGCCTTAACTGAAGTGACCACTCATAACATTAACGTTCTTGATGCCACTTATACTTTAGCAAAAAGTGTAAAAAAATATACGAGAGTATTAGCAAACTATAAAACAAATTGTTCTGAAATAAAAGAAGATGTCCATGCTGAATGAAGAACTTGGAACGGGTTTTGGTCAATCACTGCAGCTTGAAAACTACCTTATTTGCTGGAATAAACACCGCGCGTTTATTTCCTAATTTGGAAATTTGGAAAATTTGCCCTGCGTTTATTCGAAACCATTTATTGGAGGTTCGCGTTTATTCGAGACCGGTTTTGTGTGACGTTACATGTTGTCGTTCCCAGTCGCATGCACGGCTCTGGAGGCAAAAAAAAAAAACACTAGCAGGATTCGTACAGTCAGGGAAAATCAGGGAACTTTTTCTGTAGTCTGGAGAAATATGTGTTTTCCAGAATAAATCAGGGAATTTTTTTATCCTCTGGCATATCTTGGATCTTGCACTTGTCCTTACTTATGTTTAACCCCAACCCTTTACGTTTGCATATGAATTTTGACACTTTTGTTTAGTAGCAAGTTATTGTTAGAGTGGATATGCAATGTCCTTGTTGATGGTCAGTCTTGCACTTTTGTCTCTTGATAAGATGTAATGTAAAAAGTCTCTTGATAAGATGTAATGTAAAAATACCCCTATGTCGACACTGTAATCCAATATCTATTTTGTAGTCAGGGAAAATAATAGCCTTTTTTACCTACTGAGTCAGGGAAAAAAATATAGAATTCAAGGCAAAGTCAGGGAATAAAATTCTGGAAACCTGTACGATCTCCTGATTAACAAACACCAACTGTACGATAAAAACAGGATATACACCAGGAAAACTGTACGAGAAAAACAGGATATACACCAGGAAAAGTTAAGTAACTTGACATTATAATTTTGTACGTTGCTATTTGGTCATGCAGGATTCCCTTACATTTGCATATCTTATGAGACTATCTTGACAAAATTGCTGGTCTCGAATAATGTTGCATTTAATGGGTTAAAATGAAATTTATTTCGTTGTTTCATAAAGCCCAATTAGTCACGGCACATGCCTTTATTAAAAGAAAAATTTTTTGACCGCATCGCCCGTACCGGCAAACGTCCCGTCCCATCTTCCGTATCAGCAGCTTCTAACTTGGTGTTGATCTAACTACAGGTGAATGTAAAAACTACTCGTCGAATCATATACCTATTTTTCAATTTTTTCTATCTTTCAGTTTATTCTGTGGATATTGTTAGGTTTATTTAAATATGTACAATTATCATGTCTGTTTGAATCATTCCCATATTGAAAGTATAGTCTTTTTGAAATTAAATTGTATTTCTATCTCTTTATTATCTCTATTGCTATCTCAGATCCCCTGTACTTCAATGGGGTTCGTTTGGAATTCAACTCCTGAATAATTGTATTTATTGACAGATTTCATTACTTATTCTTGTAATTTCCCGGTGCAGTAGATAAATTAATTATGAATAATGAATACAATACTGAATACAAAATTTGAAGGTAAAATTTTTTGATCAGGCTGTATGGTTAATTCATGCCAGTTTATGGAGCAAGTATGTGGTCTCAGTTTATCAAGCAAGATAATGTCAGTACGCTCATTGCCATATTTCTACTGCTGTTCAGATTTTTCGAAAGAAGATAGTAAAAATGAGGAAATAATAATCGCAGAAAAAACGGTGTATAAAAATGTCAAAATTGTTTAGTATTGTTCTGATCCAATCATCACGCAAACCCGATTGTAAAAGGTTCGACCCGTTTGCGATTGGGTCAGTCCACTTATAAACGGATCAATCTGATTACAAACGACATATGAAATGGTTGTGTCAAGATTCCTTTTAAAAGCTTAAAGACCGCTTAAAAAATTATCTAGAATAACAGAAAATAGCAAAAAAGATATCACACGATTTACATAGAAATTACAAGGCCATTTTCGAGAAAACTGCAGGGATTAGCGATGTCAACTTTTTTGATTTGAATTCCCACATCTTAACACGCAAATATGTAAAATTATTCACGATTGCAACGTTAGTGGAAATCGTGTTTCAAATAGTCGTGGGGAGAAGGCGCGGCGAGTTTTGGGGTTTTAGTCCGACGCTCTTAGCATTTCTATCGCAGGCTAGGAAATAATCCATGTAATTTGCAGACCGTAAGAATACGTATGTTTGCATAACTATTATTGATGTTACATTTTTACTATCTATTTTAACATCCTTTGCATTTTGTTAATTTGTATCATTTATGACAAATATTGCAAAGTTGTTCATAACTAGCGCTCACATTAGTCTTCAAAATATAATTTCCACGCTTCCATCAACAGGCAAAGCAAAGTGCTAATCATAACTTTCTTGTTTTTATTTTGATTAGTTGATGTTATGCGGTCACTGTATTATTTCATTCATCTAGTTTCTTTTTTTGCTTCTTTAGTTGTTTGTTTAGATCTGTTTTTGATAGAGAGCTCTCCCGCTTCCATGTGAATTACCCTTCTTTGGAAAAAAGGGAACTCATTTAGCTTTCCTAAGCTTTTTTAATTTTCCATTCTAAAGCATATAGCAAATAGATCTTTTGACACGCGGAAGAAAGTTTTGTATAATGCACCTTATCGGAATCTCTGAAAAATATGTGCTCCTTCACAGAGGTTTGAAATACAATAAGTATGTTTTATGGAGGTTTCCACTGTGAAAATGCATTTTTCTTTTAATAAAAACTGTTTTGATGTGCAAAAACTTCTCCATTTGGCATATTTTGTGATCAAATTAACTTCCTAAAAAGATTTTCTTATTCCATTTCCATTTCGCATTTTCTATTTTCGTCTCGGTCAAAGCTCTTTTAAAAATATTTTTTACCTACGACCTCTACGACAGAGAGTGTTTACGGTTACTTTCTCATAAAAGCAGCTTTCCGATAAGGTGTATTGCCGCACTGTACACAAGTACATGAAGACACCTTGTTAGTGCTGTACCTGCTGCATGACTGGCAGTCTTTTTTTTGTTTTCTTTTAACATTAATGACTGGCAGTTAACTTACTTGCTTATTCCAATTATTTTTCTTCTAAAGAATGACAAAAATGTTTGAATGGTCCACTACCGGTCATGCAGTATATCTTTTATGTATATATATTTCATTTCATTTTATTATTATTATTATTAAGAATTTTTACCCAGGATATATACATTTCAGTGTTATAAAAACATTGTTATCAATATGTGTCCTGCTAAAAATTAGTTAAAAATGTTAAAAATGTTAAGACAAAATAAAAACCAGGAATGAAGAATTTGTGTGATTGAGTATTTGCAAATAAGAACCAAAGAATGTGCATGAGTAAAAACCCTGATAAAAACACAGACAAAAATCTGGAATATGGTATGCATAAAGGCATGAAGAAAAATTGAGTTTTCGAATCCTAGAATTGCAAAAGACTTAGAAAATGAAAATGAAAATTTATTTTATTCGAAAAATTTGTAGTCAATTAAAATATTCTGTGATTCGTTGTTTAAAACTATGTAAGTTCATATCTTGACGTATTAGTAAGGGCAGTTCGTTGTATGTTGTCACCCCCGTTGAACGAAAGGATGACTTCGCAACTTTCAACTTTACCATAGGAATCTTCAACTTTAAGCCATTGTTTCGTGTGCATTTCTCATGTGTCTGCAGGACAAACAAATTTTCCACGTTTGGACAGAGTTCACCGAGCATACATTTCTTTATCAACATAACAGCATGCTTTTTCATTTCATTCAGAATAGGAGTTTGCTTCTTAGTTGTTATTTTAGCAACTCTGCTGTCGAGTGATGATAGTTTGTTGACTTGGGTCTGTGTAAGACTAAGGTTGGTGATGCAGTTGTACAGCATGCCAGGTAGAATAACTGCTTTGTAGATCATGGTCAATGTTTCAACTGGAAGATAGTATTTCAGTGACGATAATAATGATAGCTTTCCAGAAGTTTTCTTGTACAGTTTTTCGAAGTTTCTGTTGAATGATAAAGATTGATCTACGGTTGTCCCCAGGTATTTGTATTCACTCGTCGAGGAGATGTCGTGATAGTCATACTTTAGGGCGATAGAATGACTGCTTTTGCATAATCTATTACTGGTTCCAAGCAACATGGATTCTGTCTTTCCTGGATTCAGATTTATCACCAGCTCGTTGGATTTAAAATACGTTGATACATGCTGGAGATCTGCATTTAGGTCATTTTCGATTTCGTTTCGTAACTTTCTGGATAGGAAGATAACAGTGTCATCAGCAAACATGTACACACGGGAGTGTTGCAAACAATGTTCAAAGTCGTTAAAGTACAAAAGAAATAAGAGCGGTCCCAATATTGAACCTTGTGGGACGCCGCAAATTAGTGGGTGTGGTTCTGACTTTTGCCCATCGACTTCCGATATCATGGATCGATTAAACAGATAGTCTGTAAACCATTGTAGAGCAGCTCCTTTGACACCGTACCTTTGTAATTTCGAAATTAAAACGGAATGGCTGAGCGTATCAAACGCCTTGGACAAGTCTATAAATACAGCTCCGACCATTTTTCCTTCGTCAATATCCTTACTAATTTCATCAATCAGGAGTAGCGTGGTGAGTTCCGTAGATCGCTTTTTCCGATACCCAAATTGTTTATCGGACAGAATACTGTTCTCTTCCAGATATGATGTGAGTTGATGGTGAACTGCTCGTTCTAGTATTTTGGAGATGACGGGCAGGATTGAAATTGGTCTGTAATTACTCAGTTCTTCCTTGGTCCCACCCTTGTGCAATGCGATGACTTTTGCAATTTTCCATTGGGATGGTACTGTTTTTGTTCTTAATGAAAGGTTGATGATAAAGGATAGGGGCTTTGACAATACGGAGGAAGCGTCCTTTAAGACTCCCGGTGGTATATCGTCAATACCGGCAGCCTTTCTCCTTTTCAGTTTCTTTAACTCCTTCTCAACAAAGACAGTTGTTACGTAAGTAAAAGCAAACACAGTTTGTGATTCGTTCTTTGGGTTGATAGGAGATCCCCATATAAAATTTTTAACCGGCATTGCGACTGATTTTATTTTCGATGCCACGTTCGAGAAGAAGTAACAAAAAGAATTTGCTCTGGCTGACCTTTCGGCTTGTGTCGAAAAGAACGAGTTGCTTACTGGTATTTCCTTTGATGGAAAAACATCCTTAAGTGATTTCCAGAATTTTGCTGGGTTTTTCGCATTATCACGTAGTAGATCGTTATGATACCTTTTCTTTGTGTATTTGATCATATTATTGCATCTGTTCTTTAAGTTCTTATATAACAGCCAATCAGCTTCTTTCTTGGTTTTTCTGGCTTTTCTGAGAAGTTTGTCACGATCGTTCATGGCTGATTTGATTTCGGATGACAACCAAGGACATTTCCTTCCCTTTATTCGCTTTTTAATAATAGGAGCATGAGAGTTTAAGACGGTAAGTAAAGTATTTTTGAAGAATTCCCATGCATCATTTACACTTGTAAGATTGTACAGTGGATTCCAATCACATGCCCGGAGATCATTTTCAAAAGCTACGGGATCATAGTCTTTATAATTTCGGGAAGTTATTTCTCTTTGCGGTTGTTTAATACTGTTCATTTTACGTATGCATGCGATTGCGTCATGATCACTTAAACTCAGTGGTATAACAGCTGTTTTTGAAATGTTTGATTTCTTGTTTGTAAATATACAGTCGATTAAAGTTTTTGAGGTTGTTGTTATACGAGTTGGATTCTTTATTAATTGATGGAAACCATGTCCATTTATGATCTCTTTTATGTCACGGTTATTTGTTCGCTGCAAGTAATTTATGTTCATATCTCCCAAAAGGATTGTCTCCTTTTCGCAGTCGTTAAGATTAATTAAAAGTTCGGTGAAATCATCTTTCCAATTTTTCGGTAAATGGTTGGAAGTATCCGGGGGTCTGTACATACAGCCAATGATAAAACTTTTTGCTTTATTTGGAAATATTTCAATAAATATACATTCAATATTCGGCTTTTCTAAATCATTTCTTCGCCTCCAGTTGATATCGTCCGAAATGAAGATAGAAACTCCTCCTCCTTTACCATTATTTCTATTTCGCTTGATAAAGGTAAACCCCTGAATCATATACAAGTTATCGTTGTCATGTGTAGTGTGAGACTCGATGAGTGTTTCTGAGAGTGTTATGATAGTATTTTTCTGTCCAGAAAAAAGTGTTGTAAGATTTGGCATATTGGTAAATAAACCACGACAATTTTGATGCAATACCTTGATACCTTTTGAGTTTAACAATGATTCTAAACCATTTGGTCCCGGACAACTCTCTATATCTCCACATGTTAAAAGTAGTAGAATTAACAATGTTTTCTTTGAAGGTTTGACACAAAATAACGATGTTTTGGCGACAAATAACGAAGAATAAATATAAGATTCTTTCTCAAAACATTCTTCAACATTTAGGGTAACACTGATACCATCTCCAGTAATAAATGCACTCTTCTTTTTGTAAAAATTACTCAAAACATATAACAAAATCAGAACAGTTGCAATAATGTTTTAATAAAAACAGTTGGTTTAGGGGTCGTGTATATAAAATATACATGGACAGTTAGGGGAAGGTCCATTCTTGTTCAACAACGTTTGGTTTTATTGTGTAAAAGCCGTTAAGAAATGTCATTGTCAATTTTAGATGGTCCCTTTCTTTCTTTATTAGCAAATGAACAGTATGACTATTACGCGGAATATGCCAGAGCCACTAGATTCTGGGTCATTCCTTTGTTTAGCAATACCGGCAAATGATCATTATTTTTATAAAAAAACTCTGAATTATATTTTAAACTCATCTACTTTAGTGTCAGAAATTTTCCCTAGAAGAAATTTTCGGGAATTTCCTAAATGGACAGCTGATATGCGAAAAAGAGATGTTCATTTAATTTTGGTGCTCATTTAAGAATATAAATGATCTTTTTGATTCAGAGTTGAGTGGATTCAGCGTCAAGGGAGCAGCCATTTAATTTTTGGCCCTTCAGAATGGATGCTCATTCAAGCCAGTTCGCTCTGTCAGATAAGTACGGTAAGCAAATAAATTTGAATACCTATTCCTACAATTCGCCATCCTTTCACAATTGTTTTCTAATCACTATGATTTAATTCTCATAGAACTAATCTCTGGCAACCAATCACTGATAGATATCCAAAGTTGTTACGAAACTTTAACGAAATTCAATAAAAAGAAAAGACTTGCAGGGGTTATTTTCACTACCTACATAGATGAATTTGATAGAAATGTTCAATATGAAAGTCGATATGTAGAAATTAAAAATGAAAGCAAAGAAATCGATATTTTAGATCTAAACTTGCTAGAAGATCGCTTATTGCAGAACATGAACGAAAAGGAAAAAGGACCATTTTTTCTAAAAAAATGTATGTCGTCATGTCAACAAGAATATCATTGTGAATACTTAAGCATTCCCCTCAATGCAATGAAGTCAATGCACCATTAAAGTACTGGTTTGTGGAAAGAAAAAGAACATCAGAGCACTGTCTGTTATAAAGAACTTGAATGTATCTGTAAAAGTACCAATTCCTTGTGAAGAAAATAAATGTAAACACAATGCAAGAGCAAGAGCAAAAGCGAAACTCCAAGCTCACAAACAATTTCAAAATGTGATACTAGAAGATTTTGTTGAATTTCATAAGCAATATGAGGTCCTTACTATTTGTATTTTGCAAAAACTGAATACAGAAAGTTTTTAAATTTTGTTCGTTAAATCGAAAAATTCGTTAAATCCGGTATTCGTTAGAGAGTCTACTGTATTTACGTATACATTTGTATTATTTGCAACAAGTACTTGAAAAATCTGAATACTTCCACAAAGCTGCCAGGAGTAAACTCGTTTTTTAATGTATTACTAAAAGGTGTAATTTGTGATTTACCAGCACAAGAATCTTGACTTCTGGTAAAAAGAAAGGCTTGGTAGTTTAGCCTAACGTTATCTTTAACTGATCTTTGTTTAATCCCTTTATGAAATTTCAACCTCACGAAATGAAAAGTTTCACAGTCTTTTGCATACATTTGAAATTGTCATGCATTTCAGGTATTATTGTAAGTTATTAGAAACTTGATGCTGTCAAAGTTTTCCACACGGGATACTCCCAACACGTTTTTAAGGACAATTTACTAAACAGAAATCTCGTGTTTTATATGAAGGAAACGTTTTTATAGGAGAATACTTGTTGATTTTTTTTGAAAATTGTTGGGTTTTTTTTCGGAAAAAATAGTATGTTGCAATCGTGTTCGTGCCATTTTATTTAAATTACTTTTTTGTGGCGCCAACCCAAATATAACCACAAACCCTTTTACACCAGTCTTTGTTGGCTTTACTTTTGAAAAGTACGTGGTCAAACACACAAACAATTGGGGTTTTCCCAAAATTTATCCTACCGTTGGACGATTCAAATCAAACAATAGGTTTCTCGGTCCAGTGTTTGTTTTAGATCATTCTTCTAGAATGTGAAGAATCATAGTATTATAGTTCCGTGTAACTTCCACACGTATTTTTTGTAAGAACTTTACTTGATTATTTGGATCACAGGATTTGCCAACAACAACAACAACAACAACAAAATTGTGCTTATTATCACTATTGCTGAAACATTTTGCAGTTACAAATATATATATTATCTTGAAGTTACAAACACCAACGAACATAAAGCTTTCTATATACACATAATTTGTCCAATCACCGAATTAACATAGAAATTATAAGTGAGACCTTTTATATTTGAGTTAGAATGAGAATACACTGTAATTCTGTCATTTTATTCATTTCAAGAATATTGAAACTATCCTTTAGTATCGGACGAAATTCTGCGAAACCACTGAAAATGTTCAATCTTTAGTTAGCGTTGTTTGATTGTTGGTATAGCGAGAGGCGGATAATCTTCGAGTTACCTTAATAAAAAGAGGTGAAGGAAAGGTTTTTTTCTCTGACTCCTTTATTATTAAGAAAATCCAATCGCGCGGGCTGTAACTCGAAAGTAAAAATATATTTCTCCAATATCGAGTTAGGAACTCGAAAGTGAATTAATGTTTTCCCCATCTCGAGTTAGAAAAATGGCAATTTGTGACGCCATAACTCGAAGTTGCGACGTCACAACTGCAAACTCGAATTTTTTAATTCGAATTTTTTAATTCGAAGTTTTTAATTCGAAGTCATAACTCGAAGATTACCCGCCTCGTATAGCGACCATAAATTAATTTTAAAATACTGAATTTGATCATTCGCGAAAACTATTGATCGCTAAACTTTCCAAGAAGTCAATAAATTTGTTATATCATTACCTCCCAGTGCGCAAAATCTACAAAAGTCTCTGTGGAGGAGTGTTTTTTGGCAATATTGCATGGCATTCCTATAGAAAACACTCCTCTCATAGACTTTTGAAGATTTCGCCCACTGGGCTGCTACTACAAGTGATTTTATGTAAGAAATGAAATGTATACAGTATACACATGATTGCTGACACAGCAAAAAATAATTCATGAAATACAAAGAAAAATTCATTAAAAATACAGCTTATGGAACTTTTACAAAAAATAAACGAATACAAATAAATAAATAAAGGAAAATAAAAGTAATATTAAAAAAATTTGCAAGCTTAATTGATGAATTTTTCTAAAATGATATACACAGTGTGTACGTTTCTTACAAAAGCAAAACAGCTGCTAAGTGTGCAGGTCTCAAAATGGATCACATTTTAAGCAAGTTGCAACCTACTTAGGTCAGAAAATCAATCTCCAACATTATTTAGAATGACGTTAACCGCTCATCCCAACTTCCTTCCCCATATAAAATTGGGTTCATTGGTTTATCGGTTGATAAAAACATTCTCCACCCATAGCAACCACCCGTAGCATTCACCCATAGCAACCTAAAGCTTAACACTAAAAGTGCTTCGGAACAAAAATCATTGTTTAAAAATAGTAATATTTACTGGGAAAAAATAAAAAAGGAATTTAACGCTTAACAACAAATTTTTAATTTTTAATATTTAAAAAAATAGTAATATATTTCAAAAATCTAATAGAAACGAAAATATGTAAAATAACGAGGGACTATCGTTATCATCTGAAATAATTGTGTAAAAAAAATAAGGTTACTAGTAAAATTCCCCCCTGGAACATAGAAAAACGAGTAAAGAAAAGCGAGTCAAGGAAAGTAAAGTTCAGGGTGTGTATAATGGAGAAATATATCTAATATACAAATAAACATCATGCGAGAAATGACGGGCTAACCGAACAGAAAATCCTATCCCAGCATGTAAACATAAGCATTTGATTACATACATTCGAGCTAAATGGGGCGATTAGATTTTAGCCGGTTACACGTGGCAAATCTCAGTCCACTCTAAAATTTCTCCATATAAAACCATCTAAATGAAATGGTTTTCAAAGGGATGTGTATTAAAAAACAAGTTAGTCTAAAAATGACGTATCTAACATTTCCTTATCATACGAATTGCCTTTTTTTGTCTGTCGTTTGATGGCATCTATATGTTCAGAATCATCATCACCATCGTCATCATCACCGGAGGAGTTCAACAGTACATACAAGTTGCCATACTCCTCCGCAATGCTTTTTTTCTTCGGATAGAAGTACATAATACTTACATAAAATCCAAAGACCACAAAATAAACTAAGCCTACCCCAATGAAAAATACCTGGTAACCATATTTCAAAATCAACACGCTTACAGCTAAAAAGCCAATAGCAATACCTAGTCCACGATACAAGCCATGAATCAACCCCTGTAATGCAGCACCAATTCCAGGAGGGCTTCCCACATAAGTTGCAATTGCCACCCAACTCAACATACTAACTCCTTCAAATGGTTCCACAAGAAAGACAAACCACGGGCTCTCAATGACCGAGTAAATAACAAATGTGAAGCCATGAGTTAGCAGACCAACCCAAATAATATTAATTTGTCCGTATTTTTGAATCAACATTGGTGAGAATATCAGTGAAACCATATACGATACAAAATGAGTTGTTGTAATCAGTGGCATCAAATACAGAGGGCCACCAAGTTCGGATATATAATGGTATATATAAAGCTGCTTAATTCCAGCACCAATGCCAGAAAACACAACACCAACAGCAAAAGCAAAATATGCTGGACATTTTACCAAGACACACAATGCTTCGAATAAGGTACAATTACATTTTTGATCTTCTTTCTGTTTCTTTACCACAGACATACGAGCATAAGATGTGTATTTGAAGAAAAACGCGACCAGTATACAAACACAAATCATGCCATATACCACATATAAATATGGGGAATAATTGATCACATGCCCAAGATGACAAAAATCATCCTTCAAATTCAAATCCATATTTGTCACAAGTGAAAATATTATAGAAACAATGTATAAGCCAATAGCACCAGGAATAATTTGCCGACCAAATTTGATGCTATCATTTCCCAGAACTTGCAGTGTATATAAATCAGAAAATGTTTCACCGGGTGATGCAAAAAATTCACCAACTACTGAAATTATCAACAACACCACAAATACTTTGTAAGTAATGCTATCTGTTGCTTCATATTCGAATGTGTTAAATGGCCAGGTGTAATATAAATCATACATTAGATTTCCATGATATTGGGGACCATTTGGGCCGTTGAGAATTTCACTGTTGTACTGATGTACCTTGACCAAGAATGCCTGCTTCACCAAACCTTTTGTTGTGTTGGATGTGTTGGAATATGACATATTGTGTACATGTTCCATGCAATGAAATCCATTAATTGGTTCAACAAGTGGTACCATTATGTATGTTGCCAACATAGCAAGTAACGTCACAATTAACACATTTTTAAAACGGTTCGTCTTGTCTGCAATGAAGCCAAGTAAAGGTGAACCAAATAATAGAGCAAAATATCTGGATGACAATAACACAGCTACCTGATGTGGTGATAACAACAATGTGTGTTTATAATACAGACCAAGATATCTTGGAAGAGACTTGACAATAGCATCGTAAAAGAAATAGAAAACCCACACTTTGGACAGGGGATTCTTATCAACAAATTCCGCCACACTGTTCTTGAGTTCCATGTCAATGACCTTCTACAAACACCGACAATGCATCACCTCCAATACTTATTGCCAACTAATTCAACCTAAAAAAAACAGGAGCCATACTGATTGAAGGTGCTGAGAAGTGGTTGGATAATATTTAGAGATAGTAATAAAATTTAGTTCAGTTGGGGAAATTTTCTGCTTGTGAATGATGAGAAAAAACATCGATCATTGTGCATGTGCACAGCCAACTAGAGTTGTGATTGTGGCGGAAGGAGATGCATTTTGCATTAGGGTTCATCAGGCGTCAGTTACCATCTTGATGTTGTGAATATCCTTAGCTATCAGGTACGTATGTCTATCACTGCCTATCCACTGAAACTGCACTGTATAATCTGCATGGCTGTATAAACTGTTAGGAATTAGAAGTTATTTCAACTCAATATCATGGACTGATAGCATAGTTGGTAGAGTGATGACAAGGAATGCCAAAAGTTGTTGGGTCAAATCCTACTCAGTCCTGCTTCTTTGACATCTACACACTCTCTATACATTGGGCACTATCTGATGATGTTTATGTTGTATGTGAACACCATCATACCACTGAATCTCTTGATGTACAACCTTATTGGCCCTTTTTACGCTGGTCTTCGTTAGCGTTATTTTGGAAATGTCCACGGTCAAACTCTCACAAACAAACATCTACGGCCTTCCCTTTTAACGCCAAGTCATGAAAATTAACACCAGTGAAATGTATACATATCTGGAGAATTTGAAGGAGCTTAAATTTGAGTCCCCAATTGGTCAGCTATGATCTCAATTTCATGCTGTGAACTTCCCTCAGGTATCAAGTAAGTTTTTCTATCGTTCTCTGTCTACTGCAATCTATTGTAATCTAAACACATTAACATAAAATTCACCATGGATAAGGACAATAATGGAAAACTGGCCTTTATAAATGTTTCTAAGAAAATTCATAATTCTTTTATCATAACTTCAGTATAATCAGAAAAACCTTTTATTAATCTTCTCACTATACTTCAGCTTTATACATCTTTTGCTTACAGACCTTAATTAATGACAACTTGAGAGAAAACCATAACAAGTTATATTATTGATAATAAGTGATAAACAATCAGTCTTGTTGATAGAGCTTAAAAAATCAAGAACAATCATAAAAGCCACATCAAAGAAAAACCTGTATCCTGATTCTTTGATTGACAACTCAAATATTTAAACAACAAACATAAAAAAACAGCTGATAAACATGAGTTAGAAAACACATGATTTTTTGAAATGGCAAAAATTTCCTAACCTCAATTTTTCTACAGTCCTAGCAAAACTCTTTTAATATCTAACTAGAAGCCCTTAGGCTTAACAATTTCTGCTTCAGTGTTCAAACAACTTTGACTATGTTTCTCTGATCTCTTGCGGAAGCACTAATTAACTCAAATGAAATGAAATTGGTGTTTGTTGACAAAACACAAGTTTTCACCAGAAATGTGAGAAAGGTCTATTCGTCTGATCAATCCAGAAAAAAATATGGAAAATGACAACGAATAAATTACTTAATGATTTTTGGAATGGAATGTTTTGGAGAATATTAGCAAATAAAAACGGATTTCACTCAGTGATTGAATGCTGTTTTGGTTATAAAAATCCTAGTTGAAGTTTCCAACTGCGATTTTTTGGAAAGCACCCTTACTCTCCCAACAGTGTGGTGGAAGTAAGACTTCAAGCTTAAAATGTCATGGAAACAAGCATGGCCCTTTTATATAATTCATTTATTCATATAAAACACACAAAAGATTTCCACAATTTTTACCAGAAATAGTCATTGAATTTATGTTTACATTGTTAACTGTTTATAAGAAAATTATGAGACTCCAAATAGAATACACACACATGCTATGAAAAGATGATTTCAGAATTAGGCCAACATTTTTTTGTTTAGTTTTAAATTCATGTTTTCTCTAGAGGGCAGATGGAACTTTGACCCCTTTATCTCAAAGGGAAATAAGTTATTGTGTTGTCATCATACTCAGAGATTAAATGTATACTCAACTTGTTTATAAAGCACTTTCACCTTTACAAGTTACCCTCACAAATGCCTCTCCGATTAAAGTTAATGGAGGCCTAACCTTCACTCAAATCATCTATGCATGGCAGAAAAATAACAATCTCAAAAAGAGCATATACAAAGTCAGGGGCAACTTCAAATTAGGCTTCGAAACCAAATCAAACCTGCCGCCTGATTAAGCTTATTTTTACTCCATGTTAGGCGTCCTTCTTCCAAATCAAAACACACACTTAAACTTTATTCACAAATTAGGAATGCTGCAGTTGATAAGGTAAAGGCTAACTGGAAGCCAACCCATGGCAAAAAATGGAAATCATGAAAACTAGGAGAGATATTGATGTGTATTGTGCTTTCACACCAAAATAAAATTAGGATTTGTGTGCAGTAAAGAAACTCAAGGATGTGTTCTTTATTTGGATCCTTGAGTCACCTAATTATGAATAGTAAGCTTATTTGAAGTTGTCCCTGACTGACATTCCAAGTGTAAAAAATCAACTTCTTTTCTATATATACATCTCTTATTTCGTCATGTTTTATCTCTTGAAATATTGTTCAGTTTGTGTAATAATGATGCAAGTTTCAATAGGAAATATTATAAAGATCAATATCAATATTATATTAATGCATTCATTAGCCAGTTATACTCAATAAGATTTCTTTCAATTATATTATATATATCGATATATACCTGCACTTTCCCTGCATTTTCTCATGCACACATTTTATTTGATTTTTAGCTTTTAAAACACAGGGTACAAACTTGTAATAAAATAAATACAAAATATATTCCTATGGAAATTATTGATTTCTAACTCCAACAGTGCAGTGGCCAACTTCCAATATTTCAGAAGTATAATTTCAAACTTTCATTTTTTCCCCAATACATTAATCTACTAAACCAACGACTAGGCCAACTTCCTCTATAATATATACCACACACCATGCATCATATCATCATTCTTTAGGATCAGCAATCTTCCTTTTCTCGAGTGTTGATTTCAAAACGATCAGTATTTCTTTGAGAACAAAATGTTCTTGTGATTACATTAAGATTACAAGACTACGTAATAACAGGACAAACGTTTTATTAGTAGAAATAAAAATGTTTCAACTGAATTCTTTGGTGCAACTTTTCAGCCTAGTATTACTAGATGACAAACATTCTTATTTGTATTTTCGTTTCTTATTATTCACATAAAAAAATCTTTTGGAACAGTTAATCACAGTGTTTGTTTCCCCCAAGAATACACCAATTTCATTGGCTAAAAGAGAAAGTCACATGACTTTCCGACTCAAAGAGGAGCACATACACAGCAGATGAAAAACTGTTGTGGAAATATATATATTATAATATTTCCTCTTCTTCTTTTGAGGTTACATAGGAAACTGGGAGTACGCGTGTACAAGATGATGCAGAGGATGTTGTCTCTTGAAGTCCTCTTTCTAGTCTTAGTATTATCTATCCATATAATAACAGAGTATAATATTTCCCCATCATAATAGTAGCTATGTAGCTCTAGCTATACGCAAGGTAGCTAAAAAGGTATTATAGCTGCTCACTATATTATACTCAAATATTTTGAGGGTTACTGTTTAGCTATAGCTATAAATGTTTTTTGCTTATTATTTATTTTATGCATTTTCATAAAGAAAGAAAAAAAACTCACATTTACCGACGAAAACATCTGCAATCACTGTTTCATGTCTTTTTATCTTTCTATTTCAATGAAAATAGATTGATATTTCTTCCTTTGACTCTCGTTCTCCCTTCCTAGCGTGCAGCGAAGGAGAGTGTTATTGCACTGCAAAAAGTTTGACCAAGCACCCGGCAAACGGAACACGGGACTTAGCCACACTTTACATGGAGTTTCATTTCGGGGCGAAATTAATTACTACTGTGTATACATCATCTGCTCGTTCGAACACGCAAAGGAACAAATATTTTGTTCGATTAAGATAAAATCAATAACCTTGCTCAAGACAGAAGTTATATTTCTTTTTCGCAGTATTCGCTAAAAAGGTATGTGATGATAACTCCTTGATGTTTCCCTCCCCTTTTTGTGCAAAATGCCTTATCAGTTTTTTTTAGTTTTTTTATTTAATCTTTTTTTAAAGTTGGAAAGACATAGCTTGTGTGACAAACTAATTAAATCCAACTACATAATTCGTAAAAATATAAAATACCAAAATGTAAAATAAAAAAAGAAATGCTAAAATAGAATGAATAAGAATTTCACGTGATCTGGGCTCGAGAATTAACTTAAAGGAAAATCCACACACTAATTGATATGCAATTTAGATAGAGCAACTGTGACATTGGCAGTAGCAATTGTTGAGTGTTTTGATTCGAGACTTGAATAGACTTAATTTTGGGCAATGCTTTAGATCAACTGGAAGGTTATTCCAGAGAAGCACTGCTCTAAAGACGAAAGAGGTTTTGGTGCACTCTGAGCGCTTAGGTAGCTGCAACAGAGTTCCATGACGCATGTTATAAACAACAGACTTTAAAACAAAAAAATCCCACATAAAACTTGGATTTAGTCGGAAAATCGACTTATACACTTCAGTGGCAAGTAACATCAAATTTGATTTGTGTATTGACACAGCGTTATATGTCTCCAGGACCTTCTCCTTGGATGTGACAAAATCTAGATTTACTGTTCTCAAAGCTCGGATGTGCGTGGATTCAATTTTTGCCGGATCCCTCTTTGAGCAGAACATCCAAACTAGAGGACAGTATCTAAAGCAGGATAGAACATATGCATTGCATAGCATTGTTGCCTTTGGCAAATTTAAGTAAGAGCGAATTCGTAATAAGGCATATTTTACGATTCGCTTTTGTGCATACGTCTAATATGTGAGGTGAAAAACTCAACCTGTCGTCGAGAGTCACTCCCAGCAGTTTCACACATTTAGTAGAAGGAATAGTGTGACTGTCAACAACAAGTTCGTTTTGATTTTCATCATGACAACCAAGAAGTAAAAACTGAAATTTATCTGGGTTGACAACCATCTGGTTGATCCTAAACCAGTTTGTGATAATAGGAACATCTCGGGACAATTTAGATAACACCTCACTGAGAGAGGGATCACACGCATATAATGTATTGTCATCAGCAAAGTTGGCAATCCCAGATGAAATTTCACAGAGAAAGAGATCATTGAGGAAGATATTGAATAATAATGGCCCTAATATAGAACCTTGTGGCACACCTACAACTACCTCTAGCCATTCACTAAAGTAGGATTCGATTCGCACACGCATCTTCCTATCCTGCAAGTAACTATATAAAAACTTTAAACTTTTATATCCCAATCCATAAGCCCAAAGTTTAGCTACTAACAAGTCATGGGGGAGAACATCAAAAGCTTTTGAAAGGTCCATTAGAACAACTCCTACCTTTCCAGCACTCGCAAGACATTTTTGCCACGCATGGAGGAGATTTAACAGGCAGTGCTGGGTTGAATAGCCTTTTCGAAAGCCACAGGGGTATTTTGAGAGTTTAGTCTCCATAAAAGCTGTAAGCTGGTTGAAGACTAATCTTTCGTATACCTTAGAAATTATTGGAAGTAAGCTAATGGGCCGATAGTTTGACTTGTCAGTAGCAGAACTTTTCTTATGTACTGGGATTGTAACAGGCATCTTAAGTTCAGACGGGAATATATTAGATTCAAGAGAGTTATTGAAACACGATGACAAGACGTCGGAAATTTCATAAGCAACACTTTGAACAATATCAGTGGGGACTTGCTGCTAGTCTTCTTTGTCTTATCGAGTTTCATAATGATGGCAAGAATTTCATCACTAGTTGTGAATTTAAATTCAAAGAAATCATCCCTGTGGTGTAATGACTTTATCCTCACAACACTAGGATGACTTTTAAATTTTTCAATTGCTATCAAAATAGGGTCACTCACTATATCAAGGTTTGGTGCCACCATTGGTGACCATGACTGTATGGGAAGTGACGCCGTGATGTTAGAAAAATATCGATTAAAAATGTTTCCCACATTTGTGCTATCAGAAATGATTTCCCCGTCATTGTCTTACTTGCAAAAGCGTCTTTATCCGAGAAAAATGGTTTGCATGCGCTCCAGAAACTTTTACAGTCTCTTCTAATGGAGAATTGCCTTGGCAAAATAAGACCTCTAGGCTTTCCTATTCATCGAGACAACCTGATTTCTTTGCAGCTTGTAACGAGCCCAATCACTTACGTTTGCACGTTCTTTTGGCGATATTCTGTAAGTGAGAGCGTCTCATGATCGCCTTACGCAAAGCTTTAGAAGTGTGTGGCTTGTTATTGGCTCTAAGAAATCTGTTTTTTGTGTGGAGCATGACGGTCTAACAATTCTTCAAATATTTTATGAAATTCGCTGTAAGAGCTCACATTTAAAAGAAATTTGTTCAGGTCTTGGATAAATGAATCATGATTAAAATTCTTGTAACTACGATAAAGAAACTTTTTAGGTTCAAGCTTTGCATGGGTTACTTTGAGCATAGTGTATATCAAGCTGTGAAAATCGCTAAGACCTGTTTCTGCAACGCCTGAATGTTTCAATGCGTGTTTTTTGTTGGAAAGCAGCAAATCGATTAGGGTTCCATTTGCCGATTTCCAACACGTCTTGTTCAAAATATGGTTATAAAGACCATAATGTTCTATGAAAGCATTCATGCTTGCAACACGTGGCTCTGCGTTAAAGTCCCCCATTACCAGAATATTATCGTAGTTTCTGGAATAAAAATCAATTAATAGAGACAATTCACCTAGAAAATAATCCAATTGCTGCCGAGGTGGTTTATAGATTGATACAAGAATCCATTTTTTTTGACCTAGTCAGTACATCCAACCTCGTTTTGATGAAATTTATTGTTTTAATGTTTTAACTTTATTACTTAGTAATCATCTCTAATACTAAATCTCCCAGTAGAATGATTAGTGACAATCTAAAACGAGGTTGGATGTACTAACTACGCCAAAATACAGCGTTTAAACAGAAATTCGGGAAAGGTGTTTTAAGGCGTTTTAGGATACAAGAGAAACTATTCTATTAGCTAATGTATCCGCATGTATCCGCAATGTATCCGCATATTCACATTACATGGCTCTATTTTAAGTCTATGTCTAATAGTCTACAGTGTAACAAGATCTTAAGATTATTACACCACACCTTTTCGAATATATCTTGCATTTTTAATCACTCTCTTGTTGGGAGAATAATATGAGGATCTTTCTCAACTTTGGCTTACTATTTTCAGGCGGAGGATCTGTCAAGAAGTGTAATTGAACTCAAGACATGAAATCCATGTTCGTTTTTATGTTTTTCTTTTTTAAGAATAGTGGTTAATGGGTAAGTTAAACATCCCTGGTTTAACATCCCTGGTTTAATATTGATAAAAAAATGTTGTTTTTATATTTGTTTTAAATTTAATATTCCATTTTCCGCGCGAAGAGGAATTTGCGGACATGGCGGACGTAGAATGTGCTGTTACCGATTTTCAAAATGAAATATCCGGTATTCCTAGTATCACTGGAAATATTTTTATAAATAGAACTCATGTTAATATGAACAAAGATTTAAACTTGGATCTAAGAACCTGTGAGAATGGATGTGAAACAAAATCGATGAAAATGGGTATGGATTTTCACAAATTCCGTACATATATCATTCTACAAGTGAAAAGTATTATCGAACCCAATATTTATAAGGAAAACACTAAATCCGTAGATGACCAACTCACTGAGCGTACTGTTTTTTTGGATGTTCTGGTCAATTGTATAAAAAACAAGCAATGTTGCATGACGAACAGAAAATCTCTCACTTAATATTAATTTCAATGATACGCACATCGATAAATCAGCAAATAAAGATAGATGGCCGAAAGAAACGATCTGTGTTGTCGGTGACTCCATTATAGCTGGGTTGAAAGAAAAATTAATATCTAAAAACAAAATGGTTAAAGTTCGTAGCTTCCCTGGTGCCACCGTAGAAGATATGGGTTTTAATCTAATCCCGATTCTGAAGAACGAACCCGATTTTATTATCCTTTACGTGCAACTGATACAAGTAACAATAGTAACCATACATCAAGGGAAATCTGCTATCCCTAAGAACATTTATCAAGAGCAAAAACGAAAAATGTCCAGTTATTTTATCCAAACTAACTGTTTAATTGGTGATACAGATTGAAAACAGAAATTAGGTTTATGTGCTCCTCCACTTTCCTTGATATACCCTAGATCTGCCACTGGTATCTGTCTATGTATCTACGGATCCGAAAGAAAAAAACAAACTTAGAGAAATAACTTATGCCTTGAAATTTTATGATGACCTATGATACAACATAGGAGGAGCACAGGAGTATATTTATTCTAACTCAGGATTCAGCATTTTTATAGCATTTTCATAGCATTACCAGGAACGCAGAGACTGTTCAAGCCTCAGGGCTTCTTGTTATATATTCCCCCCATAGGGCGAAATATATTATTATTATTATTATTATTATTATTATTATTATTATTATTATTATTATTATTATTATTATTATTATTATTATTATTATTATTATTATTATTATTATTATTATTATTATTATTATTATTATTATTATTATTATTATTATTATTAGAATATTTATACAGGTGCAAAATACTTCAGCGTCTAAAATATATACAATATATACATATCGGCTGTTATCAATGTTAGACCTGTTAAATAAAAGTGAAAAATAAAGTGGTAAATATAAAATTGATAAGATTGATCAAATAGAGCTTTAAAAGAACCTAAATAGGGTTTTTATTCACATATAATACAGAAATCTAATTAAAATATTCATTGATCTTGTTTCTAAAAACAGCCCTCGTTTGGCTTTTTCTTATAGCTAAAGGTAGGTCATTGTAGAGTTTCGCCCCTGCATAACGAAAAGAAGTTTTCCCAAGTTCTAGTCTCATTTTAGGCACTTTCAAGAGATAACCAGAGTTCCTCGTATTCTGGCTGTGATCATTTATTGTAAAGTATCTGTCAAAGTTTGAGCAGCAATCATGTTCCAGGCATTTTCGTACCAGACAGCATGCTTCTTTGTTAATAACATTGGTCACAGATGGTACTTTACAACCAACTATCTGAGATGCCCTTCGCTCAACAGACTTCAGCCTTTTCTTCTGTCCATCCGTAAACGTTAATTTAACAGTACTTTGATGTGTAAGCAGCGGTAAGATCATCATTGTGAAAACACAATATGCGGAGTCGAGTGTTAAATAACTCCGTAAACACTTTAATAATCTTAACCGTCCACAGGCTTTTTTGTAGAACTTTTCAAAATTGAAAAGATGATGTTTCCCAAGTATTTATATTCGTTGACATTATTGATTGGCTGTCCTCGATAGTTCACTTCGAGAACTTTGTTTGTCGTTGATAACCTTTTTCCAGTTCCGAATACCATCGCCTCGGTCTTTCCTTTCTTTAAATTAATGATCAGTTCATTATCATCAAAATACTTTCCGATATTCTGAAGATTTTCATCTAGCAGCTTTTCAATTTTCGCTTTACTTTTATCTGCAACATAGATAACTGTGTCATCAGCATACATGGTAACATTACAATGATGTAGGTATTGCGGCAAATCGTTGAAGAACATGACGAACAGTAAAGGCCCAAGAATGGAACCTTGTGGTACACCGGATAGCAAGCGGTGGGTTTCAGAGGAGTGGCCATTCAAGGAAACAAATTGCTCACGGTTGAACAAATAGTTTGTAATCCACTCATGTGCTTTACCTTCAATACCGAACTCCGACAATTTGTTTAACAGCACAGCATACCCAACGGTATCAAAGGCTTTCGTTAGATCTATATACACTGCTCCTACTAGGTTTCCGTCGTCGATTTGTTTTCTGATGTTGTCAAGTAAAAGGGTAGACGCCAGTTTGGTCAAACGATTTCGCCGGTAGCCGAATTGAGTATTTGTTAGGAGATTGTTCGTCTCTAAATACTAGGACAATTGGGAATGTACTGCTCTTTCAATGATTTTGGAAAAAATTGGCAGTATGGATATCGGTCTGAAGTTCTCAGTTTTACTAGTATCTCCACTTTTGTGTATCGGAATGATTTTAGATTTTAGCAAATTGACGGTACGGTACCGGAATTCAACGAAATGTTTATTATGTGCGCCAGAGGCTTAGATATTTCCTTTCTACAGTCTTTTATCATGCCAGGCGGTAGGTCATCGGCTCCTGTCGATTTCTTTCTTTTTAAGGAGCGTAGTTGTTTTTCTACGAAAACAACCGAGACGTACGAAAACTTGAAAAAGTTCTCCGTTCTTCTCATTTTCGGTTTGTGTGTTCTCCATACATGGTTCGTGAGAGATGTGATGCCGGCTTTGAGCTTGGTCACAATTGTTCCGTAATATTCTGCAAAAACATTAGCTTTATCTTTTATATCTTGCAGTGAAGGTAACGAGGTTTTTAACTTTGATGGGTAGATTGCTTTTACAGCTTCCCAAAACTTGCGCGGATTGTTTTTATTCTCGGTTATCAAGTTTTGATGGTAATTTCGTTTTGCCTCGTTTACCTTTTTATTACAGTGATTTCTAGCATGCTCATAGGCTTTCCAGTCTGCTTGATCTTTTGTTCTCCTTGCTTTTCGTAGTAGCTGGTTTTTACTGTCTATAAGTTTTTTTTAAAGTTCCTTTCATCCATCGTGCGGGGTTTCCTTTGATTGACCTGGACCTAATTGGAGCATGGTCGTCAAAACATTTTTTCAAAGATGCCGTGAAGTACTCTGCAGCAGCTTCAGCGTCATTTGTCTGGTACAATAAATCCCAGTTTAGATTTCTAATATCTCTTAATAACAGTTCAGGGTTGTAATTTCTGTAATCTCGTTGACATGTTGTTTTTGGTTCGTATTTAATGTTATGCAGCTTTCTTACGCAACCAATTAATTCGTGGTCTCCAAGTGAAAGCGGCTCAATGATGACTTTAGATATCGTTGATGGGTTATTTGTTAAAATAATATCAATAAGTGTTTCTGTTGTTTGTGTGATTCGTGTTGGAGCGTTTATCATTTGTTCAAAACCATTTGTATCACTAATTGATTTCAGATCTTTATTATCGTCCTTTTTAAGATAATTGGTGTTGAAATCTCCGAGAATGATGATCTCTTTATTCTCTTTCTGTGCTGATAATAAGGTGTCATTAAAAACATCATTAAAGTTTTTCGCTAAATATTTTGATGTTTTCGGTGGTTTGTAATAACAAGCTACAAGTATCGATTTTGAATATTTGAAAAATATTTCCAGCCATAAACATTCTGTAGAATTTCTTTCAAATTCAGTTCTACGTTTCCATGTTAATCCATTCTTAATATAAAAACCAACTCCTCCTCCAGATCCTTTCTCGCGGTGTCTTGAAATAAAATCGTAACCTGTGATTTCGAGGCTACTATTAGCAGTGTTTGTACAAATATGTGTTTCAGTTAAAGCAAAAACATCAGTCTGTTTGTGAGTTTGTAGAAAGAGTTGAAGTGTTGGAAGATTTCCCATTATACCACGCATATTTTGATGTAAAATCTTTAATCCTCTAGTTTTAAAAAAGCTTTTCAAACCATTTAAATTATCATTATTCGCCACCACAGCACTACCAGGCAAACATAACACAAGCAGAATCGAGAGCATGACCGCTCGCCACGACGCCATCATGGTGTTAAAAACCAGTGTTTTCCTTCTCCTTCTTCGTCTCCGTTCACTTTTATAGCCGCGGTTTTGGGACCGGAACTTGACCGACAATTCGCATTGGAAATTGATCCACCTAATACAGGCTAGTGAGAGCGTGAGAGCGAGGCAAGCCCTCTGTCATGTTGTAGTTAGGGCAGGCGTGCAAAAGTGGAAGTTGATAAACTGATAGAAATCCAAATTAATCGGAAGTTTTTCTTAGTCCTCTCAGAAGACTTATACTTATCATTATTACTTACAGTTATTATTTTGTGTTTTGGTGCGTAGTTTAACACACTTGCCACTAATTAAGTTGGTGTGCATGAACAGTGCCCTGGTAACCACCTTCACACACTTAGTCAGGGCGCTGGTGGTCAAAAAAATTGTTTATGTTTGCAAATGATGTGGACATTCTAAAGACAACGGGAAACACTTATAAAGCTTAAAAAATATAAAAAATCTTGCTGGCTATCATGAATTTCCTTTACAGCTTGTCCCATTCTAAAAAATAATATACCTCGAACGCGAGCATCTGGCACAGATCAGTCCGCCATGGTTATGTCTTCTCGAAAAGAAAATCGAATGTTTTTATAATTTAACAGGGGGTAATTATGACTTTGTGGTCCTTTTTATGGTAAATTCAATAGCAATTCAATAAAAGTAGATTTTCTTATGATCAAATCCACGTTAAATAATAATGAAGCAAAATTGTAAACTGTTTTAAGAAAAAATCGAACACAAAATCGAACACAATTATAGAACGTCTTAAGAAAATTTAACCTCCCCGTCTGTTAAGTGCGGATTTTGAAGCTCCTTTTCCATGTTACCAAATCTAATCGAATCCAAGCGCGGGAACAAGTTTGCTGGTCTTGTTGACCTCGTTGAGCAATGAGCGAAAATAGTAAGGGTCAAGTTTTACGATTAAGTTTATCGCTCAAAAGAAAGCAAACTCTCTGCATTATTCACGATTGGAGGTATTCAGTCAATGAAGAGCCTTTGCGAAAAGTCATCGAATATTCTCTTGCAAGGCAGCCAGGCATGCATCCCGTATTATTTTCCTTAATTTTATTGCTCTTCATTTCAAGCCACCTCAAACTTTAGGCCCTTTTCCAAGTAAAATAAGAGAAACGGCCCTAGGTTTGAGTCCGCATTTCAAGTTGTCTGAGGCCTTAAACAGAGACATGATTGGGAATATGGATGACAAACTATCGTTATTGTTTTTTAGTGGAATAAGAAGAGACAAAACAATCACAGAAACCCTGGAAAAAGAACATATTTCTGACTTAGCATTACATCATTTCATTTCACGTTCTTTCGTATTCCCTAAGTCCCGTGCTTGGGCACTTGCTCAACCCGATGGAGGTTTGGTTAAGACAGTTAAGTCAAAATTACTTGCAGCTGTCGAATCTGAACACGAATCAACAGTGGAAAAACCTTCTGACTGTGCTTCAGTGTTTGATGGTATGGTTGTGTTGCAACAGTTGGATGGTGTGAAGCTTGACACATTTGGCGATGTTGCCCATTTTGTTTTATTCAGAATTCTCAGCAACACCAGTGAACGGATTTACTTCGTCACCGACCAATACAATGACCGATCCATCAAAGGTTATGAGCGGAAGAGACGAGGAAATGATGGGTACCTCAATGTCAAAATTCAGCAGAGAGACCAAAGCAATGGCAGAAATACATGAGAAGTGGAGAAAACAAAACGGATCTAGTTCGCTTTCTGCTAAAAGATTGGTCTGATAAAACAAGATACCTCGATAGTTTGGCGAATCGTATGTTATACGTTAATGTGGAAGACTTGTTTTACAAATTAGTTGTCGAAAATGGTCAAGTTCGTTGTACCATTGTGCGTGAGTTGGAAACACACCAAGAAGAGGGTGACACCAAAGTCTTTCTTTGCTGCAAGCATGCCAGTGATGATGCCGTACAGTCATCTTGCATTTACACAGTGGACAGTGATATTGCATTATATGCTTTGTATTTCAACTTTTTACTGGATACTCGCTTTTACGTGATTTTTGCCTGCATCCATAGGCGAACGGAAAAGATTAATTGACGTGCAGTCATTAGCTGCGAGTATTGACAAATGCATTTGTCTGGCAATTCCAGCATTCCGAAAATGACTACACCAGTGCCTTTCATGGCATTGGAAAAGTCAAGGCATTCAAGCTAATAAAGGCATCAACAGAGTTTAAAAAAGTGCGACCTTGTTTACGGTGCTAGAAAAATTTGTGTATCGCATGTATGGCATAGATGCAGAAAACACCAACGAAGCTCGTTATTTGAAATTTTGCGCAAAGAAGAAATCACCGGAACCACAGCAGCTTCAACCCACCAGAGATGCCTTGTTAAATCATTGCAAGAGGGTATCTTACGTTACTGCTATCATTAAAAGATCGCTTGAACAAAATCCTGTTGTTCCAAATCCTGATGGGTATGGGTGGAAATTGGTAAATGGCGAGTTGGAGGTAGTGTGGCTTTTGAATGACCCAGCACCAAGCGAAATTTTGGAGCTTATATCCTGCAACTGTAAAAAAGACGAAATGTCAAAAAGGAAATTGTCTGTGTAGAAGCCACGGTTTGCGATGCACCGATTTATGTTTTTGCCTACTTAGTGAAAATGGAAGTAGCAGTGAAGACCACGACAATGACGAAACAAATAGCAGCAGCGACGATGAAATTTATGAATCGGTCGATGAAGATGATGCGTGATGAAGATGATGCGTCATCAGACGATTATACTCTGATATTGAAGATTTATAAATTATAGTTTGTAAATTATAGCATTTCTTTATTCGAGTTGTATTTAGCCTCATTCCCAGTCTCTTTTCCTCTCACTTTCTTTGTTCAGAAATTACAACCAACACTCCTTAGAAACTAGAAATGAAGTAGCCAATCACCGAATCGAATCATTAATACAGCAATGGATTTGTTTTACATTTGCACTTTGCCAGTGTTAAGGCTATGGGCATTACGCCCTCTTTCAAGGTTGAAGGTCTTAAAAACGGTTTAAAAAGATTTTGTTGTGTTATGGTGATTCTTATATGTGGCAAATAAGATAAGAATCGGGATAAAAATTTCAATTTGTATTTTCTGGTTTCCTGAATGCCTTTTAGTACAACGCCCATTTGATGGGCGTTAATTCAATATTAAAGCAACTGGGTGCACCTATGAAGGAATTTCAGAAAGTATCAATCAAAGAGAGTCTTTTTAGCATGGATTGCGAATGTCCACATCATTTCCAATCTTTATTGCCACCAGCGCCCTGACTAACTTCACTTGTCGCTATTTGTGTGCTGGTGTAGTTTAAGACACTTGCCACTAGTTAAGTCGGTGAGCGTTCTGTGTCTGACCACCAAGAAGGTATACTGCAAATTATTGATAACTCTTGCCAGAGCAGTTGATATAATTTACCACGTAAAGTGCAGTGGGTGATATACTATTTCTGCAAAGAGCAGGTTAATAAACTTTCCACGAAGTGTTCTAGTGGAAGACTTTGCTTTGAATCAAGGTAATAGGCTGTATGAAAAAACTAAAAGAACCATGTATGTTGATGAGTTGCCCACAGAAATTGAAATTAATAGTGTTACATTACATGCAGACTGTGTTTGTATTACTGATGGAAACACTAATGATGCATTTACATTTTTGAATGAGAATCTTTTTTACAGTGATGATGTGTCAGGTGCCATATTTTTTATTGAAGGTTACTACATTGGGATATTAAAAGACATCAATAGAAATATTTATATATTTGATTCTCACAGCAGAAATAGTAGAGGACTTCCAGAACCAGAGGGAAAGTCTATATTAAAGATGTTTTTATCTTTAGAGTGTGCACTATGTTTTTTCTACTGGTTATTCGAATTTATTAACGAATCGTTTATATAAAAATTAATCCCCTAGATGTTACAGGAAAAAAAACACTTGACATGCTAAATTCTATACATCTTGAAAGCCATGAGTTACGATACTGCAAAATCTCCGACTAAAGGTGATAAGAAGAATGTTCGGCATTGTTGAACTTTATTATAGTATTGCCTTTTGGAAGCTACCAACTATTTACATTTCTCTCTATACCTTATAACCCTTCAGCTGTAAGATAACACTGACTAAACAATCGATTTTCTTATCTTAGAAACAGAAAAAGAAGCTGAGGGAGCTGTCCAAGCACAAAATGAAAAATAGGGGATACAAACAGATTTAAAACCAGGTATGTAAAATAGAAAAAGTTCTTAACTTACATGCTGTGTGTTTCACATGCTTTGGATTTAAAAGGATGTGAAATTTAGTAATTTAACTATTTTTTGTTCTTATTTTCTGATCATTATTCTTACAAAAAAATAGTAAACACATTTTTTAAGATGCCCACATACATCATCACTTTTTATTTAGATGAAGTTTCAGGATACATCCATTTTGTCAGTCGCATGAAAAGATCGAGGTCAAATATTTAAAAAATATTATATGACTATTTTAATGCCTTCATCCAGTCACCAACAAAAACGTTCCATCGCATTGTATTATGTTCAGATGTTATATATAATTGGTATGTAATGTTTGGCTATCAGCAACAAATATTGATAGGTAAATATTTGTTGTGTTAATAGATTTCTTGCAATGTGACGTAGTCATTTGTTTGCCCCCAGATCTTTCGCAGTTACAAAAATGCTGACAAATAGTGCAAGTAATAGGCGATTCATTACTAATGCTGCCATTTTGCCTTCATCGTTTGAAGAATTATTGTTTCACGCTAACATGAATGATTCGGGGATATTCAAACGGCGGGATTATCCTCCGATTGTGTCTGCATTTTATGACTAGGCGATACAAAACCTCTATCGTAGAGTCGCACACTTTCTGTAACTCAAATTTTTGAAAATTTTCACAGGTTAAAAACTGTTTATTAAAAATTATTCCACAAAATAATGAGGGCTAATTTCCCGAACATTAAATTTTTTAAATTTCAAATTTTTACATCTGGTGAATTACATACTTTATACCCTGTACAAACTGAAAAACAATCAAAATGCATATCGAACCTGTAATAAATAATTCTTATACTCATCTTTGAAAGACTTAACGGTGCGCATGAATTAATAGGTTATATCAGGCAAATGTTGCAGAAAGGCTGTTCATCTAACCACACATCATCGCTGCGCGGATATTGCTTGAAGTATGGGGGAATATATAGTATATAATCTTGTTATTCTTTAAACAGCAACATAAAACCAGACTGTATTCCCGTGGGTAGGTTTGTGGGTGGGCGAGTATATACCCCCGTCGATGAAATTTCTTGACACCCGTTCTTTTACTAATTTTATCCACACGTGTTTACAAACAAACAAAAAAATTCTTAAAAACAACAAAAAAATAAAAATAAAAATAGAAATAAATAAATGCTGTATTTACTCTATTTACTTAAATAAATTCATTCTCGTCGTTTTTAAACGGTTTCTATAGTTACAGTGCAATATACATAATCAGTACTACAGTGGAATCTCTATAAAGACTGGTACATCGGGTAAAGGAAGAGGAATGGGACATTTTTCTGGTCAGACTCCTATTATATCTGAATAAGAGAGACCTTATTTTTAATCACGTTTTGCAAATAAAAGTAAGTAACTCCTTGAGAACCTTTCTTTAAAAGGAGAAGTATACATCGGAACGAAGTGCACTCCATTTTATAGAGATTCCACTAACAACCGCGCAAAATATCGAAAATATTCGAAAAAAACATGTTCATATCATAAAACGTATAATTAACTCTTCCATGTAATTATATCAGCATGAAATCAAACGTTAGTAGTCCCTCACATTAATACACCTTTCCCGAACGTCCCGTTTTGGTGTCCCGTTTTGGCGTAGTTAGTACATGCAACCTAGTCAAGATTGTCGCTAATGATTCTAGTGAGAGTTTTAATAATAGAGATAATTACCAAGTAATAAAGTTTAAACATTATTGAAACTATAAATTTCATCAAAACGAGGTTGGATGTATTGATTAGGTCGAAACACGGTGTTTAAACAGAAATTCGGGAAAGGTGTATTCATTTAAAAAAAAATCTTGCGTTTTTCGTTTTGGTAAAAGGGCTTACATCGGCTTCGCTCATTTACATTTCCAGCTCAATGCTCCAGTTAGAACTTTGTGATACACTTTGTGATACACGCTTTTTTTATATTTTCTATCTCTTTCCCAGGCTCTTCGTTCCTTACTTGATGCGTGTTTGTCTACTCAGGTTGGCCAGTGTGGGTTTCAATCGAACTGTTATAACACGTTTCTCCCTTTTTCTCCTTTTCGCTCTGTTTATTTTAGTGTTCGGTTTTGTCCTCAGTTTATTTGTTTTTTCCCTTATTGGGTAAGTCCAGTTTAGGCTGGGCTGTTGCTAAGCAGCCGTTTTTTGACAGATGTGTGGCTCGTGTTTAGAAAAAAGCGTATATGCTTAAATGTTCCATTTAGAATCGATAGAAGGTGAAGTCGAAATTGAAGTTGATTTAAATATTGCTTAAAAAATGAATTCTTATAAAAAAAGTATTTCTCGATTTACCCAAATCGTGTTTATAATAATTCACCATGATAACATTATAAAAGGAAGGAATAACACCCAACAAATTGAAGCCAAGCCTTAACCCGATCAGCTCTTGTATTCTTCAAAACTTTCCACATGGGTAGAAGCTTTAACGGCTTTCAAGAACAGGATTATGGAGAGAATCACACATGAGATACCGAGTATCGGTCCAAGGATAACAGAAGCGCAGCTTCCTTTTACCATTTTCAAAATCTGAAAAATTAAATGATATGCAATAAAATATTCAGAATGGAATAAGTATCCTCGGAATATCAACATGTAGTTTTACTCACAATTTTCAGTTTGTCAGTATTCTCCTCTGTAGATACGACTTTAACGTCAGTCCAACAAACAGGGATAGGCTGAGCTGTATGCGGATCGTCGTTATTGTAATAGGATATATTCAACGGAATAGCACGGGGAGCAGAGATGACATTTTTCGGTAAGTATGTATTGAATTGCACTCTAATATTTGAACTCAAGGTTAAACCAGTTACAGGTTCGATGTTATACTAAAAAAGATAAAATAAGCAACTCCATTATCTCCATAATAAAATTCTCCATCATAATCGTGATTCACAATGTTTATATATATAAGAACCTGGGTGCGAAAATTTTTCAGTTTTGTGATCGATCGAAATTTTTCAGTTTTGTGAACGATCTTAAAATTACTCACCGTTGATAAATGTTTACCTTTGTTAGGTGTCATGCTAAATCTGACACCAAAATCACTGCTTCCACCGAGAAAATGTGGAGCACTGATTAAAACTGGAAGCTGATATGAATTTGAAGCGTCAAATAAACCAGTGAAAAATGTTGAACTATTGTTCACGCCATACAAGTGGTCCAAGTCTAACTCAAATGCTTCTGTATGAACAGAGTTAACCGTTTCTTTCCCGATTAGGTTAATTTTGATACTTGCATAATAGATGGTATTAAAGATGTAACGTTCTTCAACGCCACTAAGCTGTTTCAGTTTGCACATGGTTAAAGAGTTTTTGTGTCCTTGAGAAATACGCGCAAATCTTCCTTTAATGCGAAGAAATTCTGTGTTGGCATTGGGGAACAAATGTGATGGAATTGACGTAGAGCCATCATAAGCTATGATAAAGCAAATGTAGAAAGGATAATAATTATGGAGAACATGTGGCTTTAAGTAAGAATTGAGTAAGTTGCTTACATATCCACGATTGACTTCTTAACCCAGCAACATCACACTTAGAAAATTCTTGATATTTTTTTTGTTTGGCTATTTCTCTATCACTGTCGTTACCAATAAGGCCTGGAACCGGTAGTCCATTGGGAAAATTTGGAAGGCGTAGATGCGTCATATAATACCCCACGCTAAGTTCACTTTGTTTGCGAGTGGTTATTATTCCGGAATTCTGCGTGTCGATGAGGAGATGTATAACAAGCTTGACAAGATGATCAGTGATATATGACGAAACTTTACTGATCATGTCATTCTTAGTGACATCTAAACATTTATGTGTTACGTTTGGACAAAATAAAATTCTAATTGCCTCAAAGATCGTCATAAAAATCTGATCGCCAGTGAAGTTTGATTGCGAAGCTATTAATTCCTTTTGTCGTGTAATCAGTGCCTCGGCTAGTGGTAAGAAGCCAGACTGAAGACAGGTGGTATTAATAGGTTGGGACTTGCAGAATGTCGGTGTTGGCTTAGCAACACCTAAAAAAGTAGGATTTTGTAAGACGGAAAAAAGTGCTTTCATTTCTGTCGATGTATAATTCTCGTTAGTATGGAGACTGAAATCAGGTTTCCAGTCAGCAGGAAATAACGTGTAGTTCTGTGGAAAAGTATTTACATTGAGGAGACCAAGACTTTGTAGAGTTGCATCTCTAGAACCAGTCACATTATCTGCATGTTTAAGCAATATGTCCACTACGCTCGGCATGAAGCCTAAAGCAAATTTGACGTCACCGTTCGACTTTGCCATTGCGCCAACATAACCCATGTTTATAACAGTTAACTAAAGTGTAAGAAATCTTTATTTATATCTTTGTTTGCAAATACTTTTAATTTAAATAGACAAAAACATGTTTTAAACAAAATACCAGGTCATGTTCTGAGCAAAGTGGACATTCTTTCTTTGTAGCATCTGGATCAAATTCGATTTGCTTGATGTTTTTGTATTTATATGTCGTGGAAGTAAAAACAACGTCAATTTTCTCGTGACCAAAAATGTAAACATAGGGTCCAACCTCCTGAACCTGAGAAATGAAAAATGAAAACTAGATGAACATACAAGCGATGAATATCAATAATCCTATACTTATTCTAACACTAACAATTTGTGATATAATATTATCAATTTAAAATTGATTACATATAAGCCAGGCATGCAGACATTTTGTTACAATAAGGCATTTCGTATATCTGAAGTTGTTAATTCAAAATTACATTAATATCTTTTGAACCCTCAAAGATTATGCCGTAAAAAATGCTCAATGAAATAATTGGACATCAGAGTTGGCCAGAGTGAATTTCCAAAAGCTTGAAACAGACCATTGTTTGAGAAGTTTGCTTACATTGTGCTATTTGCAAATTTTCGAGGATATTCAGCCTTGTTAGGGTTAATCGTTTACATAGAATCAATGGCATTTCATTTAGAGGTTTCCATCGCAGATGTAAATTGGTATCTCTCTCTCACAAACACACACAAATCTCTCTAGAATTTGTATAGGAGTTTCAAATTACTTTGTTTTGCAATATTTAGAAACTTTTGCAAAGTTCTTTTAAAGGCCGTCATAAAATCCTAATCTCTCCAACTTTTTTACTTCTTTATTATATTCCGTACTGACTAAACAACGGAACCACCTGAGACGATTTGAACCGAGCTGAAACGAACTGAAACCACCAAGAGATGAGCTGAGACGACCTGAGACAATCTGTAAAAATCTGCGCACCATATTTCCTACATATCACCACGTCGGCCGATTTGGGGATTTTCGGAGTACATGGGAATCCTCTCTCTTATCGCCTTTTCTCCACTCACGAATTTATTCGCGCAAACAGATTTTTCAACACCAAATTTGCTGTGTTTATGTAAAGGTTTTTAATACGCATGCGTCGATGTATTTAGCAAGTGGAAAATGGGCTTAACAAAAATCTGCGGGAAGTTATAGTCGGCAGTCGAAAAAATCATATTTTGCTGTCTGTTTCAAATTTCGTGTACTTTTAGAGGATTAACTTGCCTTTCAAGAATCAATGTATTGCGAATGAATCGTGTGATGAAGATCATGTCACGTGGCCAAATTTTCGTCTGAAAACGACTGAAAACTGAAACGGCATGGCTGGATCAAATTTGACTTGTGTTAAGTAGTTGAATTCTGAGTTTATAAAAACACAATTCAATCAACAAATTACGTGACAAAAAGATCTTTAAAATGTTTTTTTTTATATTCGGTATTATACATCTCGAATAACATATTTTTTTTAAAAGTTTTTTTTAAATAAATATCTTCTTTGCTAGGACGATTCCCACCGACACTCGAAACATCCGGCAGCCGAAAGGACGGGGTTGATTTTTTTTCTCCGTGGTGGATTCAACTCGTCTCAACTCGTCTTAGCTCATCTCTTGATGGTTTCAGTTCGTCTCAGATCGGTTCAGATCGTCTCAGATGGTTCCGTTGTTTAGTCATTAGGATTATATTCACGTTTTATACTTCGAAGATTTGTAATGAGGTGGAGGAAACAACTTCGTTTCCAGCGCTTCTTGCCTTTTTAAAAAACATTAAAAAAAAAACGTCGCATTTTAAACATTTCGTTTAAAATGTAAGAAGCGGTGGGAATGAAGTTGGGGAGGGAATATTCAGGGACAAGTTCATATGGAATTTGTAAATTTGTAAAACAGAAGAATACATAACGTTACTTCAGGAGTGAGATCATACCCGATACTTAAAGAAATACATAATATATAATATATAATATGTAATACATTGATCCATCACCAAGATAGCACTCAGACTATATCTTACCTTTGGTATTTCACGTTTGTACAAAAAATTGTTCTTGTTAGTGATATTCCAATAGTATATTTTGATTTGATAAGATTTAGGACGTATTGAAGCATCTCCAACCTGAAGGTGAACAATGAAAAAAATCTTCAAGAATATTGCTGACTATAGTTTTGTTCTTCTGTAATGCCGAGGGTAATGATGGGGGAATCCTTTTCCAGAGAAATTACTAGAAACTTTGCCAATCCTTTTTGATTTGATGCTTTGAAATTTTAAGTATTTTTAAATTTTTTTAAAATTAATTTACCTCCAAAATCAAACCCAAAATCTCAAACATTACCTTTTCTTTCAAACATTACCTTTTCTTTAAATCATCAGAATGAAGGCTAACGATTTCAAACTTTGTGTATATTATATAGCTGATTTTTTTGACTTTTTATTTTTCATTTATTTGAATTTTGGATTATAACTTGTATTTTATAATCGCCCTGATGAAGAATCAAAAGAACACTCCTCCTGTAATGACACAAGTGAACGGAGCAGAATATGTTAATTTTTCACTTATTTCATCCTGCTCGAGAAATGCAGTATAAGAACATTACCTTATTCTAGGAAATTAACGCGCTATGAACTTAGCGCGTTTTTTAAAAATTCATATCGTAAGGCGTTAATTTTATTTGCGCACTTTTTCAATGTTTTTCAAATAAAAAACGTTTTACAGAAAAAAATTCAAAAAGTGTCAAAAACGTTCACACAATGTCCATGGTTGTGTTACGTAAATACTTATAATATCGACTTTCAACCTACGCAACCTTTTTTCTGAAAGTTCATTGGTTATACAGCTAATTGGCTTTCTGCGTAAGCATAGAAATCCATTTCAACCGTTTTTTCTCGGTCCAAACCTATCATGAAACGCGGAATTCTTAATTATGCCCATTATATCAATTATGGCACTCGGTCGAATAGTAATTGCTGTGAAAGAAAATGGCGGACATGTGAAAATGTATACTATTCTTTTTTGACCAGTTTGTATCTTTAAATATCTTTTCAATCAGTTTAAAATAAAACATTTACATTTTAAGGAAAACCTGTAGTAATAATAAGAGAAGTTTCTTCTTTATATTTTTCAACCTTCTTTAAATTTTGCAAAGATATTTTTTATCACTTAGTATGCTTTCATGTATATCTATCATATATTCTGCCACAAAAAAAACACAAAATCGAATAGCATAACGGTAATTATAGCTGATTGGTGATTTATTTACTCAATTTTAAATGTACCAATGGTGGATGCCAAAGGGAATGTATCTCCTGTATTTCCACCAATATCCATTTCAGAGATAAAGGTTACTTCTTACATATGGCTATATACAAAGTCTGTAATGTTTTAAAAGGAAGCTTTTTCTTTGTTCTATGAGAATCTTGCAAATAAACAGCTAACGGTGCCGAAATCCTTTCGCCTGTGAGGGCATATAGTTTTTATTTTTATTTTTCTTACTGTCCAAACCTAAGCATATGATTACTATGCGTCTGCACTCAATGTCTTGAGAGAAAATGGCGGATATGTAGGTGGAGAATTAGGCAAAAGTTAGAATAAATTTGAATGTGCATCAATTTTCATGAAAATTTGCACTTAGAACAATTCAATGGTGCAGATTTCGAATTTGGGGATCATTTTTCATATTTTGGCCCAAAAAGGGCAATTTGGGCTAAATTTGGACCAAATTTAAAGAGTGCTTCAATTTTCATAAAAGTTTACAAGTAGAACAATTTAATAAGTCTTGGTTTCAAATTTTTCGATTGTTTTCATATTTTGGCCAAAAAAGGGCAATTCGGGAAATATAAGGCAATATAAGGCAATAGGTTCTCCTTATAAAGGCTTCAAAAAGCTTCTTTTTAAAAAAAATCGCAATCCATGGTCTTGTTTGTTCGTTGTATAAAAAGGTATATTTTCGGTTTTTGACTTTATATACCCTGACATTTGTTTTTATATCTCGTAAACTAAAAGCGTTTTCACAAACTCGTAAGGGATATAGAATGTTGTTTTTGAAATATTAAGATCGAAACTGATTGGCAACGTTTATTTCAGTCATTTAAATATTGTTTACATTTTCGTAATTGTCGGCACGTGCTCTATCAAACATCAAACCGACAAATTTAACATTTTCTACCATATTGCTTTTTGTTCTTCGATAAAAATAAGAGTATCAAACTAATTTTAATAAATATGCAAAACCGATAAAAAGATATTAGCTGAAGTCACATGCTTCAAAAAATAAATAATAGATATCGCGATTTAAGTCAATGACTTCTGCGACGAGGAACAATAAAATTCTATATAAAGCGCGAAGATTTAAATTTGATTAATATACGGCCACCAGAAAATTCAACGTGCATGGGGACAAAAGAAACTACATTGTTGTTATTCTATCTCTTTTCGTATTTCTATGGTTCAATGAAAAGACGATTGTTTCTTTAATACTTAGAGTTTCATGCTTTTTAAAGCAAGCTTCAGTTGTACTTGGATATATATACACTCTTTTCGAAAACCATCCAAATTTTATCATTTGTTATCTTTGATACTTCACCGCTTTAACATTTAGACCGTCATAAAATATATTATTGTTTCACAACATTCCGAGCCTCAAATATTTAGTCGGTCGTTAGTCGGTCTGTATTTTGTCCGATATGTACATGCTTTCAAGGTAAACATATACATATATGTATACTTCATATGCTTTTTGAAAACCATTCAAAATTTATTTTTGACATTTTTGATCTTGTCATCCATTTTATCAATTAAAATTACAAAAAGACATTTTAAGCAGTAGTCGGTCTAGCGACATGAAACTGTATTATTTCTTATGTTAGCCTTGTTCGCATTTCATTATTTCATCAGAAAGAACCTTGGCTTTCATTTAATGAGAATTTTCAGCATTTTCAGCATCTTGTTGGATTTCTGCGTAAGCATAGAAATCCTTTAAAACCGTCCGTGTTTTTCGTTGTTGTTTTTTTATTTATTTCTGCGTAGCATAGAAATCCATTACAACCGTCCGCGTTTTTCTTCGTCGTTTTTTCTCTGTCCAAACCTAGCATGAAACGCAGAACTGTCAATTATGCTAATTAGGACAATTTGGCACGTCATTCAGATATTGTTTCTAAACGTGGAGTGGAAGTGAAGTGAAGAAGACTTACTTGAAAATAAAAATGATTAAAAATCATAAAATCATAAAATGTCATAAATACTGATCAGATGTCATCAATGTCATTTTGGCAAAAGCCTCTAATAAAGTGAATTTACTGGCAATAGTGTCCTCATTACACCTAATAAATATAATGTAGATAACATTACCATTGCCTTGAAGATAGTGTGATAAGCTTTTTAATCATACCTTTAATTGGTTTAAATTTGGAGGTTACTTTGAGTTCTAAAACCACATCTTAATTGAATGTTATAATTATGCAAAGTGATAATTCAATGTTTTATCTCCACATTCTACTTTTTCTACTTTCTAGTTTTTAACCAGATTCGAAAAAAGAACTTTATTTTAGGCACTAAGGTTTAAATTACCTTCCATAAGAATCAGAGTATCAAATACTTTGAGATGTTTATCTTGCAAATAGTACATAGCAATTACAATCCCACTTTTTTTTTTGCTTATATAAGGTTAATTGATCAGCAAAGATTCTTGCAGATAGAAAGTACTTGTATAGAGTATACTGCATAACAACATTTTTCCTGTGAATACTATTAAGCCTGTTTCAACCACTTAATCGTCCACTGCAGAGGTTCTGTTCCTCATTTTAGTCCTTGAAAGTTTTATGTTAGTGTTCATTTGAATTGCTTTATGTCTTTAGTTAAACATGTTATTTCATAACAGTTTCTGGAGATTATTTTAACATACTCAGCAAGACTTTTTACATAACCAAGGCTCCCTTCATGCATTCCTACATGCTACTCTGTAGATAAGAAACTCTAATGTAGTAGATTAGGGTTCTGTCTATTGTTGAAAAAACCCTGATTTTTAGACTGTAAGAATAAAGAAGAAAGTTTCCCTTGTATATAATGTTAAAGTAAATGATTTGTAGGCATGAAATAGGCAGAAACAAATGTGATAACATCACACCTACCCTCACTTATATTTTGTAGTGTCCTTCAGGTTTAACACCACATTTTTCCCTATTATTCTCTCATTTTGCATTACACCTGAAGCCTTCTCTATTTCCAAAGAAAACCTTTAACTTCTCCCACCTTTTTTTCAAACAAGAAGTAAAACACCCATGATGTTAAGAATTATAAGCTATTAAGACACATAAATAAAAAAGGAAGCGGAAAGAAAATCTTTTTTAGCCAAAATTGGTAAACAATGTTGGAAAATAACATTAAAAGGGTTAGGGTTAGGGTTGGGTTAACAACAGCTTTATCATTAGAGAACTAACTCATTTAGAGTTTTTGTCTTATGAACAAATAAAGTGTTTATGTAATATCTTGAAAGAAGTTTCTTTATATTTATTTGATAGATATTTATATTTTTAGTAAACGTTTATGATTTTTATTTTAATTTTTTTTTGTTTCTGCATTATATTGTTTTCACTTGTTTTTCGATGAAAACTTCAGTTATAAAATGAAAACATAACACATTTAAACAAAGATTTACTGTCAAGCAATTGCCAGAAAGAACATTTTAGCATAAAGTTATATTTTACTGATACATATGTCCTCCTACCCACGCGTCAAAAGTTGGTTAAAAGGTGTTGTCTTTTTTTTCACTGAAAAATAATTCCCATCCGAACAGATGATTTCTCCCACGCTTCAGAAAAGAGAATCTTATTGAATCATATAGATAAAATGACTTGAGAGGTTATAACACATGAACATTATCCAGAAAATAAATAAATAAATAAATAAATAAATAAATAAATAAATAAATAAATAAATAAATAAATAAATAAATAAATAAATAAATAAATAAATAAATAAATAAATAAATAAATAAATAAATAAATAAATAAATAAGAACCTTTTGTTTATCGAAATGAAATTTGACTCGCGATATACATAACAAGGCGTTGCAGCTGAATTTACACGCGACAACTTTTCGATAATGAAAATGTATTTAAAGGGAGTTTATTATACTATCTACACATTATTTTTTTTATAAGAACAAAGGATATGAGAACATAAGGCTTTGAAGGTCTAAAAGTTAAGAATATGCTAAGAACATTCGAGGCTTAGGAACGTTTGTTGTTAAGAAAATATTTTTCCATTTTTCAGGAAAACTTCATTATAATAGTGAAACACAAGAAAAACAGAACTACACTGGCCAATAATGTCCGTCGTTTAGTTCGTTTAAGCCAATCAGAAGACGATATTTTCCGTATTGCCCTATTGACATCACTAAAGGGTAAACAAACAACAGTATCAACCCAGCTCAACTTTAGATATTCAAAGTTTTGATAATTTTTAAACATTGATTTCTCGATTTGGATTTTTCGCAGGATTTTCAGCGGTTTAACAATGATAACTTTTGATAGAATTGAGATCTGAAATTTTCAACATTGCTTCTTTCTAATATTTAGGATGTTTTGAAGGAAACAGATTTTCAGATAAACAGGTTGCAGCTTTTACATACTGGACAACTTCTGATACTTTTTCATCTTTTTCCCTTTTTCAAGTTTGACGGCCAACCTGGTTTCAAAAACATTACTCACAAAAATTATTTTTCGCTCAAAACATTCCTTTACTATCTATGAGCACACCCTGAAAATTTGAATAGAATTGCATGTACCAATAAGGATATATCTTTGTTACAAGTAAGGATGTATTTTACGGTCAAAATTAATTAATTATGCGCATAATTAGTGACGTCATGGTATTTTTTTCAAATTTTTTATCTTTTCCTATTAGTTTTTATACTAGTAACTGTGATGCAAGAGAGTTTTTTGAAATTCCAATTATTTCTGAAAAAAAGTGCTTTTCCCCTGTTACCACCTTAAGAACATTTGTAGGCTTCAAAGTTGAAAAGAACATTTGAAGGCTTCGGCAAAGTTGAGTGTTCTTATAAAAAAAACCGTGTAACTCATAAAATATGGCGCTAAAATATGCTCTTCATGAAGAAATGAACATAATAAAATCTTTAACCAACTTTCCATCAATATGGAATTACATGACGTCTTTTCTCGACGAACAAACAAATGTAAAATAAAGGTACCTTACCCAAGTTTTGTAATACTTATGACTGGGTGAGTCAACACATAACTTCTCCTTGACACCTTCAATTGTTTCACTCAATAGCTTTTTAGAGAGCACCACGCCAGTAATGACAAAAAACAAACCAATACTGCCGATCAAATAAGCTCTGAGTTTTTTTTTGGAAATGTCTTTCATTTTTCACCTGAAGGAAATTGAATAATTCAAATAGATGAGAGAAAAACTTTCCTGAAACTTCTTATTACCTTTTATAAGTAGTACACTATAAAATGATACTTCACACCATCTTCAAGTGAAATATACATCGAATGGTGAAAAAACGAAAAATGTGGGAATTACATCAATAACAATATCAATAACATCAATCAGAGAAAATTTGCAGCTAAAACAAAAAAACGAAAACAAAAAAAACAAAAACAAAAAAACAAAAAAAACATCTGCCCTTTTCTGATTTTTTTCTGATTTTTTAAAAAATAAAAACACCTTCACTCTTCTTAAGCCTCTCCTATTTTTTTGTTAAGTGCTTTAGTATCTATTTTCTTAATATCAACTTTTAGCAATTTTAAGCAACTCAAAATTTACTTATATAAAAAAAGTCGACAGGATAAAATCAGAGAACAAAACAAGAAATATCTGCTTTTTAGCTTTTTATTTTTATTTTTATTTTTATTGCATTATTATACAGATTAAAAAACTGTTGAAACTTCTAAATTCGAAAGGGTCCAAACTCCTTAATGCTTATTTTCCTTTTAAAATTTCCATCGTTAACAGTTCTGTGGAATTATTTCTGTTTAGGGGGCTCGCTTTCAGTATGACACTGTCATTGATTGTGAGTTTGTTTCTGAGTTTTTACTGTTTACGGAGGACCAATTGCATGGCATGTTTGATCGGTTGCAGTTCAGGATCACAACTTGATTCGTTGCGTAGTAAGTCAAGACTTAGGGTTCAGGGAACAGAACTTGCTGTCAGAAATTTCATGTGGTGGTCGGTTTCGGTGAGGGTCAATTCATGCGTCGGTACAAATAACCGGGAAAAACAGTCAGCGATGTTATCTTTGCCAAGCTTTGCCAATTTAAATCCAGCGTTCTATTCGAGCGTTAGTCGTTTTTTTGGGCTTGTTTAACGATTCCAGTGGCTTATGGTCAACATATTTAGTCTCGAGTTTTGTTAGTGATCTTGACACGAAAGCAATCGGCTTGTCAACGTTATCAACATTTTGGATCAAAACGACGCGTCGGTGACAAGTTTACATGCAGTTTGTGTGGTCGTAGAATGAGAGACAAATGTTTTTACTTAACTGTGTTTTAATGTTTTCGAAAGCTCTCTGTTCCATAGATGTCCATTTGAGTGAGTGGCTGTCATTTAGAAGTTCACGCAGTGGTCCAGTAAGTAAGTGTCGAAAAATTAGGAACGAATAGGCTACAAAACTAGAAAAGATTTCAGCTCGGAGGTATTGGCTGGCAGTCTGAATAATCTTATTACTTTGTTTTGATCGATTTTGACACCGTCCTTACCAATGGCTACACCAAAAAATGAAATCTGAAAAAATATTATCTGAAAATGAAATCTGTTCTGTCAACAAAATGAAATCTGTTCTGTCAATAACTGGCATTTCGGAAAGTTCAGCCCGATTTTTTTTAGCCCTTTGGAAGAGTTTCTCAAGTCTTTGTAAATATTCCTGTAGTGTACGGCTGTATACAATAGTGACATCACTATTACACTTTACTCTTTCTGGTCCTGCAAAATATTGCTCGAGAATTTTCTGGAAATCTTTACTGGCACATATCAAACCATAGATCATTCTCTTATAGCGCAATTAAAGTCCTTTTTCGGTTATAAAGGTTGTCAGATCGCGAGCTTTTTCGTTAAGTAAGATCTGACAGTAGGCTTGACGTAAATCTAATTTTGAGAAGTACTTTGCACCATGCAAATCGTCAATTATCGACTCCAGTGTCGGTATCGAATGGGTTCGACGTTTAATGACGCTGTTGACGGCACGAGCATCCAATCAGAGATGAATAATACCATTTTTCTTTGGAACGACTACCATGTTAGACTTTTTCGATGAAATTAAGTCTTTCTCAACGATCAAGTTCCGCATTTATTTTGTTTCTCGGCTGATAGGGAAAATGTCTTTGTATTTGTTTGTTAAAGGAGTGATAACACGCGAGGTGGAGTGATAGCACGCGAGGTGGAGTTTGTTTCGATATCGAACTCTATCATTATGTCTTTGATCATGAGTTTCTGTGCTCCAGTTTCGTCCTTGTTTTGTTTTGTATTTCGAAATAACCATCTATCATAAATAACATTTCTTTGTGTTTTGAAGTATGCATCCAACGCCACACAGGCTTCGTAGTGCCTGGGTTTGTTAGGCTAGTGAAAATTTCTCTCACCCTTTTTCCACTTAAGTGTAGAGCCGGTTTTCCACTAAATGACTTTTTTCGCCGCTAAGCATGCACAGTTGTGATATTGCATAATAATATGCAGAAATATACAAAACAGGATATGTCCAACAGAACTCTAACAAGTTGAACAGCTGTTTACATGTGCATCGTTTCAACCTTTGGTTGATGGTAATTACTTAAAAGGAAGAAACTTTTGCAACAATCGCGAAAGTTTGATCAGGCTTTGTCTGACTTTGCAAATCCCCACATCAACATAAATCAAACTTAACAGACAGTGAATTGTGTTTATTATCGAACCTTCAATCACGCGGCCATAGCGCCATTCAAAAAGCTGATAAAGGTGGGAAGAAAGAAGAATGAATATAAACGTGTGAGATTCTTCTCAAAAATGGTGAGTTCTACCAACCCGTGATTCCAGATAATGAAAAAAACTTTGACCCTCCATATCAAATAAAGAAGCTGATGATTTTAAACAAGACGCATATATCCCCTCACAATGAAATTCTTATTTGACGAATACAACTACCCCCTCGTTCGGCGATCTACGAGTCGGGGAATAGTCGGTTGAAGAAATGTCTTAGAGATTTACATGTCGTATTTGATGTAAAGTACAGAAAACAGAACAGAACAACAAAAAGTAATGAAAGGAAAACCTTTCTCTCTGTGTCGTGCATTAAACTTCTTCCACAAACATGTTGTTTTTTTTAGAAATTTGCCGTTATTAATACTAAAGCGTTTATACTCCAAACCACGTACCCAGGCCTTCTGCCTTTCTCATGAATTGATGAAAGAAAATCTGGGTACGGTTTTTGTTAGACTCTCTCCCATGAAAAGAGAAGGTCTATATATAGTATATATAGACCTATATACTTTAATTTTTAATGTTTTAAAATTTCAAAAGAGACAGTCTTTACAATCTATAAGTTCTTTATTTCCATCACTTTTTTACATTTTTTACTGGTTTTATGTAATTGATGAGAAATATACTAAAGCAAAATATTAAACTCGACCTCAAACTTTCCGACTCGAGCTAAACTTTCCGACTCGAGCTAAACTTTCCGACTCGAGCTAAACTTTCCGACTTAATAAGTACTTGCGAACTTTTATAACCTCCTTTAGGAATTTAGCAAGTTCTCACAAAACGTGTATCGTCAATTTTATTTGACACAAAATCATTTCAAGACCAAATATATCCTAAATCAGAGTTATATCATGGCTATTTAATTTAATTAGATTCCAGTTGCTGAATTTTTAGATGTAAGTCGGTGCTCAAGTTACATGAAACTCCACTAGCTGAGCAACTTCTCGCTATAAACAATATACGTTCACATACATGTTTTAAATAGAGATTGAACAGAAAGTCACTTTCCTATACAAAATCAGATCTTTGGTGAAACGTCAGTACAAAAAAAAAGAAGAGAATTTCCAAACAGAATAATTAAGCTAGTTACCTTTCCTCCCATGAGTTTTTATATCCATTTAGAACACTGATTCTTTCAAATGAGCATTTTTGTCTTTTTTTAGTTCTATACACTATTTTCTTTAATCTCGTGAGAATCTTGAATGACTTCCGAGTTACTTGTAACTAAGGTAACGGCTTATAGATTTACTCTTCTGGATCTACTTTGCACCCAGTCCATATTTTTCATATTATCTTTTAAGGAATTCCCCATTACAAGGTCAACAGACCCGTACAAAGCAAAGCAAAAAAGCACTACGAAACGACATAGAAGACAGAAATTTTAAGATTTCGGAAAAGAATTTCAAAAATGAAAGGTACGTGTTTCTGATTATCAAGAATTTGTAAACTGATGATAGTTGGAAACAAGAATAGTTGATTCTTGAAGGTGGAAGGTGAAAGTGGAAATAGATAATTTCACATTTAATGCAACGTTCCATAAAAATAAAAGTAAAAAAGTCAAATATGCTTATTCAACGACATCCCTGAACTGAGGAACCTGCAACCCAGTGATTGTAAATTCATTTACAATCCAATATAATAATTATTAGCTGAATATTAGCTCTTTAAATTTAAAAATGAAACCAGAACTAATTAATTTTTCTACAAATAAATTGAAGCACTTTCGAAATTTGGTCCATATTTTTCCAAATCGTCCCTTTTTCGCCAAAATGGGTCCAAAAAGAAAAGCTCTGTGATCGACTGTTCGATTCTGTAATCTGATTGGTTATTAATTATGTCACTCTTAGCCATGTAGCAAACCTTATATAAATACAATGAAACTTCTCTATAGCGGACACCGTTGGAACCAAAAAAATGTGTCCGCTATAAGGAGGTGTCCGTTCTGGAGAGGTTGCCCTGCATGTATAACCTGAAACAACTATCCTGTACAACGATTTTGGAAATAAATAAATAAAATAAAATGAGATTTTTTGCCGTTGAACATTTAGACAATTAAAAGCACACACGATATAGCTAATCGCTTCAGGCTATTTTCACACTAGGTGGGACTCGCCTATAACTATATAACTATACTATATATATAACTATAACGGGTAATGCTATTTTGATTTGGACGAATAATAAATAGTGAACATCGTTAGAAAACTGTTGTTGAGGATTAGCGGCTTTTTTTTTGCAGAAAACCGTAGGAATAATTCATTGAGAAATGGTTACCGCCGGTTACCGATATGATTTTGATTGGACGATACCCCTGACACATGATGAAGGAATGATTTTGATTAGACGATACCGCTGACACATGATGAAGAAATTGCATAAATTAAAATTATCAGTACATCTGTTGATTTTGAGCAGTCGGGACCAGGCAGAGCTCAGTCAAAATTTGTGGAGGAGAGTTTAGTCATTTAAAGTAGAAAAGGAAAACGTGCAAGTAATCTAATCGACACTGAAGACTGGAAAGAAATATCATAACGTTGGAGTCCTCCACTTTTTATACACGAAAATTTAGAAATGTTACACTGAATATCTATGAAAAAAATCCACTTGGACTTATCAACCAACACTCAGTGTTCATTTACTGAAAAACAGGTAAAGTTTCTAAATTCATTGTTTCTACCAATACAAGATACAGATTATGACATATTCATGCAGTTGTGAAGCAAAGTAAGAAACATATAACACTCGGTTAACACAATGGTGCTTGTTTTCATGAAAGTACTAATAAAAACAAAAGCTAATTTGAAAATCCTTGAAAACTGTTGCGCTAAAATAGCCACTGGCCAATAGTCGATTATTTTTCGATTATCTTGATGGTCCATTATTTCGTCAACTATCACCCTGGTCAGACCCCACCTGGAGTATTGCCAAATCGCGTGGGCGCCTCATCTTCAAAAAGACGTCAATGCCATCGAAGGCGTACAGCGCAGAGCTACTAAGCTAGTTGATGGATTAAAACACCTCAGCTACCCAGAAAGACTTAGAAAACTGAACTTACCGACACTTGTCTTCAGACGATGCAGAGGCGATATGATTGAAATTTACAAGCACTTTCACGTGTACGAAAAATCCACCTTACCTTCCACCTTCAGACCCAGAATGAAAGCCAGCAGGTTGCACGATTTCCAACTCGAATGGATCTTTGCAAAAGATGGAGTTAGGGGTTTACAACACAACTCGTTTTACTACCGAGCGGTGAAAAAATGGAACAATTTGCCAAGAGACGTGATGAATGCGGAATCTATCAACTGCTTCAAAAATCGACTCGATGTACACTGGGCTGACCATCCGCTTAAGTTCGACCACCTTGCATACAAGATCGATTCGTAGAGGTTCTAACACCCTGAGAATTTGTATTTCTTAAATAATAATAATAAAAATCATCGTCAGTGCTTACCCGACAAACACGATTCATTTATATTTCATCAAATCGGAAATTGTGTTTTGAGTTTACGTGCTGGTATTGAAGAAACAAAGGACATAATGACATTATCGGTGTTATTTTGCATTTTGTTTCATATAAATGAAGTTTACTCTATCTGTCGATCTGGTACTTATCACTTAACAAATTACAACAAATGTGACCCTTGTCCCACCAGAACGTATCAAAATGTCCCCGGCCAAGGGTTCTGCTTTCCGTGCAAATCTGGTTACTACAACACCGAAAAAGGTGCAACAGAATGCAAGATTTGTCCAGTTGGTCATAGTTGTCATAATAAAAACATTCCCCCAAGCAAATGCAAACGCAGAACCTATTCAAATTTGCCTGGCTTAACGCACTGTTTGTCGTGCGAAGCTGGCTACTACAACGACAAAACAGGTGCAAAAGAATGCAAGATTTGTCCAGTTGATCACATTTGTCAAGCTAAATCCATTTCCGCAACACCTTGTCTAACACAGAAATTTCAAAATTTAATTAGACAAATGTCCTGTTTTTGGTGCGAAGATGGACAATATAACTTAAACATTGGTGTAACAGAATGCAAGATTTGTCCAATTGGTCACAGTTGTCGTAAAATATACATTTCGCCAAGCAAATGCAGACGCGGAAAATATTCAAATTTTCCTGGCTTAACGTACTGTTTTTCGTGCAGACCTGGTTACTACAACGACAAAACAGGTGCAATATCAGAATTTGACTGGCCAAACGTCCTGCATCCGGTGCAAAGATGGACAATATAACTTAATCGGTTTAACAAAATGTGAGAGTTGTCCTGCTGGGATGAAATGCCCATTTATTGGTATGTTACCTCTACCATGTAAAAATGGAGAGTATTCTCCTCCAGAATCTTTAAAATGTTTTACGTGTCCTTCAGATAAATTTTGCCCAAAACCCGATACCTTACCATTGTCGCCCAACACAAACAAAACTTTGAAAAGTGAAATTATTAATTCTGCGAGGTACGCTGTTGAAGCTTATAGCGACAAAAGTGGTTCCAACTTCAATGGTTTTAGACTTATCGCCAATGAGAAAAAAATTCATGGTTTTGTTGAATACAATGATAACACAATTATTGTGTCATTCCGTGGTTCATCAGATTTTGAGGATTGGTTTAAAGATGTACAATTCAGTAAATGTTATTATGAGAACTGTTACGAATGCGAAGTTCACACCGGATTTTCAAAATCTTACAATTCCATTCGAATGCAGATGATCAATAAAGTCAGATATTTCTCCCGTGCACATCCAAATTCAAAAATCCTTGTGACTGGACATTCACTAGGTGGAGCGAAAGCAGTCCTTGCAGCGGCAGATTTGTCGAAAGATGGATGATGTCAATCTCATAACGTTTGGTTCGCCACGAGTTGGAAATAAACAGTTTTCTGAGTATGTTAACAAAATCGTGAAAGGAGGAAATGTAAGAGTAACATTTCAAGATGATGTTGTTACAGTTTCTCCACCGCAATCGATTGATTATTGGCATACTGGTCAGGAAATCCACTACACGAGCGAAACCACAATGTTTATGTTACCTCCTAACACTGATATCAATTATAATAGAAAAAGTATATCGGATCATGCAAAGGTGAATTATGGAAACTTAAGATAAACTTTTTGCTACTGCAGACTGTTCTTAGCATTAACTCTTTATTTTAGAAATTCCCCTCGAACCAATGCATATTCTTGGTTTCATAAGCTGAGTGACCATTGTGAAAACCTATATTAAGACTTAAAAATCCTCTTCGTGATGAATACTTCAGTTTTTTTTATTGTACCCTTCGAGCTTTAAATCTTTTTAGAATCATACACGACCAATTTCTTCCTTTTTAATAGTTCTTACTGTAAACAGACTATGGAGTAATTATGGGCTTACCACATGGGACTACTTTAATGCATTCATGTGTTATCATGTGTTATCATGTGTTATCATGTGTTATCATGTGTTATCATGTGTTATCATGTGTTATCATGAGCGTATTTGGCTGCAGTGTCCCTCAACCTTTTAAACCTTTTACAATAGACGTTACGTTGATGACATTTTGTTATGTTCTCCTCCCCGGAACTCCACACTTATTTTACACCTATATGAATTCTAGACATAGAAACTTCGAGAGAATAATAGTCAGGTCGTTAGTGATCAAAAAATGGTGTTTCACTTACAAATTTAAAAAATGGTGTTTCACTTACAAATTTAAAAAATGGTGTTTCACTTACAAATTTAAAAAATGGTGTTTCACTTACAAATTTAGCGTTCATTCTCAAAAGTAGTCAGAAGTTTGAGAACACATTTGATTACCTCAAAAATATTTACTGGACGTATAATCTGCAGCAATTACACACGTAAAACACCAAAAACACAAATTATTTTCGACCTCGTGAAGGTGTGTTTCATACGCCATGTTTTTTAAGTAAAAGTTGCTTACAAAGAACGTTTGATCATCAAAACAATAAAGTAAAGTGACCGTTATTAAACTCGTCTAAATGTTGTATTATAATAGACTTCTGATTAGGATTTCTCAATTTTCAAAAACAAATCAGTTTGTTTTTTTGAGAAAAAAAAGAAGATATTTATAATGTACAGCCCCCAGTTTTATTGCTAATCGCGCCCTTCTATGACTACATGCATAAATAGCCTCCGTTGGCTAAATAGCTTTATGCACTTCAACTGCGAGCAAACTTAGTGGGAAAATTTCTAAGCACGTGTACGATGATGCACTGAAGAAGGCAAGCAATGAAATGTCGGTTACTATAAACTTAAAGCCTTCCGTAAAGCGTTCACAAACAGAAAGTAATTGTATAATTCACTTTGCCCGATATGATCAATAGATAAAGCTTCGAGGGTTCACGAATCATTCTTTAAAGAAAATGCCTGGTAAGAATTTCTTAGCATTATAAAGATGATATAAATGTTTTCTTTTTCAATCAATATGTCACGAAAATCACTGAAATGTGACTGATTTCACGTTCGAAAATGTTCATTTCTTTGTAAAGGCTGAAATACACTATCATTTTCCAATGATAATTTTCCAATGACATTGAAAATAAAAAATTTTGGCGCGAATACACTATCATTAAAAATTACAAACATGGACTCGTTGTTGTTTTATGTTGTTTTCGTTTATGTTTACGTCTTAATCACATCACGTGCAACGAACACGTGCGCGAAAACAATAGATTCGATTCAAAACAATAGAAAAAAATGACATTGAAAATGAGAGTGTAAAAAATGACATTTTTTCTGAATACACTATCATTGGAAAATGTATATAGTGTATTTCAGCCTTAAATACCATAGACTCTGAGTAGGGAATTTTTCTGTCTGGTTTTCTAACGTAGCATTTTCCATTGCAAAAATAAAGGAAAAAATACCCCACCTGTTATCTTGAGTAAAGAAATTGACTTATTTAAATTCGCGCTATCTCTGTAGCATCTTGAAGAAAGACGATGAAGTGCGGAATATCCTTGAAGATAACACCAGCAACCTATTATTTCATTAGAAATGTTACGATCTATACATGCACCGTAAAACTTTAGCAAACTATGAAAAAGAAATTACCGAAGGAGCTGAAATAACTGCGCCACGGGAGGATGAAGCAAATTCAAGTGGAACGATTGATCTCGTTCATGAAAGGAGGTCTTCGACACGAAAAAGAGATCAATCAGGTAAAATGGTGAACTTGTAATAAGTCAAGTAAAACAACACTATTCTAGAGTTTCGATGGGGAAAGTGGTACAAAAGAAATTACGAGCACCTAACAAAATGTGTCGCCCAAACAGCTTCAGAAAAACTCATAAAATACACTATCGAACGAGGCGATAATGCGCGACTACACGCGAATCTTGCCTGATTACACTGGCAATCAGTTATCGCACTTTTTTACCATCGTTCGTGTTATGGTGATTACACTAGACCAACTAGGGGACTGGATGGAAAATTGATAATCAATCCGGACAAAGATGTAATGCAGTTATTGTTTGTTGAAGTAGAAAAAAGGGTAATCCTTGATTTACCGAAGCAAAAATTCCGACAACACCCGTAATGTTCCCACTAGGAGGACCTTGTTAGACGCAGTCAAAAGAAACTTCGAGGACAAAATAGAAATATGGACCCCAAAATCGGGTTTAACTTTCATCTTTAATAATGAAATACAAAAAGGCTATATTATTTAAGCACTAATGAAGCAGGTAACCGAAGTGAAAAAGCAAAATCAAAGATGTCGGTAAAAAAGTCAGAAAAGACATTCTTGAAATGTATCAAACTTATCATCATTGGCCACCCAGTGAAAGTAAATCACTTAAAACACAAACTACCTGAGTTACCTGAGTTACTACAAATGTTTCTCGTAACATATAGTATAGCGTGTAAAAACATTCTAATGACGCCACACCCGTCCCCAAAAAGTTTTAGACTCAAATTTTTTCGTCATCCCATCGCCAATATCGCAGAACCTAAAAACATCAGTTATTCCCATGGTTCTCGAGATATTTGACCCTTAAAATCGCATTCTATTTAGGGTGCAATTTAGCGCACAAATTCAAAGAGTTCCTTTGCAGATAACAGAAAGATATTGGAAAAACGACTGAAACTTTGGCAACAGAGAGAAATTTCGGGACTGGTTGCTGAATGTCTTGTTATTCAGAGTAGACTTAGTAGTATCACAGGGAGAAGGAAGGAGAGAAATATCGGAGAAGAGTTTCAAAAGCAAATAAGCAAGGGAAATATCAACGGAGCACTACGTCTTCTCTCAGCAAAGCAATGCAATGGAACCTTTAAATGACGTCACCTTGGAAAAACTCACTTTGAAACATCCTGAAGCAAGCCCCATCAATGAAGATCTTTTGTTGCAAGGGGTAATAGCAACCATAAATGAAGTGATATATGAAAATATTGATGATATGATTATACTTAAGGCATGCTCAAAATCCAAGGGTTCTGCTGGAGTTTCTGGATGGGATACGGATCAATATAGGCGTCTACTGGCATGTAGGCTTATCCTATTGGATAAAAATCCAGGATTGCGACCTATTGGAATAGGAGAAGTACTTAGACGAATTATCGGAAAAGCAGTGATGACGTGTTTACGCAAAGATATCGTCCATGCAAACGGAAAGCTTCAACTCTGTGCTGGAATAAGTGCTGGGTGTGAAATTGCAGTCCATGCATCAGTAGATCTTTTCGCCGATGAAGAGAATCATGACTGTTACAAATCGATGCTTCAAATGCATTTAATTCCATCAACAGAGCCGTCACGCTACACAACATGTATATATTGTGTCCGGAGTTTGCTACGTATATTCAGAATTGGTACCAAACACCAGCTCGTCTATTTATAACAGGAGGCAAAGAAATTCAGTCGATGGAAGGCACCACTCAAGGTGATCCTGTTGCGATGGACATGTATGCGATCGGGATATTACTATTGCTTCAGTTTAATGAAATGCCACAGGAAGTTAATCTACCTAAACGCGTATGTTATGCTGACGACTTTACAAGCATAGGAAAACTACTAGAATTACGTGCCTGGTGGCAGAGTATAGTTGAACATGGTCCACACATTGGCTATTACCCGAAAGCGTCTAAAAGCTTGTTGATAGTGAAAGGAAAATATCTTGATAAAGCAATAAAGCTATTTGTTGGTACTGGAGTCCAAATAACAATAATTTACTTATCTTATGCGAACTTTTCCTGACATCTCAGATGATCTCCAAATTTTAGAAAAAACAATCAGACAAAACTTATTGAAATCGCTCCTCAATGGCTACATATGTAACTAAATATGGTAGCTTAGGTATTTTCAACCCCAGTGAACGAAGTCAGGAAGAATATACCAACTCAAGAGCAGTGACTGAGTCAATGGTAAAGAAAGTGAAAGATCAACAATGGATTTATGATGAAACAGTTGAAGTCGAGCAAAATAAACGAAAAAAGGATTTAAAAATCGAGAAAATGAAACGGCATGAGGAAAATGAGGAAAAACAAAATAAATACAATCTGCAGTTACAGATAAAGTCACATTACAAACAATGGAAGCAAGCATTAAATAAGGAGCATCAAACTGGCTCACCACTCTGCCAATAAAAAAATACGGTTTTCTTCTTGACAAACAAGCATTTTGGGACAGCCTCTATATTCGTTATGATATAGCGCTGAAGCGTCTTCCCTCATTATGCATGGAGCTCCGTTCAAGCTTGATCATGCTCTTTCCTGTCCAAAAGGTGGATTTATCTCCATTCGCCACAATGAGGTCAGAGATTTCACAGCTGCCATGCTTTCTGAATGCTGCAAAGATGTTGCAACAGAACCAATCCTGCAAGAGTTGACAGGTGAAAATTTCCACTTATCCCAATCACTTAGTGCTGCACACAGAAATAACAAGCAACAAAGAAAGAGATCATACAACAGACGAGTCAATCAGGTCGACCAATCACGTTCACTCCCTTAGTATTCACTTGCTTCGGAGGTATGTCACGTGAATGCTCCACCTTCTTCAACCGCCTGGCTGAAAAAGTTTCAGAAAAACGAAATGAAAACCTATCAAAAGTTAAAAACTGGATCTGTTGTCGGCTGAATTTCAGTTTGTTGAGAAGCCAGCTGCTATGTCTTCATGGATCAAGGTCATCGATGAAATTATTCACTGAGCAGGACGACATCAATTTGATCACCACTGAATGTCGATTAAAATGGTAAACCAACAGAATATTTTGTATGATGTGATTGGGAAGTAATTGTTTGTATTTATCTTGATCTGGCTGCTCCACCAAAAAGGAGGATTAATTAATTTTAATAAATTTAGGGTGCAATGCAATGTGCCATCTGACGTCAAACTCCTTTTGTAATACTAATCGCTATTACACTCGCAAAACTCAGTTACGCGCAATCTAAAATTTCACCATTTAATTTTCCATACAAACATTTCGTTTCCAGTCCTTTTATTCGCACTGACCAAACTAAAAAGTGGATGCACCCCTCGCTATTAGTATAAAGACTAGTCTCCCGGGTAAAAACATTTTACAGGTTCATTTTCTCCATTATTTGCCGCCCCCACCCCCCGTGCTCTATCTCTTTCAAAATATAGGGGTGGCGAAAAATAAGATCACATAATTGCTAAGAATAAGTATCACTAAGTTGTAGTGCTCGAAAACCTGATCAAAAAAATGTATGGGATCGCCTGTGTACAAAAATTGTTATTCAAGTTGTTCTAGATATTGCTACTATGTGTGCACTCAAAAATTTGGAAAATGCCGAAATATAAAATTGTTATGTACAAATAATTTTCACCGACTTTTTGCTGGAAAGTTCCCTGGCCTTTCCTGGTTTTCCAGCTATTTCCATGGATTGGCCTAGCCTGGGGACCTCCGGAAAGAACCTTTGATGTATATAAACGTGTTAATCCAGTTTTTTAGATGGGAAAACTGGAAGTCCGAAATATCGTTGTTCAAAGATTTTGCTGACGTCATAATGTGACGTCAAAGTTTTAAAACTCCCAAACTTTTGCCACATGCCTCGTGGCCAGTTCGGACCTCCAATTACGTCATTAAAATTCAGACTTCAGACAAACTAATTCGCAATATGATCAGAGTGGGTAATTAATAAGTCATTATTTCAAAATGGAATATACGTAATCTAAATAACATAACAACCGTTTTAAAAATATGACAAACATTGAGGGCTGGTAAAGAGAAGTTAGCTGAACAATTGAACAATATGTCCTGAAAACACATGTCTCAGGCAGGTTTTCTCAGTGCAAGACTGTCTACCTGGCACATATGTATCAATAATGAAGCGAAAACCGAGAACGCTTTCAGAGATTTCATTCAGCACAACATATATCTCAACTTTTCTCTAAGAGATCTGATGCTTATTTTGAACTCCTAAATTTCTTTCAAACTTTCTAAACGGAAGATTAAGGAATCATGGGACCAACATTGTGTAAAATCCTAGGACTTTCAAGGAAACTTTCCAAATTCCAGGACTTTTCACGATATGTGGCAAACCTGTCGAGACTATATAAATTTCAGTTTGATAAGCAAAGAATAACTAAATGTATTTACTGTCCATCAAACGTTAAAACATGTCTATCTGTAACAAAATACTTTAGTCGTACAAACTTTCGCGAGCAGAAAGTTTCGCGAGTGTCAAAACTCGCAAAATTTTTGGCATAAACTTTCGCGAATGAGGCAGAAAAATTTATTTCGCGAGCATAAATTTTCGCGAATCGAGCATTTTAGAAAATTTCGCGAGCATAAACTTTCGCGAATCAAGACCAAACTGAAATTTTAAATGCATGGATTTTGAAGAATAAAAAAATGTATATACAACAGTTGCGTGTTACACCAGTGTTTTATAGGCATACAGAGGCAGAATATCTTAAGCATATATTAAGGATATTTTGAGGCTAAGAAGTTAGCATAAAGAAGTAAATTTTACCAACCGAAATAGTTGAGTAGTTAATGATATTTGAATAGTTAAATTTATAAGCATGTTTGAGGCTTGACTCTTAAGATTTTTTAGCATGGCCGAGGCTGAACTCAAAATACATGATGCTTTTAAAAAAAGGTGTGTTTCTCGATATCGAGCAAGAAGAAATTAGGAATCCTAAAATGAAACAAGAATCCTCCAAAGAACAAGGTTCCTCCCAAAAAACGTGCAAAACAAACGGATATCAGAACTATGTTTGGTCCTGCTTTACCAAGACCCCGAAACCAAAATCGCGCGAGCGATACAGAGAAAGTTGCTGATGTTATTCAAAATGACTAGATTAGTGTAAATTTGTTTATATTGAGACGTTTCGTTTTGAAGAATACATACAGTATCTGAAAATTCTTCTCAAACCTTGAAAAAAATGAGCTTTTTTAATTTTTTTTCGCGAGCATAAACTTTCGCGAATCAAGGAAAAACATTTATTTCCCGAGTATAAACTTTCGCGAATCGCTTAGTCGAGAATTTTTGAAGACATTAACTTTCGCGAATTGGGCCAAAATTCGCGAAAATCGCGAAAGTTTCTGCTCGCGAAAGTTTGTACGACTAAAGTAATTTAAATGTAAAAGTTCAAAATATATACATCATACACTTTAGACCTTTGATCTCTTTTCTTTAACTAAGCTTAGAAAGTCTGCCAGCCATATGCCTGAAAAATATGTTTGTTTCTTTGACATAGTAGTATTAATTAATTTTCTAAAATCAAAAATGAAGATTAAAATACACCATAACTACACTGTGATATAATGGTTAAGAGTACTTTCCAATACTTTGTAAACATTTTGCCCAGTTATATATCGATTAAACAAAAAGTGGAAACAGAATATCTAAAGCAAAGATTTAATTAACTATTTTTTTGTAGGAACACACTTGAAAACATTTCAGTTCAGATTTGATAAATAATAACAAGCTGCTCAGAAAAAAAAAAACAGTTGACAGAAAAAATTATTCCGACTTTCCCTGACCAAATACAACAAAAAAAAATTATTCACTAAAGATTGTTTTGAAGTCATCTATTATACACATCATATACATGTTATGGAGAATAACAATCCATGCAAGCTCACGATTACCATCAAAACATTTCGTCCATTGGAAGATTCTTTGAGCACCAGCGCCAAAGACATAATACTCTTCAAGATGTTTCCATAAGCATTGTAAGGGTTTCATAACAAGTTCGAAGAAAGATCACCAGTTGTGTTCTCATTTCCAAAGGCAAATTCGTTGAGGCTAGACATGAGTTGGTCCAGTCTATTTGTGCTTGTAGACTTCTTATGGAAACCGATCGTAATTGATCTGTGCTCTGAGTAGCAGCTAAAAATAACCAGACATTTGACTGCACTCAGTTCCAAATGGGTTGGTTTTGCAGAAACTAACTTTCAAATTGCCGTTTTTATACTTAGAAGTAAGTTGCGCCTTGGTGCACATCTGATCAATAGCGCAGTCAGTGGAACCTCAGCCGAATGGGAACTAAACCTACAACCTTTGGCTTGGCGGGTGATTGCGCTACCAATCCATTTAATGTCATGTCATTGTCCACAGTAGAGGAGTGGACCAAGGTTAAACTGGAATCAAATGAAAAATTATCATTTTTGCGTAAAATTGTACAATTAATTCATACGAAGGTTAAAACTGACAACAAACAGCAACGCGTCAGTGAGGCAACTTATAATTCTACCTTAAGTTTTTGCCATTATCCGCAAAAATTAATTCCGCAATATTTGATGAAAATCGTTAATCCACAAAATTAAATTCCGTTTTAAAAATTTCTTCCTGCAAAAATTTCTTCGCTTAAGGAAGTTTGACAATATACGCATTCCATTACACCCCTGCATGTAAATTTAAACTGATGAAAGATAACAAGTGGACCTTACGAATCTTCAACCTCATCAAGACGCAATTTACTTCTCATTATGAAAATCACTAATCCTGCATCATACCACAAAATATAATTGGAAAAGAATTGTTTGCAAATACCTGCATTGGAAGTTCTGTGAACTTGTGTAACATCAGGCTGGGACATATTACTATCAACTTCAACACACCCCACACAGTAATCTTCACCTTGTCTGTCTCGTAATAACACAGTCTACAACAACAACAGAAACAAAACTGACTGTCAATGTTAAGCAATAGCAGGTGTGCAAGGGGGGTCTTCCCTGCCAAAAATTTTTAAAAACGTAATTGTACCCTCTTTTTTTGGAGTGAAAAATTGCAAGCTCAACAAAAAGGCAGATTAACCCTGCCATAAAATTGTTATTACACAGCTACAAAATGATAGTATTCGATCATCTTCAAATTTTCATAAAATAGAAACATGACCTATATTTTTCGACAATTATTATTCAGAAAGTAGTGATACACAGTTTTTGGTTTGGTACCTGACATTTGTTGCAAGTTGAACCAAGCATTTTATAACCTTTTAATAAATAATCGCCCATAATCTTGCTAATTCTATTTGAGCGGTCTCGTTGAAGTGAAAATCTTCTTTTCTCTGCATCTGATATTGGAGGTAACTCTAAAAGAAGAAAAAGTAATTGGAGAGGCAAATGGTTTGATAGATTCAGTTTGATTTCGTTTTGGGACAAATCACAAGAAACACATTTTATTCACTGAGGTTTTCACTTATTATGAAATGGTACAGTTGGGGGATGAAAGAAATTGTGTGATGATTTTGCATAAAACATTCAAACTAAAAAAAATAGTCCCTCCAAAGAAGAGCTGTAACTGTGGGGTTCATTGGTCCTCCTTCCCCTTGGTAAATACAACCCTGATAAGTGAGAAGAATTGACTCACCACTCATTGTTGGCTGAAGTTAAATGTTAATAACGTCTTCTAAAAATATCATGTTTGATTCATTATTCACAAAGGCCTTTTTAAGTTATCAGTATAGACTAGTTCCACAATGGGGGTAGGTACCACCTAGGTACCTGAATGTAGCCTGACTATTGTTAGTTTCAGGAAAGGGGATGTAAATAGCCCAAACTGGAGAGTCTGGAATCAAGAGCACTCCATTGTAGTGGGTATTAGATGATTTTACTTGTATTTTCCTCAAGTTTCCTCAAGAAACTTAGCTTTGTAATTGTTGAATATCATTTTAAAATGTTTGACTTTTAACATATTATCTACATTATAGGGGGTATGAAACGGCGTTCACGTGATTTCTGTGTTTGTTTACTTTTTCCATGCAGCCGAAGTGTTATTGCATTTCAAAATACTCATCAATTCTGCAGAGCAGCTGGAGGAACCACATTGAACGTGCTTGTGAGCTAGCAAAAAGTACAAAATTATATGGTGGTATTTTAGATATATGCGAGGTTGTTTACATGAGAGCCGTAGAGTTCAAATTTCAGGACGGGTCGAAATATTTTTCATTTACATGAAGTGATTTCAGTATGGGCAAATCAACACTCCCCAATCACACTGAACTGATGTCACAGTTTTTTGCAAATGTCAGCAATTTCAGCTTTATTATGCATGTATACCAACCTCGTTGCACCGTACTGAAATTTCAAATGTGAAAACCGGTTTGAAATTTCAGCATCTTTAAGAAACGTGGGTCAATAATACCACTGAGATTATAAAAACTTTAGTCAAAGTGCATTTAAAGATGAACTTAGAGTTGTAATGAGTGTAAATAGGAATACTGATTACACAGTTTTTGAGGAAATCTTTCTCATGATCTTAAATAAACATGCTCCTTTGAAAAAAAAACTTTTTGAGGGAACAACGCTCCTTAAATGGATCAAACACTTAGAAAAGCTATTATGCAACGATCAGCAATGCAAACTAGGTATTTCAAAAAGGGGACAACAGAAAATTTAAATGCATTCAAGAAGCAAAGAAATTTTTGTGCCAAACTTTATAAAAAAAGAACCTTAAAAGTATTATAATGGTTTAGAACTTTATAAGATACCTGATAACAAGAAATTTTGGCAAACTTTGAAACCATTGATAAGTGATAAAAGTTCAGTCTTGTCAAAAATAACATTGGTTGAAGAAGACAGAATTATCTTGGAAGACGAGGATATAGCCAAAATATTTCAAGATTTTTTTCGATTTTACTAAATTCGAATTTAGTAAAATAGAAATTGAAATAATTTAGAACTTAAAAAACAGGGAAATTTTGGTGGCATACCAGCAAAATATCTTAAATTATGTTCCGAAGAATGTTCCGAGTATCTTACCCGAGTTTGGAATGAGGAGGTGGTTGCAAACCAGTAATTTTCCTAATGAATTAAAATGTGCCGATGTGACACTAATTTTTAAGAAAAATGACTCCACTGAATTATCGACCAGTTAGTATGCTCCCAATAGTTTTGAAGGTCTTTGAAAGGCCCAAGCAAAAGCAAATCATATTCTTTATGAAAAAGCATCGATCTTCATCCATATGGTTACAGACAAGGGTACAGAAGTACACAGACAGCTCTTGTCTCTCTTTTGGAAAGGTGGAAACATATATACATATATACTAGGACCGTACGAGGGTCAATATTCAGGGGGGGGGGGGATACCAAAAAATAAATAATGTAATAATGCTGCGTGCGTAATCATGAGGATTTGAATTCTAGGATCTCTACGGCCTTAAAATGAATTTCATTTAAATCTAAGCTACTTAAAGGTGAATATTTTTATAAATCTTTAAACCAAAAATAACTTTTGCTGCTTTAATTACTCATATTATTCCCACACAAGAGATAGGTTTTAACATTTTATTCTTCAAAGTATATAATGGGTCGTTTCAGACCCAGGTTATCGTCAAGTGTACAAATACAAACGAAAAAACTGTGTTTAAGCAACAACGATCTGGGCCATTTCATTATTACATCACAGATGAAACTCTCAGACTTTCTGTTCCTGTTGTGATTAATGGCTACAAATCAGATGGAGACCTCAATAAGATCAAAATTATGGGAGGAAAGAGGGGGTGGAGGACTGCTTTTTAAAAATAAAGTACCTTGGTCCAGACCAAGGTACAAGGTTCTATCGTTGGTATTTTGGCTTCTCCTTTGAAATAATTACGCATTTTAAAAATTTTGCTAGGAAAATGCACTAGGGGGTGCACTGTTCTTCGTTCATCCTTATCTCTTTCGCTTCAACCACCTTGCCCAAGTTCAACTACAGAGTCCCAAGTTGGAAGCGCAAAACGAACTTGGCCGTTATCCTTCAACTTGACGCAACATTATCTTACGGGGATGTGGAATATGTCTACTTTGCTATTATTGTTTATTATAATTGACAAGAAAAGCAATGGCATGCATGGAATTTCATGGCGGATAATTATTGCCGTAAAGTTGAAAAAAGGGCAGCATTTTAAAATAAAAGAAGATTGTGAATTGTGTAATATCTAAAAATGGTGAAACAATTCATCCCAATTTTCAATAAAACTGATTTTCCTCGCAATAATTGCTCATGCCTTCAAAAGAATGTATCACTGCATTATTAAAAGTTTGTTTGATGTTTTTCCATCTACGTTGTAAGTTCTGGTGCGCATTTTTTAACCACGTGACAATATTTGGAAGGGTTTTCATCATTAATTTAAAATATCACGTGATGACAAATGCAAGAAATTGTCAAAATGCAAGAAATTATCAGACAAACAAATCTCGTACCACGATTGAAGAATTGTTAGCGAATGAATAGTTTAATTTCTAATATGAACTGCAAATTTCTCGTAAAAAATATCGTGATATGCTTTCGACGAATAATTTCGCCTTTGTTTTAAACAAAATTCGGTTTATAATTTATATTTCGTCTTCAAACTGTAGCTAGCTTATCTTTAGCTAGAGATAAAAATCATGCATTATTACATGTTTATATACGTCGTATTTATGGTGAAACATATATAGCTGTGTCAGAAACTCTTTATCTACTTACACGATATGTGTAGCAGATAAAGAATCTTCCTTTCTTCTTTCTCCATTACTCTACAGCTGCACAGTTTTTGTTAATATCATGTTGTGGATTTTTTGGGCAGAAATAATCTGTTATAAAATCTTATTGCTTTTAACAAACGAGCTATCAAAAACATATAGCTATTTGAAACTATCTCTCTCTCTCTCTCTCTCTCTCTCTCTCTCTCTCTCTCTCTCTCTCTCTCTCTCTCTCTCTCTCTCTCTCTCTCTCTCTCTCTCTCTCTCTCTCTCTCTCTCTCTCTCTCTCTCTCTCTCTCTCTCTCTCTCTCTCTCTCTCTCTCTCTCTCTCTCTCTCTCTCTCTCTCTCTCTCTCTCTCTCTCTCTCTCTCTCTCTCTCTCTCTCTCTCTCTCTCTCTCTCTCTCTCTCTCTCTCTCTCTCTCTCTCTCTCTCTCTCTCTCTCTCTCTCTCTCTCTCTCTCTCTCTCTCTCTCTCTCTCTCTCTCTCTCTCTCTCTCTCTCTCTCTCTCTCTCTAAGGATTTTTTTTTTTACATTTGTGTGGAGTTATCACAAAATCTTTTTTGAGGATATATCGTAAGGATTCATTTTCATGAATTTTACTTTTATAAATTTTTTATAAATTTTGATTTTGTCATTTAACCCATTTTGGCCAATTTCTTTATTTTTACCCTTTTTTGACAGGTTCACCCTAAGTGGGATATGAATTAATAAGTGGTGGAACTTTTAGATTTCTTCATAGGGTTACTCAAAAATGTTTTTATATATTTTGTGTGTATAGTTATTTTTGCGAATCAATTCTACAGAAATTTTTCATCAGGATTTAATTTTGCATTTTGCGCAAATTTACGAAAACAAATTTATGAATTTCATAGAAACTGAGATATGAAACTTTTGGTAGAGAAAAACTGAAATTTTTCAGGAACATTTGCTACAAAACTATTTTGGTGGTTTCTTATAGTGAAAGTCATTGCACATGCTCACACTCATCCAGAAGGTCTCTGCAGAACAGGGCACCTTTCGCCCTTGTTAAGGTTCATCAGCTGTCCATAGGTGTCTTACATTTAACCATAAGGTTGATGGAAGTTGATCTCTTCGTTGGCCAAAAGATATCTATAATAGCCACCACCTCTGTGAACGATTGTGGTGTAAGTTGCGACCACTTATGGAAAGGGTGAGTCTAGTGCAATGAAAAAGGTTTGATAGGTAGATTACCTTATATAATAAAAATGTGTAATCTCATTTTAGTGAATGTCCCCACATGAATGTCTAACATTCTGTCTTTCAGGTTTTTTTCTTATACATATTTTTTTATAAAAACACTCAAATTTGATGAAGCCTTAACATTCTAACTTTTCAACTTTGAAAAGTTCGTTATTCAATATTCATTATTTGCAATAACATTGAAGTGTAACCTAAGAATGACAATCTACATGTCAACAGGTGCTGCGACTTTGACGTGAGGATTCTCCATTGGAAGAATTTTTTAAGATAAGGCCAAGCATTGATGGCATGTTCTTAGCATGTTCTTAACTTTTTATACCATCAAAGCCTTATGCTCTTCTTTTGTTGTCTTCTAAAGAAGCATGTAGGTAAAATCCTGTTGAAAGTAGGTGTCAAGTGTGATTCCTGAATGATTCCTGAATGATTCATTTTTCTTGATTGTCTCTCAGTAGAAAATCTCTTACAAAGTTCTCTGGACAGTGTTCATTATAATTGATCTTTCAAGAATCTTTTAGATGTGATCTTTTTGTGCTTTATGAAGTTTTTTTCATGTGTGTTTTGTTGCACATAATTCAACACTTTCCTGGACGTTTATTCTTAGTCCACAAATGTCAGATAACATTTGACTTAAAAGGTTTTTGAATGAAGCTATCTATTATTCAAATCCATCATTTATTTTTTTCAATGTATATACTATTATATTTTCGGGGCATGTGTTTTTTGTTTTGTTTGCCAGATGTTCTTTTGAAAGCTCTCCTTCAAATTAAGTTTTACTTTTTAGTCTATACATGTTTCAAACAAATATTTAGTGTTATACTTTGCTTTATAATAATTGATGAAGGTTTATGAATAAGTCGTACATAAGAAAAGATTTCAAGAAAAGATTTACATGCTTTGAGTTGTGTTAATGCTTTCAGAGATAACATCGTTACAAAAAAATCAGAACAGAACCCTTTGTTATCTGCCTTTTGATCTAAGGTAAGTCTTCATAAGAAGTTTAACTGACCACTACAGAATCAATCATGAAACACAAAAACACGAATGCTTTGTTTTTGTTTTCTTTCTTGTAATTTATTGCTTCTTAAATTGATGATACAATAACAATGTTTTAAATTGTTTGCATTGTTTAAGATGATACAATAATAGGGTTAATTCAAAGCTCCTAAGTGATGCTAACGAGTTGTTTAATTGACAATATAAGAAAATTTGAAGTATTTTTTTAACATGGATATTTTTGAATAATTATGTCATCTTTATGTGTGATGAAAGTAACTGTGTGGTAATAACAGAAGTGACAGAATGTTATTACTCAGTTTACAGAATTTTTCTCATAAAATATATTTGTTTTAAGCATTACAAGTTGAGATTGGCCGTAGTATTTCATTAATTTAACAAAGTAATTGATGGATAATAAATTATATGTACTGTTAAATCTGTTGTAATACATTTCTCTATCCATATTTTGTTTTAAGGTTTTATCGGGAGTAACAAATTAGGTTTTATGGCATTTTTTAAATATGTTTATTCATTATTTAGAAAAAAGGACTTTGATAAACGTTCTAGTATATTTTTGATTGATCTGTACTTGATATCACCAAGTGCGTGACGGTGTTAAACGAAGTTTGAAGTAAGAACATCCAAAATAAAAAGTACTTCTCTTTTTCAATTTTGTACTTGGAATTATTTTCCTACCCAAGCAAACCTCAAAATATTCCAAATGCTACAATGTACAAGAAATGGATTTTGACTTTTTTTGTCTTCTCGTTGTTTTACATTTGTAGCACTTAATAACAAGTTGCAAAGTCGGCTGGTAGAATAGCCAACCACTACAGATAGAAGCCCAAGGACTTAAAACTTCCCGTTACTTACTTACTTCACAGTTGTGTACTTGTAAAACACGTCTTTTGATTGAAATTTGAAGTTGTTCTCTCTTGTTTTTTATATTATGTTTAAAATTATTTGTGTTTCCTATCTGGTTACAATTTTATGATTCATTTGATAAAAATGTCACTGTATATAATGTACTTATGTTTTTTTTTAGATAAGCAGGTTCCTTCAGCTATGTTAGATCATAAACTATGCCTGACTTTGATCAAACCTACTTTTTAAACATGGATAATGGATCTACTATTACGGTAAAACTCATTTTACTTGATTGATACTACTTTCAACAAAATATTATACTTTTGCTACGATTGAAATTATTGAAGTTGTCACACAGTATTTATATTTCATCTTCAAAGAAACTAGGCTGTAAAACAAAGCCTTCACACCCTTGGCAAAATTAAGCTTTTGTTTTACAGGTTTCATAAACATCTGATAATATCAGCTTAGTGATAATCTTAACTGGACTGCTTGGAAAACATATATTCTGCATAAGTATTCAAAAATAAATTTAAATAAGTGCATGCTAATTCAGAATTTTTAGTATGTTATCCGCAATTTTATTTGCTCTAATGGATCAAGTGAACAATGACCGGGAATAAAAGCTTGTATACAATGATGGCCAGATTGAAATGAAAGTGTCACTAGTTCATGTCATTTTAGTTTTCATCAGTTTGCTTGTGTTATTTATTTAGATGAATGGTCACATTCACCATGGTGATCATTCATTTGTTAATGGACCAGAGAGCATTAAAGCATTGAGTAATTCTAAAATGTCTCTCCATTCGTCACGCTCCAACACATCTTCCGCACCATCTGTTTCCAAGATACATATGAATGGCTATCCATCAACACAATCACTAGCTGAGGTTTGTGGCTCTTCTAACTTAAAGTACTTTTTTTGCTTGTCTATACATGAATTAAAAACCATCAAATTTTGTCCCACTGAATATTCTTTGTTGATGTTGTTTTGCTGAAATGTCCTTTTGCTGTAATCCAGTTCCTAATTCAGGGGAGTATGTAAACAATAAGGATAATCCATTTCAGAAAATTCTTCAGCTTTATCAATTGCTTCAGCAATATGGCTGCTAACCAACTCAGAAAAGAGGCACTCTCATAAGCTTAAAACACAGTTTTAAAACTTGAATGTAGATTCCGTTCTTCTAAGGTATAATTTTCTGATAAAGCTTGTATCAATAAACAATCCTAAAATAAAACAGAATGTTTCATGAAATTATATTTACGTTGCACCGACGCTTGATATTTCTCGCTGGACAAATATGTCTGTTGATTATGTTCTTTCGTCGGACAATGTCCAATGAAAATTGGAAATTTCTTGCCTTAATGTATATTATATAAGTTTATTTGTGTATTTATAATTTTCAGATGGATTCTATTATGTTGACAGTGAATTTCTGAATATAATTTTTTTGAACTATTCAATCCAGTGAAATCTGCAAAACGTATAACAATCTGTACAATAACTTAAAGTATTTATAGGATGACCTTATGTCATATGTTTAAAGGGGTAGTCTAATACAGTTTTTTGTTGTGAAAAACATAAACCCCATGAACTTATGAATTTCTGGCCCAAAATCAGCAATGTTTGTATTTCAAAATTCTGCTGTTATACATTTTCACTCCTAAATGAAATATGTCTCTTGCTTAAAAGCACAGTGGCCATGGGTTTTTTATGAAACTCCAGCTCATATACACAGAAATAGGATATGAAGGTGAATAGAGTTCTCATTGATGTGTTTTGTTTCCTTTTTAATTTGATGTCCAGGCAAAAATTTAGAATAATTGATAAATGGGAATATATATACCGTAAATGACTGAATAGACACTCGACGTTTATTTGAAATTGGGGAAAATGCAAAATTGCTGTGGCTTTGTCTTGAATATCCTATATATTTTCAAATACATTTGCTTTCTGTTTTGATATCCAGTTGAAAAAGCTGTTACAATATCTTATTTAAAGTTCATTAAAAAACCGTATAAGTTCTTTATTGAAAGCAAAATATATACTTGAACAAAAAATAGATTTTTAAATAAATGCCCACAACGTTTACTCGGTCATTTATGGTACTTTATTTCCTCTTTTTCACACCACCACCTCTACTTTAAGCCTCTCGTCAATAACCACCTACCAGATTGCAAAAACATTAATAAACATCCAAGAAAGGGAAAATAGGGTTCATAGTATTAAAAAAGGAAATAAGAATATTACTGAACACAACTGTTTCAAGTCATAGTTCCTTTCATTGTGTCCACATAACCCTATCGATTTGAAAATTTAGTTTACTGTGTAAACCAAGAAGCAAAGGTTGGGAGTAATCAAATAATTATTGTATCATTAGAACGCAATTCTTACTGAAATCCCAGATAGCAAAATGAAAGAAAAATTCTATCGAATACATGTTACGAACCGTCGTATCATTATTTACATTATAACTGTAAAAATATTATCATCTTATTATTATTATTATTAATTATATATTATATATATTATTATTATTGTCATCAGTCAATGGAAACACAAGGCTCATTAAATCATATATGTATGAACAAGATATAAGTTAGCATTGACCTTCAAGCCATAAGTGTAACAAGTCCAAGTTATTGTTGATGAATTATAAGGCTCTTGCATTCGCTACGCTGCAATGAGATGACCATCTTTCGAAAAGAGCTCTTGATGTTGTGGACACACACCTCTACATTAAAAACGACAACAATTAAACAATTAAAATAGCTTTTTTCTTTTATGCTTTTTCGTGAAACCCTAGAATATAAATGAAAAAACTAGCCAATTAAAAGGTCCAAACATTAGCATTCTAACAAAAAATACTTAAAAAAATACCTTTCAAAAACATTCCTCGACACTTTTCAACAGGTGATGTCTGGCCATTATGTTGTTACTTGAAGCTCAAAATTTAATGCGTTTGTTTAGGGTTGTCTCTCTTAAGTTTGTCACCAAAACTTTCTAAAGCAATGTCACCAAAACCTTCTTATGGCACCTCTGTTGCGATCATTTAAATGTTGATTTCGTAAACTTTAACTTTGAAAAGGATCTCTGTATCTCTGTATCTCTCTCAGCATTTAATGGAAAGATCATCAAATAATCTTGCTTTCCGTGAATTAGGAATAATAAGACTGCATTGGGAATTTCGCATTATACACAGTGTCCTAAGCTTGACTAGTATCCTGTGTCTGAAACATGGTTGGTGGTAAAAATTGCTGAAATTTGACGTAAAATCTTGAAAATTTTGAATTAAAAACCGGCAAATTTTGTCCCACTGAATATTCTTTGTTGATGTTGTTTTGCTGAAAAGTTTGTCCTTTAAAGTGTTGTAGGAGGTTCTGTTCTTTACTTTCATGCCACAAAATGTCACAATGTCATTTGTAACAGTTTTAGCTTTCCCACATTGAAACAGCTGTCTGGATCCAAAGTTTTATTGTGTATCTTCTAAATTATTCAAAAAAATTATTTGAGTTTATTAGAAAGTTTTGAGAATAAATAGTTTATCAGCTAAAACACTAAAACACTAAAAAACGTTATGTTACGTTATGTTAAAAAACTGATCTAAATTGGATGTTATTACGTATCCTATGGACCAAGAGAGGGGCACTGTATAATGATTAAATTCAATCTATAATATCAGTATACTTTAATGTCAGAAATGTTTGCGAGAAGACATTTTCGCAAATCAAATGATTTTTGTTCTTTATTACATTCCACTGAATTTATGAACCTTAATTTTAGTTTGAAGAAAAGCAGATTTATATTGCACTGGAGCATTCTGATCGAAGATTTGGTTTTTCTGTGATGGGTGGTATAGATGAAGGATTTCCTCCGAAAATTGACAACATTGCACCAGGTCAGAGATAATATATGTTTTCATTGTTTTCAAAAGTTTCTTTATATATTCTGAACATATTTTTTTGTGGGTTTTAGGTTCTCCTGCAGAAAGATCTGGCCTCCATCTAGAAGATGAAATAATTGAAGTCAATAAAAAAAATGTTGAACAGAACACTCATACCGATATAATACTGCAGATTCATAAATGTAAAAAAGATATAACGTTAAAAATACGCAGATATTTCAACACATATCCCAGTGAAAATGGTAAATGATTTTTTTCTTCAGTGTTATGCTAGTAAAAGCTGTTTTTTTTAGTGAATTGTTGGTACATAATGCCCTTTCAGTCAGTGATTTTCTTTTAATACATTTGCTGTCAGTTATCAATATATTTTACATTTATAAATCACTTGATTTTACCAGGTGCAATTCATGAGATGCCTATCGATGTTCCACTGTCCTATCGAGAAAACAACAACAGTTATATTCGTAAAAGTACTGGTGCAGTATCATCAACAACAAAAGTGGACGGCATGCTTAAATTTTCTCGATTGCAGCCAAAGGCAGAGCAAGTTAATCGTGACAGTAATGTGCCCTCGAAATTTGTGAACTTGGCGTTTCAACGGGATGAAGATGATGATACAGTTAGTATCGATAGGTTGGATACTGAAGATGAACATTTATCAAAATCAATTGGTATGAATCACTTATTTTCCTTGAAATTCCTGTGTATCTTTCATTTTTCTACTAAATGTGTTGTTGGTTTTTGCAGCTTTTTCACAGTTTGTTGCCATGCTGGAGATAATGAAGACTAAACTAAAAATACCACGTCAAAAGGAGAACATGCAGCATCTGAACAATTTGTTAAACACGCATCAATTCCAAAATGCCATCAAAGTATGTGTATCCATTTTATCTGCATCTAGTCTAATAAACTTTAGTTCTGACTTGTTGCATATATCATTAACATTCTTGACAACGTAAAACAATTGTCTTCAGGTTCATAATCGCATGGTACGAATACAAAGGGCTAAAAAAGCTATGGAGAAATGTGAACCAGTTGCAACTAATTCACAATTGCTTCTCAACGAGGTAATGTTTATTGAAGAAAAATGCTTGATAGTTTAACAGACTTGTTTAATTTCAAAGAAATGTTTTCAATACTTAATGTGGAGGAAACTCATTTTAATGACAGGTCATATGCATGTTTTTTTAATACTGCAGGTTAATTTGTTGCTAATGGAATCCGACAATCCTGCATCAACGTCCTTGCAAAGTATTCTAAAAAAGCCTGAATTTAAAGTACGTAAATTTTAACTGACTACAGTGGAAGTTCATACAGTTTTTTTCTGTCATTACACCACAGTAATATTTTATAAAATATTGTAGGAATTATTGAATGCCCACGATCGAATAGCGCAACGTGAATCTTTATCATATTTCCCTGAAGATGAGGGCTCTGATTCCGATTATGATCCTGATGTTGAAGATGAATATATTGATGATGGCGAAGAACGTTATAAAATTGTCCGAATTGATAAAACAAATGATCCTCTCGGTGCCACTGTACGCAATGAAGGCGATGCTGTGGTGATCAGTCGTATCATAAAAGGTGGTGCTGCTGAAAAAAGTGGTATGAATATATGATATATAATATAATATGAATATATGATATATAATATAATATGAATATATGATATATAATATAGTATGAAGATATGATATATAAGTGTTGCTTTGTTGTGGTCACTTATCATGTGTTTGGCATGAATTTTGTGAATTTGTCTGAAAACTTGAGAATCAACATAGTTAAAAGATTTTTGGAATATAAACTTTGGTCAATGGATAAATGAATAAATAAATTCTGCACTCTGTTCTTCGTTTTGTGACTCCTACATGTGTTCATTCAAGTGGAGAAATTTCAGCTTTCAAGATAAAATTGCAACAAAAAATATGACTCAATAAACTTTCCCAAAAAGTTATTTTGACAATATTCATGTTACAAACTTTCGTCCAAAATTTGCCTATATTTCTCTAAAAAATCTCAAAATTTTGTTTCGTTGAATATGACATTTTCTTCCTGTTTATTTATTTAGGTCTTCTTCATGAAGGTGACGAAATCTTGGAGATAAACAACAACTCTGTACGAGGGAAAGACATCAACGAAGTAGTAGAACTCATGTCCGAATTAGAAGGAACGCTTACCTTTGTTCTTGTGCCAGGATCTGGTCTGATGCACAAAGATACTTTACGAGAAGAGGGTATTATAGTCATAAAAAGTTTATTTGATTACAATCCTAAGGATGACGAATACTTACCTTGTGAAGAGCTTGGACTAAGTTTTCGGAAGGGGGATATATTGGAAGTGTTAAATAAGAATGATCCAGACTGGTGGCAGGTAAATTATTGACAGAATTAAATCTAATCTTAAGTTGGTTTGCGAGACGATGGTGATGTTTCAAAGCCTAATTTTGTATTTTTAGGCTCGTTTCCTAGAGAGAGAAGAGAATAGTTTAGCAGGCTTAATACCAAGTAAGCCGTTCCAAATCAAGTAAGTATAAGAATGAATTGGATGGAGTAATGATATTTAGAAAATCTCAGTGTTGATAGTTTATCACATGTATTGTGAGGTTTTCTCTTATTTTGATATTTATGGTCAATTTTTTTGCTCTGCTTTAAAACTGAAAAAAAAAGAAGTTATCTCTTTCATTATGTTTTGTTTAGACGAGAACTTGCTAAGATTACTTTGAATAATGAAGATCGAGATCCGATCATAAAAGAAAGTAAGTCTCACTGTGTATTATATCTCACCAACGCTTTTTGTTAGTTTTTTTAGTAATTTACCGAACAATTTCATATGCCTTTGGATTAGCTGTGATAAGGAATTTCCATAATTTGGACCAAATTTTGAAAGTACTTCCAATTTTTATTAAAGATTTTCACTCAAAACAATTTGACGGTCACTTTCATATTTTGGCCCAAAAAAATTAATTCCGACTATGTCGATCTTGTTAAAAGTTAGTGAAGACTAACAATTAGTTGTTAACCTTTGTAGAGAAGAGATGTTGGTGTGGTCGAGCACGGAGGAAAGGCAAAAAAGTTCCTATGAAGTCAAAGTTATTGCCAGTTAACGGTATGGAACGGTTCCTTTTTAAAGTTTTCCTAAACGTATTATATCAGAAAGTATAAATATGGGTTTCCAGTTCTTGCGAATGGATCGCGCGAATAAAGGAATTCACTATTGTGCATAGTTTAAAAATGGAAATCTTTTGTGGTCCCTGGCTGACGGCAAATAACTTAAAAAATTTCAAAATTTAGCAAATTTTCTTCATTCACGCGAATGAATCGCGCGAACTGTAAACTGTTGTTCCAACACTCGCGCCTTTAATATCAATCTTGTACTACTGCATTTTCTCTAATAGACGTTCATTTAATTTTTTTGATTTTAGAACATGGGCGTTTATTAGAGAAGATGCAGTGTAGCTTTTCAAACAGTCATTAGTAAATTTGTATGGCAGCGTCAGAGGATTTTTGTTGTTGTTTGCTTTGTTAATACCAAAGATTATTTTCACGAAATCGTATCGAGAAATCGTATGACAGATGAATATTAATTTTTTTGTGGTTTTAGAAGCAGAAGTGTTAACGTATGAAGATATGGTCAGAATATATCCTGATCGAAATAAAAAGAGGCCGATTGTCTTAATAGGTAAACACATAAACAAATAAATTGTTTCTAGTTTTTCAGAGTGTGCTCATTCCCCAATGCTTTTAATCTTTGATAGTGTTTGAAACACGATTATTCAACGCTTGTGTAACTGAATTTAGGGCCACCCCAAGTGGGTCGTCGTGAAATAAGAGAGAAGCTGATTGGTCAATTTCCAGAAAGATTTTCCGCCGCAGTGCCTCGTAAGCTGATTGTTGTTCAATTTTTTCACCTGCTAGATCTATTTTTTTTGACGCATTTTGACATTCTGCTGTTTTTATTTGTTGTAGATACAACGAGAACGCCGGGACCGAAAGAAGCATCTGGCGTTGATTATACATTCGTAACTCGAGCAACATTCGAGAAATCGATTGCAGCGGCTGAGTTCATAGAACATGGTTTATTTGATAGCCATCTTTATGGCACCAGTTTCAGTGCGGTGCGTAATGTTGTTCAAAGTGGAAAGACATGCTTGCTCAACATGCATTGTCAGGTAGTCCAAATTACTACAACTGTTTTTTATATTGCATAATGTTGTTAAGATACTCCAGGAAATTTAAAGAAATTGACTTCACTTGAAATTTAGTCACTTGAATGGTTAAAAGTTAGAAGTTTTATGCTGTAACCAAACAAGATAAAAACTTCTCTGAAGGAAATTGGTAGATATATTTATCTATTTCATTTTTCAGGCTCTTCCTGTGTTGAAAACTTCTAACTTAGTCCCATATGTCGTGTTCATCACTGTACCAAGAATCGACCAATTAAAACGCTTGAGAGAATTTGATGACACTGGTGAACCTTTCAATCCAAACATCCGACTCAAGGTAAGATATGTCCTTATAAGGTATGATATGTCCTTATAAGGTAAGATATGTCCTTATAAGGTATGATATGTTCGTTATGTCCTCCTTTTGAGTCGAATGACGATTATAACGAAGGAAGAGAAGAAAGTGTAGTAAAGGACTTTCTATGATTAATGGTTTGTTTTCCTTTTAGGATGATGAGTTAGATACGTTGATAGAGAAAGCGCGTGACATGAAACGTACACACGGACATTACTTCGACCAAACGATTGTGAACAATGATCTGGAGAAAGCTTTTGACGAACTTGTGCAAATTTGCAATAAGTTAGATACGCAACCACAATGGGTGCCATCATCCTGGGTACGATAGCAGATTGCAGTCTATGATGTGTTTTAATGTATGTACACACGTTGGAAGGGGGGTACTACTATACACAGAAGAAATGTTTTAGCCTACTGGAACTGTCGCGTAGTAAATAATCGAAAAGATCGTCTTTTACAAACAAAACAAGTATTGACCTGATTTCAAAACTTAATCAACATTTCAATAGGAGAGCCAACTTGGTAGATCAATCACGATAATTGCTGATTTATGTTCAGTTTTAACGTTTTGGCAAATTGAAGAAATAATTAAATTCGGCTGCCGTGTGTTTTGCACGTGATCGAATGTACGGGAGATTATATCATAGATATGTCATTGTGTATCATAACCTTACATGTGACGTCACATATCATCTTGAATTTTCGAAATGTATTTGTAGGTAACAGATAATAAGTTTTAGTTTTAATTTATTCTATATAAGTTTTTTTATATACATATGTATTTTCTCTCAATCTCTGCTCTTTTTGGTTGGGGTTTCACGATTATTGGGTGATTCTGTCCTCAATATGAGTAACCTCTTGAGGATGGGTTGCCCAACTTTCAATTTTTGCTTACTTTGCTTGAAGAAGTAACAACAAAGTTAAACCAGGTGTATCTGCTATACAATGTCTTTATAACTTTGTTAGTTCTTCAGGTCAAAGGGCGTATAAAGATGAAATTTCTTGTAGTATTTCAGGTATAGTTCAGTATGAACCGTGTACTTGTTGCTTTGTTCAGTTTTTGTATATTTTGAAAATTTATCTATATTCTATAGTGAGAAAGGCTGATTTCGCATTTACGTGATACTAATTTTAAAATATTCAGAACATTTGCAACTTGAACAGCATAATGACAGCTTTTACTGCGACAAATATTACAGTTTGGCGCATACGTGTCCCCATTGCAGCACGTTTTTGATTGTTGCATCAATACATTCAATTGAATAGTTTTTTTTGCCATTATGTTGGTCTTGATGTTGTAACCACGGTAACCTGCTTTTTTGTTATGGTCACCAACCGATTAATTTACACAATTTTGTTGAACATATACAAATTTTGTAAATATTTTTTTTTGTGCATTATATATAAAAGTAGTTTGTAGCTTTTTCGATAACAATTGTACAGATCAAATTTGTTTCCTTTCTCCTTTAACTGTAATTTCACACTCCTCCGAGAAGAAGAGTGGGCACGACTTTAGTCTTCATCTCCATCCATCACTCCTTTCAAAAGATTATATTTCGTATATATCATCTTTAATATTTATTTTGATCTTTTTTGTTAATTAATTATTGGTGTCATTAATTCCATTCGAGTATTTGTTATTTCTGTATTTTTCTTAATACGCAGGTATATTATTATTATTATTATTAATATTAATATTCTTTTGTAATGTTTTAATGAAATTCAAACAAGAAATAAATGAAGTTTTTCCTATTTTCGTGTCATCGCTAAAGCGGGTTATACATCGAATCAAATCAGTCGCAATTCTACAAGCTTAATCGTGTATCAACAGATTTTCAATACAATTTATTGGATTCGACATGTCGATTTCAACATTTTAAAAGTTGTTCAGCTTTTTCAATTCGTCGAAAGTAACGTCATCCAATCAGCTTCTTTAAAATTGTAGCGAAATGAGTTTAACCAATCACGTTGTTATGTTGACGTTTAAAAAATAAATTGAGCTTTTTGACATTTTATTTGTCATATTTTTCAAACATATAGTATAACTTCTCCTGACATCCTAATAAGGAAGAAAGGTTTTGTAGTACACTTCTTAGACCCGAGTCTCGGTCTTGTCGTATTCCGATAATCCACTCCGATGCAGCGTATCAGCCTATTTGGAGCTATCGACTGCCTGCAGGCAAGTAAGGAGAACTACTATACGTATCTCTGGCGGTCAATTAACTACCTAGTTGCGAGTCGGTCGGTAGAAGCTCCGACCGTTTTGGGATTTAAAACTCCCGGTCACCGGTATTTACTTATTTTCTTTTCTCATGAAAATAGCAATCGTTGCTTTACGTCTTTTTATCTCTCTTGGTCAGGTTTCCAGAAAGAGATTTCTAAATTACGTGGCTTGTATCATCGTGGGTTGCGTGGTTTCGTGGGTCAAAATTTGGCGTGGGTTGGGCGTGGGTTTGCAAAATATAGACGTGACTCCAAAATTTTGGCGTGGGTCAAAATATTCGGCGTGGGGTCAAAGTTTTTAAGTATTTACTTTTCAAACTAAACGGAAACTTCAAAGCTTTAATAACCATAATTTCTATTCGAATAATATACGATGCTAGGGATGGCTTATGTCAAAGTTTCGTGCACAGCTATATCAGTTATTTGGTTTCATTTCCCACAAACCTCCTGTCCACACTTTGTGAATCGGACTGCCCCCGCACCATATTTGTTAAAAAAATGTACAAGTCGTGCGAAAAAAATAATGGCTCTTCCCACCCGCTCCGCAGTTATTCATAAATGATGTTGCTAAAAACAACAAAACTGTTGTGGTAGGAGATTTTAATGTGTGTAATTAGATGAATGAGGATACATTTGTTATGTTTCTGCCATGTATATTTTTCAGAAAGGCTTTGTGTTATCGAAGGAACGGTTGAGTTTAAAGGCACGGAAAGAAAATTTGCCTTTGGTTCTTCTCTCTTCTCTGTTGTCTCATTCCAGCATTACGCCCTTTTTTGTTTGCTTTTCCTGGTTCATTTTACCCTTCGCGAGACAAGTGTAAATTCTTTGTTTTCAATCCTCTCCTTTGCTTATTTACATATAAATACATACCAGTGGTGTGGTGTTGTAGGTAGAGCATTATGGTTTTATTATAGATTCATTGCATCAGCAGAGATTAAAGAATTTTTCTCCCCAAAGTAAATATTCAGCTTTTTTACGTCACCACAAAATTTCAAACAAATTTCTTATATTCGTATATATATATATATACTGTATATATATATATATATACAGTTCTACGCCCAAAAGAAATTTTACGGCATTCATGAAGGAATGAATTTGAAAATACAAAAGCTTTTTGTGTACTACAGTTTGATCTGTAAAATATGAGGTCATTATTAAAATCTATTGTGTTCAACATGATTTGTTCAGACACACGGTTTAATTTAAACATGAAAATACATGTTAAAGTAAACAAAAGTGTGTATATACTTCTAAAAATACCCACATCTTTTCATGAAAGTTAATTATCTTACGCTGAGATTTTAAATTTCTTTTGAATGTTTTGTTGTATGTAAGTATTTATATAGCTGGATTTTAGGACTAGAATTGTGAGTCTCAAAGATACATTCAAAGTGTCTGGTATAACTAGCAGTTTTTTGTGGCCAACATTCACATATTGTTATTATCAACTGCCAATCATTTAAGGCTAAGAAAACATCTTTTGCTGGTCATGTGGACAGTGATGAATATACAGTACATTTCGAATGAAACTTCACATTTCCACGTGATATAATTAGCTTTCACAAAGAGACTGTCTTTAGAAGTTAACCATATTTTGTTTATTTAACATGTGTCTTCATGTTCAGTTCAATTGCGTTTCTAACGGAATCGTGTTAAAACCAAGATCTTAATAATGACTTCATGTAACAGATGTAGTCATTCACCAGAATCTGTCCAACGGATGCAACTATGGAAAACAGATAAGTCACGTATGATGATGATTATGATGGTGAGTGTGTAAGTTATTTTCAGGCTGTACTGTAATGTTTAAAAATGTTGGTGAGGCTGCTGTTAATGTTTCGTTCATCCTCAAACAAGTAGGAAATATTCTGGTGCTGCCTGTGAATATTTACACAGGATAAAACCCATCCGTGTTAAAACACTGCTATTTAATGAGTGTCCTGTTATACAAAAATCATCATAAATTGTAATTTATATAATAAGTATATACATAAAACAGCTACTACATAATCTCTACATAGTGTTCATACCTTAAAATGTGTCTTTACTTTCCCCCCAAAAGTCACTACTATGGGCTCTCCTTCTGTCTGCATTAAATGCCCTTAATTCAGTTAATTTAGTGTTGCTTAAACATGTTTTTCAAAAAAATAAAACAGGCATTGTTGCAATTAGCAGGTAAAATTATAACACTTTTTATTTTTTTGGAAAAATGTTTTTATGATAAACTTTCATATGTTAATTATTAGCATTTAAATTTGCGTGCGTTTGAGGATGAACAAACTAATTAACAGCAGTCTGAATAGAAAGGAATTACCTGAGCAGGGCTTAACAAATCCTATCAATATGCTAAATGTTGATTTACGAGATAAGCTGTACTGAAAGTGAATTGAAGGTGTATTGTATGTTGTGTTTAAACCAGTATTGACTTCTTTGACCAGTGCCGGTTTGGAGTGCGACATGCACACACGGCCTCTTAATTAAGAAACTAGTACATACGTGGTAAATCTCTTTCGTGATTTCCACTACGTACGTAAAATCGTTTAGCTACGTGATTCCTAGTTTTTGTTTTAAGAGCAATTTCAACATCAGGATTAGTTGAAAATACTTATCCATTTCTGAGATTAATCAGACAGTAAGTTTTGACCCAAAATGTCTCTGTTCATGGCCAACCTGCTCATCCTAGCTAATTCACCGACTCTTGACCTGGTTGTGAAGCATTACCTTGACTGGATCTTAACCACCTTGTCCCGTCGTCCTTGTTAGCCAGAAAATTACAGATGATCACCAGCCAGACGGAACAGATGCTAGGTCAAATATCCTGACTGTATCCAGGTTAATGAAATACGTATGACATATAGTTGCATTTTAAAACATTTCATCTGTCCAGTTGAAACTAGGAGCGTAACTCCGACTTCATTATTTAAAAGAGACTCTCTAGCACATTCCTTTCTGGGGAATGGAGTGACTCTGCTGTTGATCCTAGTGTAAGCTTAATTGTCTGGCGCCGTTATGGATCACAGAAGAGGATATTTTCCTAAGGGTGCCAATCCCACAGAAACATGTCTTAACTAAAGTTTCATCAATAAACAACAATCACAAACAACAAGAACTTTTTTTGACGAAGTACACATCTAAACGTGATCAAAATGCTGCACACATGTGTATGTGTTGTCGTTGAAATTGGAAGGATTATGTTGTGGGTCAAAAGATTAACCTACATATTTTTGCAGCATGCGTTAACGTGGCCGTTAATTTTTTTAAAAAGCTTTGTCCGTATGATATGCGCTCACAAATTTTATTGTACAGACATGCGGACACACAAGATTTGTTGAGCCCTGCTGAGAGTCTTTCATTTCATCTTCTTGGAATTAATTTTTTTAATTGAATCCATTGCTCAATAGCTGCATTGAGGGTTGGCTCTCTTCTTTATTCAAGAAGATTCCTCGGCCCTGATTGCATCCTAATCTTATAGTCACAAATCACAAAATATCAATCAGAAAGTACTTCTGTGTTTTAGAGCTTACACATCATCTGAAATTTCATAGGGATTTCTATCAATCTTCCTGTCTTATAGAATAGGTGGTTTTTCCGAAGTACTGAACATTCAAACAACAAATAAGTTGGTATTGAGAAGCATCAGTAGATAGTAATTTATTTGGGGACACTTTTATAAAAACTAAATAGGTATTAGTTTCATATTGCTTGCAGCTCTGAATTCAAGCTTTAAATTTGCCAGTTAGTCACCACTCTTGAATAAACTAACAAACCTAATCAGAGATATTTGGGGCAGCCACCTAGTACAGGCTTAAATTTTGAGCATATATAATATTCTAATATTCTTTGAGTAAGACGGTGTTTAATGGAAGTAATGCGGTGAAACTGGTGTGGTGAAACTGGTGTGGTGATTGTTTTTCAACATTTGATATTTCCAAGAATCACTAAAGCTTGGTTCCCACTGTGCGATGAACTCTGATCGCTTTCACTTTGAACCATTAATTTTAAGTTCATCATGAGTGGGAACGTTAAGCAATAAACTTTTTTTATGGGACATCTCTAAAATCATAGTGATAGGCTAAAAAATATTGAATGAAAAAGTTTTGATATTCAATTGCTTTGGTTTGTTGCTAAGTTTTGAACTTTTCACTACATCAAAGGAAGCCGCCGTTCAATCTTAATAAAAACATTTGAAATTTGTTCCTTTTGTTTCATACGTTCATGTGTGGTACCAATCAAAATGGTACCAAGATCTGTAAATTTTCAAGAAGAAGAGTTTATCTGAGGAGGTGAAACTGTATTCTTGTCTTTGCGACAAGTATGATAAAGGGTATACAGAAAAGGACAGAGTGAGAAATGCAAGAAAAGCAATTTGTATATTTTTTCTTAAACGTTGTCTGATGTACAAAGTATATGCAACGCCAGTTTTCTTCTATCCACCATGATGTTTGCATGATATGAAACTTTCGTTATGATTCGATAAATGGTTTTTGTCCTCAAGTGACAGAATATATTACAAGTGGGAACATCAATTGGAATTTAATTTTAAGCAATGAGGTTTGACACTGAATTATTAGGTTTTGGGTCAAAATGAACGCTATTGGTTTTCACTGGACAGTGGGAAAAAAGTATAAAAGGAATTAAGGCTTTTCTGTATCTAAGGTAACAACCAATTGTAACGGACGTAAAGAAGTCTCTACTATTGTTTTGAAACCTGAGTTATTTCTTGTTCTCTCATAGTGTTATTATTAAAAAGAGTATGGTGGTCTCTGTGATGTAAATATAATCAAATTGATGTGAAAGGATCAGACATGTTGGTAAGCACGTTTTTGTTATGTTTATTTTGATTAATTTTGTTTTTGATAACAATAAAATCGAGTGACAAAACACGTTAGAATTTGACGAACATGTTTAGGTTAGCAAATTTGTGCATACATTTCATAGAGGCTTAATTTTGTGTAAGGCTTCCAAAAAGGAAGAACCAAATGAATTTAAAAACATAATTCAGAATTTTCTGATTAAAGGAGATTTATCAAAAGCTAATAAAAAATGTATGCACTAAAACTTATCTTTTGGAAACTGTGACTTCATGTATGTCCAAAGTGAGATTTAAATATGAAAAATTGGGCTGGTTGGGCTGGTTGTTTATATCATAGGCAAAAAAAGAATAGGTCATTTGCAAGTGTGTGTTGTATTATTATGCTGGGATGAATACAGAAAATAGTTTATTGCTTCCAAATGAAACTACATATATATTGTATGTATATTATATTGATTCAGTTTATGTTCAGACTGCAAATAGATATCACTGCCGAATAAAAGTATAACTCAAAATACACTGTTTAGACTTAATATAGTGTTTACATTACCGTAAATCCTCTAAGAAATTCCCAGGGTGTTAATTTAATTTTCTGAAATTTTAGGGGCGTTTAGAGGGAGACATAAAAATTACAGTAACAAAAACTTAAGCTTTTCATTTTATTATATTATTATCTTAAATTTAGAAAATTAAACAACAGTTACAAATAGTCCTCCTCTTCATCTTTGTTCAAAACATTTAATGAGATGTTTGCTACCTCTATTTTCAAAAGAGGGATGGTGTTTAGAAGAAAATTTGCGATAATTTTTCAATATGGTTTTAACAAACGCCCCTCAATTTCATAAGGCATACATCATATGTTCACATCATATGCTCACATCATATGCTCGCATCACATTGAGAAAACAAAGGTTTTGTTCTGTTTGTCTAGACTGAAAGAACTTTCACTGTCCATATTTATTTTGAGAGGTGGACATACATAACATCACAACTTTTAAAACAGTTATTAGTGGAGAGTGGGGTTTTAAGAGAGGAAAGAAAGAACAACCCATTTGTTTTAAATCATTTTCACTTTATTCCAAGAAGTACAGCTATATTTTTACTGGGTGTTTGCTAATAATAAAAATCTACTGTTCAAGTTTTTTTGTCTGTAAAATCGATTAACAAATTCAAAATGATGGAACATCACATTTGACAGAAAAATATTCATCCAACAGTTGCAAACTTTGCAAACTTGTTTTGTTCTGTGAGTTGTATATAAAATTCTGTTTTGTTTTATACAAATACATACTTAAACTAAAAACAATCTTTTCATGAATTTTTGATTGAGATGGAAGCTGAAAGCATATGTCCTAATTTTTAAATGATCACCTAATTAATAAAACACGAGAAGACTAGATTTAAGCTTTCTCTCTTGACTTATTTACCAGATCATCATGGTGTTTGAAAGGTCAGCATTTTGACATCTCCATGTTCATCATTTAAAAGACGTAGTATAAAAATTATAAAAATAGTCAATCCGTTAAAAATGCAGAACATGTTAATTTCTTTTTACAACAATCTGTATTAAATGGTTTATAAATCATATGGCTATGTGAGATCAAGCTCATTGTAATAACTTCTGTTGAATTAACAGTTCATTCCTTTTATTTTCATGACTTTGCTTTTTATAACACCATAAAAGTTTTTTAATCTGAAGCCTGTGTTGATGGAGAAATAGCTTTATTCATTAGTATGGCCAGGTGGTAAGGAATGACAATTCAACTTGAAATGAAAAACTTGAAATTGATCTTAAAATGGCTTTTGTTGCTTGAAATTATTTGGTGAAGAAGGGAGAATGTACTAAAGATTTGCCAGCATGTTCATTGTGGAAGGTAATGACAATTACAGTGCAAATGTTGGCAAAATATTAATTTTGCTCTGAAATTTTACAACATGTTAAAAATTAAAAGTTTAGCACTGTGTACATAGTACTGTGTACATAGTACAGCGTATGAATAAGGAAAAAAATAGCTTGACATTTGCACTAAATAAATAATCCATGCAAATGGACTTGTGAAATTTCTAGCAGCAGTGTTTATTACATAAAGTTATCATCTTTTCAACTTAACATATTTCTTGCTAGCATATTTCTTGTTTAGCTAGAATAAAGCTTCACAGGATGCTGGAAACACTTGGCATTTTGCGAAGTGCAAGCCCAATATTTGTAGCCTTTGTTCAGAAGTTCATGAAGTGCAGGAGGAAACGATGATTAATGATAGTTAAATCCTCAGTCTTGAAACTCTGGTGTTGAATATCGACATGTGTAAAAAATAAAAATTTGTTTGATAGTAGCAAGGTATAACCTGAAATCTGAACTTTTGAGAGAACTGTGACAGAATTTATCATTAAAAGTTGAAGAGAAGAAAACTGTTTTTTTGTTTTGTTTTGTTTTGTTTATCTTGGTTCACCTGGTTGTATATGTTCAAGTTTACACCATATTGAACTACATTTCATTGTTTTTGTTCATGTTTTGAAATCCCTCCTACACCCATGAATTAAGTTTTTTTGATATAAAGAAATTTTGGTTGAGGTTGAGTGGGCTTGTCAGTAGGTGTTTTTTTTAAAAGAAATTATTTTTGTTATCAGTTTTCAAAAGTATCATCATATGAACTTCTTGTGAAAGTTACTTTTTGGTAAAATGAAAAGATTCTTGTCTCTTGATGTTTTGAGTGTGGAATAAAGCTTGTGTTTAGCCTGTTCTTTTCTTTTCAATAAATTTTTCTTGCAATAGAAACCAGGAAAGGTGTTTTTTTTTCCTTTTCTTTACACCTACAGTACTCCCACTAACTTATCTTATGAACAATAAGAAGATTATTAACTTTCTCACATTTCATTTCTGCATAAGTGCTTTTAATTTTTTTTTACTAAGGATAAAAATAGTGTGTGTATTTAGATTTGATGTAGACGTAGATGGTGATGGAGATGTATGATGGTGATGGTGATGGAGATGTATGATGGTGATGGAGAGTAGCAAAATGAACAAATGTCTTCTTTGTTATTATTTCCTAATCATTGCCAGGAGGTTGATAATTTTGAAAAGATATTTTGTTAATGGACTTCAGTTATTGATGAACACACATTAAAAAGGAATATTCTATTTGAAAAATACATTTTAGTCATTTTTAGTAATAAAATGTTTGCTGTTGACATGACAACAAGTTGTAGAAAGTTTTTTCATCCTTCTGTTTTACTCATGCTTTCAATTCTTTTTATAAAATTACTACATGATCATCATTTAACTTGCAGTTATGATTGTTATTGTTATTGTTATTGTTTAACGACTTTTGTTTGGATCGGCACATTGAATTTTTGTTTGGTATTATATAAACAAGTGAATGAAGTATGTGGGCTGTTGCTTTATCTGATTAGCATTTATTGTTACTATTGTTTTGGAATTGTCTTACTATTGTCTTGTTTAACTGTCATAATTATTTGGACAACAATATACTCGTGGGAAGATAATGAGTACATTCATGTTAATGGTAGTTGATTCTCCTTTGGATGACTAATTATGTGTTGATTAATGCACCCTTTTAAACTTGAATCTATTGTGTTTTAGTTTCGTTCAGTCTGGTGCTAATAAAGCATGTTTTTATGTGATGTTTTTGTTGTTGTTGTTATAAACGGATTTCTGAAATTTTTTGTTGTTGATATAATTGAAACATTAAATACGGAGAAAATGTGTTGTGAATTAGTTTGTGTTGTTTTTTGATATGGTTAAGCTTTAATGTTGTAAAATTCATTTGAATATGAAAGTTTTTTTTTACAAATGTTTCTTATTGCTTATGACTTAAGTTTTATTACTTGTAAATCCTCAATATTATGTTTCATTCAACAGTTAGAATTAATAATTATTCTTGATAAAAAAATAATAAATAAAATAAATAAAGATACAAGGAAGATGGTTAGTAAACATCAATCAAGACGTATACACTTCTCCATTGTAAGCATTTTATATTTACATCTTTTTTTCTTTTCTTTTCGTTTCTTTTCTTTTCTTTTCTTTTTTTTCTTTTCTTTCTTTCTTTTTTTTCTTTTCTTTTTCTTTTCTTTTTTGGTGGTGGTGAGGTGGGGGTCATTTAACTTACTTGTTTGGTAAGATTCATCTATTTTTACTTTACTGGTGGGAAAAATTTTTTAAATATCACAGAAGTTTTTCATGTTGACGAAAGTTGTAGCTGTAGAAATGTTCACAAATAAGATGAGGAAGCTTATGATATTTTTTATTTTTGTTATAATAAGCACTTACATAATTGGCACTGTTCTTTTTGTTTTGATAGCCTGATCGTTCTCATAATTTACACACTCGTAATGAAGTTATGAAGCCTGCTTATATTTTCCGTGATCGCATTAACACGGTTGTCCAATGGTTCGATCAGTGGAATGACATTGAACAAACGATTGCATGTTATTCATTACTGAAAAGGCTGGGACCTACTCAAGCACGTTTCTTGTCATTGGTGCTGGAACACACGTTTCAAGATAGTGCTTACGAGGTTCAAATATTTGAAGAAGAGGCTAATGCTAAAGGTAAGTCAACAATTTGCAGTCCTTACTTCTGCTTTTTCAATCTGGATCTTATTCATTTTCTTTTTGATATATTTTGTTTCAGAGTTCCTGCGAGGTTTATGTCATGAAAGTAAGGAAGTGGCTGTCCAACAGCTCCTTCTGCATTTGCCATTACTACATCCCGGAAATGATGAAGCTCGTCACGAATATTTAAAACTTTTGCCCAAAATCCTATCACATTCCCTAGAATATTGTATTCATGAAGAGGAATGTAGACAGCTTTTGTCACTAGCGTTAGTGCATCCTGCATTTGTTCCAGAAGAAAGAAACTCTTTGACATGGTGGCTTGGACTTTTAGAAGATAAAGGCGAGAAAATGCGTCCACCACCAGGCTTTAATATGTCCATGTCACATTCGCCGTTATCAGGAACAAAATCTGCGTGTGAATTATGGGGTAAGAATAAACCAAGTCATCGGCATCACCCCGTCTCGAATACTCTATCTTACAAACCACCATCAATGATGAACGGTTGGAAGAATAACTTGACGCAAAGAGACTCTGGAATTAGCAATTCATTTGACAATGGATCAATTGGACTGGGCTATGCTCCAAAAGGTATAAATCTGACAATGGTTTTAGTTACCTTATAAGAGAAAGTATTTTAATGAACGACTTAATTAAATTAAATTATGCTGATGTTTATTGCCATTAAATGACTTGATTATCCATTACTGACAACATATCAAGAATTTACATGTGCTTGGTCAATATTTGTCATGTTCGTCAATCTTTTCTAGGGTTTAAACACGAACATGATATTGTTGAAGAAATTGGTCCTCGATCAAGTAGATCACACTCCTTTCCTGCTGATCCTGAATCTCGTTTGCCAGTTTCACCCCAATCATCCTTGGATAGTGATGAAGATAATGCTTTGCGTAAGATCAACAGCAATGTGTTAGAAAATTCCAATCTAGGCATGAAAGGTTTGTAGCGTATGACGTCATCCATTTTTTTCATAAACCTCGATTCCTTACCTGACTTTTTATTTTATTTTTTCAAAGCTATCTTTGAAAACAACTTGGTTTCTTTAATAACATTCCTTCATTTGTTTTGTAGATGTTCCCATGTGGTTGAAAAGCTTGCGCCTTCACAAGTACGCCCATATTTTCTATGATTTGACGTATGAGAGGATGCTAGATCTTAGTGAAGAGTACCTGGAACAGAATGGGGTCACAAAAGGTGCACGCAATAAAATCTTATTGTCTATACAGAAAATTAAAGAGCGAGAAAACACGTTGATTTCTCTAGAAAAGGTAAAAATCTACAATTTCCATCCCATCCTCTGAGTTCTTCAAATATCATTCAGTATCTGCAAAGTTTGTTTTCATGCGTTCTTAGGAAGTGTTGCAGCCTGGTCGCTTGCCGCACGTTCTTCAAGAATTGAAAAATATTCTTATGAGCCCTATTAAGCAACCCACCCTTGTAATTGTTGAAAAAAACTCAGAAGTTGAAGAGGACAGTTCAGAAGAGAAGGTTGAAGGCGGTGAAAATGAAGTGAACGAGGATTTGAACCAAGTGCAACAGCAAACACATGATACAGAAAAGGAAGAAGATCTGCCTTCGTTAATTTGTCGTGTGATGGGAAAAGCGTGTACACAAATCTTAGTTGTGAGCCAACCTGATGAAGAATGCTGTCTTACATACTTGGGTCTGTTAGATCGAGTCATAACACATGAAGCATTTAGTCAGACCGATAAGAGGCGCGTCCAATCATGGAAAGCAGAATGTCAGAAATTAGCTAGACAACTGGCGACCAATCGGAAACTAGCTGGAATAGAAAAGGGTCCCAAAAAGTAAGTTTGATTGTATGTGGTTGTTTTTCAATCCAGCTTATTTTCGAAAGTATTTCATGCTGTATCGTATATATTGATTATGGTGGAAATGATTGCTGGTCATTTGAGTTCAATTAAAACGATATATATTCTCTTGTTCCGTCCTGCCATTCATGTTATCTGATCGCCAGCTTCGATCATCTGTGTATGACTGTATCTACTTGTGTGGCGTCCTCTTTGAATAACCTCGTTCACGTACATATAACGGAATTTTATAGATGCCTAATAGGGATGATGAATTTCCTTCCTAATATGTTCCGGGTATGTTCCGGGTCTTTTCCTGAGCCTCCTATTAGATGATTAACTACGTGATGTGACGTGATGGGAACATAACTTATGACGTCATATGAGCCTCTGATTGTCTTGTTATTATAGTTGGTATGATCCTTTTGGAAATGGTGGAGCATTAGGGCGACGTCGTCTAACCAATCGAACGAGTTCGTTAAAAGGTGGTTCCATGGGTCATATGCCAATTTCTAGAGCTGGTCCTCTAGTAGCCACACATAATATGCATAAAAAGTTAGGACCGACTAGCAGTTACCACCCTAATGCAGTATGTAAATGTTCATATAGGATTCGAATATATTTTCATTTTTTTCATTTTATAATTGAAGACAATTCGGTGTTACAAATAATAACTATGATTCATCGTGATGTCAATTATTATTCACTGGTCATAAAACAAACAACTACAATTGTTGCTTTGACTGATGATTTTTATTACTACCACTCAGTACTGATGATAACAGCACTTTGTCTTAATTTTTTTATTTTATTTGAATATATAAATTTCCTCTTGATGGATTTACTTTTTTTATCGACTTCTGTTGACGTAAATTGATATATTTGAACGATGTTTGTAGGCGTGAAGAAGTGTGTGTGTGGGAAGCTCATTTGCTTAGTTTGCTCTCCTCCACACGTTATTTTCTCTCCTCCACACGTTACTTCCTCTAGTGAAATGTTTGTTTACCTGAATGTTCTTAACTCTTTTTTCATAGATGAAAAGTCATGTTTTACTGAGTCGTACCAAATCTGCACCAATCAGATCCAACGTTATTTTACAACCACCTCCCAGACTAGGTATTTTTTTCTCGCCTTTTTTATTTTTAATTCTTAATTTGAACAGAAACCTACAACAAGTTTGGTATAAATTTTTCCTTTACACTTCAGCTCAACAGGACGCAGAAGGGATTAATAAAAGTTTGGAAACACTCTGTCTAAGCATGACGAATCACGCCTTAGATGGTGAGTTTACCTTTGTTTTTTCCTTCCAACCATTACAATTTAGCAAGTTAATTAACCCTAATTACCTCTTAATTACTCGGTGATCTTTCAATGTTGCTTTTAGTCTAATTGCCGATGACGTCACTTATTGATCTTCTTCTTTTTAGATGATAAAAACGAGGAATCGTTCTAGTGGATTGCCTTCTTATGGTTTACATGTATATTATATAACCGTTAAACTACTACACACAGGCTGGTGCCTTAGTTGTTGTCCGGGATGACACTGGGAAAGAAAATTATGTGAAATAAAATTTAAAAAAACAAACCAACATATACGATGCCTGGTGCAACGTCGTTCAACATTTAATGAAGTGATTTCTTATTGACGAGAAAGATTTTCCCAGAAGGAAGAGTTATTTACTGTTGTCAGTAATTACATTCTCCAATAACACTTTTTTAAAAGTTAAGATTTTCTGGTTATAAAGTTTCTTCTGGATAATTTCGAGGCGTATTTCTGTTTCGTGCCACCTCCCTTCTCTTCTTCTTATCTCTGGTTTTGAATTGGATTCGTGGATTCATCTTTTAGCCACATATCAAAACCTTCTCGTTGCTTTGCCGTGTAGCTTTGACATGCATACACATCGAAAACTGTTCTTATTTATTCTGTTTATGTGAATGAGTTTTCGAATGTGGTATGGATTAATATAGCCGTATATAAACTACTTTTTTCGAATGTGAATTTTCAAGGCATATAATTACTCGTTTTCGTGTGGCTTAAATGTTTATTTTTATTCGGGGTTTTTAACATATGTGGCTGGTCTGCTTTGTTAACTCTATAAACTCCAGAGAATATTGCACAAATTCTTCTAACTTTAATATCTTATTTTCGAATCAGCACTACTTTCGTAACACGCCCACCGCCCCTCTCTCCACCCCCGCAGAAAAGACGTCTGTTAGTTATTCTGTTTGTTCCTGTTATACCAATTTTGGTCTTGACCAATTTAAAGACTTGTACAGAGTCTGTTCTTTCGTATATATTTGGCTGCTATTTGCCGGACAATGCGCCACACTTAATTCCCAGACTTTTTTTTATTTTGGAAGTTTCAAACACTTTTTCGAGTGATTTCAATATATTTCAATTCTCACTTTGAACGTCAGTGACATTCAAGTGCAGGTTGAACATGTTTAAGCGTTTTCTATTTCTGTTTTGTTATTTTTGTGGCAAACCATTGATACCATTTTAAGTAATAAGTACAAAACTTACGGTACCGATTACTTAAGTCTAGATGACGATAGGTTTGAAAGGCTTAGCCAGTGTTTCTTCGGACGATTTATTTTGATATGAAGGTTCCATTATTTTATCGGTAAATTTGTTAGTCGGAGAAAAATTAGCAATTCAACTACGTTACTTTTATTTCCTATACCAAGTCTGCGATGTTCTATACCAAGTCAACAATAAAAACTGGTATTAACTTTCTATAGTAAAATCCCGGTAACTCGAACCCTCGATAACTCGAATTTCCAGTAACTCGAACTGTTTAAGCAACTCGAGTATCTGGAACAATGTTCATCGGTCGTATTGAGGTTCGAGTTATCAGGAGTTGACTGAATATAAATGTCTTCCGCTCTGCTTTCCAAAATTCCAACTTTCAATTGAAACCTGCACACATTCTTAATCACTTAAATTTTCGCGCCCCTTTTATTTTCGCGCAGTTTTGCTGGAGCGCGAAATTAACATTTAAAACCAAAATGGCCATTCTAAGACATTCTAATTTAGTAAGGAGTCAGCTAGGCAGGAAATATAAAACACTGATATAAAAACATGTATTTATTAGTCATCAAAAACAATACTATATTTGGGGTCTCTGGTATCATTGGATCTGTTTTAACTCGATATCAACAATCCCATATTAAGGTTATGTAAAAATCTTTGCTGATGATACATCCTTATTTTCTTTGGTTCTTGACCAGACTTCTTGTTCCAATATGCTTAGCAGGGACTTGGAAAGGATTACTGCGTGGGGTTATCAATGGAAGATGTCCTTTAAGCCTGACCCCTCCAAGCATGCTGTGGAAGTTTATTTTACTAGAAAACGTGAACCACACAATCTCCTGTTGTTTATTTCAATAATAGAGCAGTGGCTCCTTGTGAATACCACAAACACTATCAAGTGCTTTTACTTGATAAAGAGCTAGTCTTTGATCGCCATATCGGAGAGAAGCTAATAGTTGCATTAGTCTTATAACTAGACTTCGTAGATTTTTGCCACGAGACTCCCTTTTAAATATTTACAAAGCATTTGTTAGACCCCTTTTAGATTATGGAAATATCATATACGACAATCCAGGTAATGCTTCATTACTAGCAAACTTGAAACTGTCCAATTTAATGCGTGGTTGGCAATAACTGGTTGTTTTCGTGGAAGTTCCAGGAAGAAATTATACTGGCGGATGGTCGTATAACAAATCTTCCAAATATACCCGCTTCAAACATGCTCTGACTTACAGAGTTAGAAATAACTGTGGACTTGTCTTACTTACTCGACTAAGGGTTGGTTTCAGTCACCTCCGTGAACATAAGTTTAGAGATGTATTTTTAGATCTTTTGGATCCCTTTTGTACATGTCGAACCAATTCAATTGAAGCTAATGATCACTTCCTATTACAATGCTCTAACTTTTCACATCTCCGCTCTAATCTTTTTAATGACCTTCATAATTTAAACTTGAACCTCATTCTATTTAATACTTCTACATTGTGTAGAATTCTCCTCTTCGGTCATTCAGCCTTTACTGACGAGGTTAATCGCAATATCCATAATGCAGTTATGAATTTTATTATATTATCAGATCGATCCAGTGGATCAATATTTGAATAACGTAACACTAGCCATTTCTTTTTCCATCTATATTTTTCCCTTTTTCGGCTCTGTGCTCCTGGTGATATCACCTTGGTTGCCTTACGGGGCATAGACACTAGTTTATTGTAGATATTTTGTTTGTTTGTTGTTTGTCTTAAAAAAAAGAAATGAAAAAGAAAGAAAAATAAAGATATATTAGCCTCATCCCATAGCCTCAAGTTTTTGAAGTTTTAAAAGCAACGAAAAAGCATAAAAAATGTGCTTGAAAATCATTTAATATACCTTTCCCGAATTTCTGTTTAAAAACACTATAATGGCCTAGTTACCTTCTTCCGCCTCGTTATGATGGCCTAGTTACCTTCTTCCGCCTCGTTATAATGAATTCATTATTTTACTGATTTTATAACCTACTTAGTAATGGTCTCTATTATTCAAATTCCCTGTAGTACAGACAAAGCAATTTTGATATTGAAAACGAGGCGGGACATGGTAACTAGGCCATAATACGGTGTTTGAACAAAAATTCGGGAAAGGTCTATTTAGGGAATAAATTTTATTTAGGGAAGGTCCATTGTCATTGAAATTTAATGAGTGCGCATATATGAATTTTTTAGGGGTGCGCGAAAATACAAGTAAAGCGAAAATACAAGGGATTATTAATAAATAATAGAGATTTTTATTTATAGGTATATACATGTACGCATGCGGATTGCTGTTTTATATTAGAATCATTATTAAGATTCTGCTGCTCATGCCGTTCGAAATTTCAACTACTGGTTGGATATCACAGGTCACAGATATGACAGGTCAAGTCTTGCTGGAAGAAAACCGAAAGAAAGATGACAATAACAAAAAGAAAGAAAGGAAGGGGGAAAAATAACAACGAAATTATAACAACGAAGATAAATCTGTACAATGAAAATTCATTTACATTACTAGCTAACAAAAAAATATAACTTATAAAAATCAGTGGTTCCCATTTAATTTGAAAAGTTTCGATCACACCTACTTCTCTAACTCTACCCACAATGCAACGCAATCCTCACACAAATAAGAGACTACCAGTCTAGTTTGATGAAGTCTCAGTCTAGCTTGATATCAACGTGTAAATATAAAGGCTTTTTGTTCGATAGATGGCGAGGATTTTTCAGATGGTAGTCCGTAGGTGCTTTGTATCTAAACAGTAAACACAGGTTTCGAGGTTTTAAATGATGGGAATGAGGTTAACAGTGAAGATAAATGATCTCTAGTGAAGAAAGTACCACTAACTTACAATTCCAAGAAACCTTTGCTTGTCTGGAACTCGTTTCTTTTTAATACAGAAAAGCATTTGGTCTGTGTTTTACCATTTTGTGTATGCCTCAGTTCAAAGAAGACATGACTACCTAAAGTGTATCAAATGCAAGTTAAAAGTTGTTTATCCGAAAACAAAAAATTCAATTTCCTTATTTATTGACTCTTTTTACACCGCCCCAAGTTTAACGCCGGTCTTTATTGGCGTTATCTTTGAAAAATTCACGGTCAAACTCTTAAAGACAAACATCCAAGGTCGGCCATTGTAAAGTCATGAAAATCAACGCCATTAAGGGCCAGCGTAAAAAGATAATAATTTTTTTCTTTAGGAATAGGGATAGTGTTACCTTTCGGTATTTTTTCCATATATTTTTGTATTTCAACTTGAGTGTTGAATTCCAAGTGAAACTCCTCTTTTTTACGTCCGATCGCTGTATGTTGTAATGGAGTTAAATTTACGGAATCCGAATCTATAATAAAACAAGTCTCCATCAAGTCACATCTTTATTTAGCGCGTCTGCATATCCTGTGCTAGTTTCTCAAATAAGGGTTCACAATGTTTAAACAAGTAGTGCTATATAATCGAACAATCTGCCGAAATCCTTCAAGCCCGCTATGGCTTTTAATTTATTATTTAAGGAGTATTTTCGATGGATTATCGCAAAAAAAAAAGGTCATGGTGGGGTACACTGTTAATTCAAGTGTTCATATTAAAGAATACAAAATATCACCTCGTACTGAAATAACAATGTAAGGATCAACCAACTCCGTATTTTTCAAACTAATTTTTTCAATGATGATTGACATCCTGGTTAGATCTTTGTGTTTTTGTAGTCGTGGCAACAATTGAGAAACACCAGAGTTCACGTCCTCTTCGTCTCCACATGATTCAATCTCTCCAAGGCCACTGTCGTCACTTCGTAAACTTTTAAAAGAAAACATAACAGATAGCAACAGTTTTTCGAAAATATTGAAATTATTTTCTCCCTAATAATAGGACATCCTAACATTCCCTAACTTAAGACCCAGGAGTAAGTATCGTGTTTGAGTCCGTAAATATTCTCAATTGAGGGTGTGACTTGGATTTAAGTACCAGGAGTAAGTAATTGTGATTAAGGGCGCGAATATTCTCGAATTAAGGCGTAAATGCGGGCGCGAATGTTCTCAAGGGTGGGTTGAGTTAAGGTGTTTGTAAAAGTTGCACACGGTTCTTTGTGGATAACTTACCTAGCTTTTGACGAATGTTGAGAGTTGCGAATCAATATAGGAAAAATTTCTTTCCATGTTAAAAGATTTTTCATCACTGGAACAAAAACATTTGCAGAGCGTCAAAACAATGAGTTATTATTTGACATCTATAATGGTACTACAATGAGAATGTAAACACAATGAAACATTACCTGGTTTCAGCTTTCGTACTTCATCTATTGTCATCCATGTACATTCAATCTCATCCTATAAGGAAATTATACGATCGTGTGAAAAATGTTGACTCGCCAGTTCTGTTGAAAAACTTAATTCAATTTACTTGACTTAAAGTGATAATCGAGACAATAATAATAAAAAATTTCTGCAAAATAGTTTTAAATACGTTTTTTGAATAGGACTGTCCGCATTGCATCGGAGCTTTTCACTCCTGAATTAAATCACTCCGAAATTATAACGGGATAGCTATCGGAGTAGTGTGAATGCAAACCCTATCCGCAAAATGAAAATTATTTCGGAATTAATTTCTAAAACGCTCAACCGAAATTAACATCATTTATATTCTGTATAGTATCGCTGAACAAAGAGAAAAAACAGAAATTTTAGAGGAGAGAGTGATCTTAGCTTGTGTTGTGTAGTAGTTACGTGCCCTCTAAGGCTGCCGGTTATACATACATTAAGCTTACATTACAACAGGTATAAATATACTAATATACTTTACAGGTGGGCGGGTGGGTGGGTTAACGAACACACTGAAAGCTAATTGACTTGTAAATAACAACTGAATATTACCGCCCTCACGTGATCATACAAATTTGATTGGACAGAATAAGGCATGTTCTACACTGAATATAAATTTTATGAAATCGCAAAGTCTGCAAATAGTGTACTTCCTTTTTACCCGCTGTGTAGAAGATGCTACCTACCCTTATACTTTTCATGCGGCAGTTTATACAAAACGACGTTTTCTGAATGATATCTCTCTGTTGCTTTGTTAGATCGATTTCAACAGAATTTGTTGTGTTGGATCCATTTTCAAGAAATAATTCCATTTCTTTGTGTAACCTGGAGAAGAAAGAAAGTCATTATTATAACAGCAACAACAACAACAACAACAACAAAAGTAGAAAGACTTTTCTAAAGTTCTAAAGTCCAATATTAAGGCTCAACGGAGGATTTGAACAATACTTGTGCAGATAGAATAATCGTTCGAGTAAAATTTTTATCAATTTTAATAACCAAAGGCTATCATTCATAAATGTCCCAAATGAATTTTTGCCCTGTTATTAGAATTAAATTTTTAAGATGAACAGACAGAGATAAGCAGTCAAAATTTATGGAGGAGAGTTAAGTCATTTAAAGTAGAAAAGGAAAACGTGCAAATAACATAATCGACACTTAAGACTGAAAAGAAATATCATAACGTTGGGCTCCTCCACTTTTTTTGACTGACCTTGAATACGCCTATGATAAGTGATGCTCAAGATGTTTCCAAATCCTTTCTTGTAAATGCAAGAGAAGCAAAAGTAATATCATCAAATTTCATGAAATTTTATCATGGATTTATATGCTACAAAACTCTTACCTTTCATATAAGGAATAGGCAGAAAAACCTTGCAATTCATCTTGATTCACAGCCGCTTGAAAAGTTTTAAAAAAGCAGCCGTTAAAATTTTTCGACTTTTCGTTATTTCTTGCTTTAAACTTTTCGATAAAACGTTTCGATTTTGATGCCATTCTGTTGTGGTATACTGCCAAAATACTTCTTTCAAGCTATATTTTTGCTGTTTCCCTTTGACGTAAATTAAAATAAAATTTCATACACAACATTTAAAAGTCAATTTAAATATTTATATGTTGCTATGGGAACTTTTGTTTCGCCAGAATTTCGATACTGTAGGCGATTAACACCATGATGGATTTTAAGACAGTAGAAATACGAGAACAAAAGGTGAGCGCGTATGCTTGAAACTGTTTTATTATTTATCTTAAGAATAAATCTATTTCCTGAATTATTAAATAGCTGGATGTCTATTTTTCACAAAACTTTTAAGCCCTTTTACTATAAAAACGTATTTTGAAAATATTTTTTCGTGACAGATGAAATAAAAGTAATGTAATCCCAAAAGGTTTTATTTAACTTTTCACACGTAATATATTTGAATAATGAACGGTTACTATTGGTTTCCAATAACATAAACAAAGTTACCAACGTTCGTTAATTTTGCCTGATATAATATTAACGTTATTGGAAATGTCTAGAAGCATACACTCTTTTTTTATAATAAACCGGTTTATAAGAAACTGGGGCTCGGCTAGTCAAAAATCTAAGAAACCCAAGGGCTGGGAAATAGTTGAATAAGAAACTTCCCTATTTTCATTATCTCTTCACTTCAGGCCCAAAATATCAAAGATTATAATGGATTTAGTGCTGTTTACAACGGTAATTAAGAAACTCTATGAAACATTTCAAGGTGGACATCGAGTTTGAGCCTGTGGCTTATTTTTCAAAATAAGAACACTGTTTTCAGACTCAGCATATAATAGACTCAGACTACTTCAAAAGTATTTTTTTCCAGTGATCTGTGTAGGATCATACTGTATGTATGGAATATTTTACGTACATAACGCTTTCGATTATAGAAATGGGATAATAAAATATCGATATTATAAATTCTAAGATTCAGAAGCAACACATGCTTATTGTTCTTGTTGTTCTTAATACGTTTGATCAAATACCAAACAATTCATACTAACCATCCTGTGAATAACATCAAAAGATTGTTATATGTTTTTTTTTTTTACTTCAAACAAAAAACATTTACCGACGTTTATTTGACATCGGAGAAATCTCAATTATAACGATTCTTTATTCGTTATAGTTCTCAAAATTTTAACGTCATTAAAACGTTCATAGCTGCACAACAAATAAGAAAAAAAAGTGTTACCATAGTTACTATTTTACTGATTTTATGACTTGATTATCTCTAGTAATGGTCTCGATTATTCCAATTCCCGGTAAAGTTGTTTAAGCATTTTGACACTGAAAACTAGGCGGAACACTTTTCATAAACAGGATTTACGTTTGTTCCTATCATGCATTACATTTTTAAAGGCATTTCCGTCTTTTTATCACACAAGGGGGAACGTCATTAGATTTCAGCACAAAAGAAAAGTGACCTTTCCCAAATTTCAGTTTAAACGTATATTATATTTTGTCAAACTATCCGACCCTGCCTCGTTTCGATGAGTTGTATTGTTTCATGGTGAAGCCTCGCACAAACGAATCGATCATCATACAGAGAACTAACATCAAATTTCGTTTGCGCACGGACACTATACCATTCGAAATTATTTGTGGTTTGTCATTTCCAACATGGCTTTTACAGAGTCCTTTACAGAAGTCATTGCAACATTGCTATTGCTTGAAACATTACATCACTCTGATGGTCATTCAAAATATCACATTAAAATGAGGCAAGTTAAGGTTGGTTCACACTAAGCTTTTATATTTACCCGCCAGTGGGAACATAAATTACTATTGAAACGGTGTTATTTCGTAAAATAAAATAACATCACCGAAAGATTTCATCTATAAGCTTCAAAAATTATTTTTTTCGTCTTTGGCTTTCTCGAACGCTTCCTTCCGGCTAACTGTTACTTTAAAGCTAAATATACGTCCAACAAGGCATCAAGTGACCTGATGCTCACTGGCCCAAACAAATTTAACAAGGTTTACACCATGAAGTAAGTTACAAAGAAACATCACAATGCATGAAAACGAACGAACTCGCATTGAAGTATCTCGCAAAAATTAACTCGTATGAAGAAGTAACAAGAACATTGTGTTTACATCTTGATAACCGCTATATTATAACTGAAAAGAAATTTTGGACGCCTTTTCAACATTCTGAAATCTGTAACACGAGGAAGATTTACAACTTCGAATTGGTGAAACTCTTCGTTTTTGCATGGGCATGTTCATGAGAGCGTGTTTTAGTTCGTGTTTTTACATGGGCATGTTCATGAGAGCGTGTTTTAGTTCGTGTTTTTACATGGGCATGTTCATGAGAGCGTGTTTTAGTTCGTGTTTTTACATGGGCATGTTCATGAGAGCGTGTTTTAGTTCGTGTTTTTACATGGGCATGTTCATGAGAGCGTGTTTTAGTTCGTTTTTACATGGGCATGTTCATGAGAGCGTGTTTTAGTTCATGTTTTTACATGGGCATGTTCATGAGAGCGTGTTTTAGTTCGTGTTTGACATCGTGTTTGACTGGTTGCATATTCATGATTCGCGTTCTCATCTCGCTTCTTAACGCTGTATCTATCGCGATCACACATTCGCGTTTCCATATCGCCTCCTCCTCATCACCGTCCAAAACTGGAAATTTTTTGAATACCGCTTCTTTAACAGCATCTAGTTTAGCCGACTCTAAAGGATCTTTGGGTCCCGACAACGCGCCACCACGTCTGCCGTAACAGTTTCTTCCAAGCCGTTCTTCGAGCGGGAAAGCAGCGTAGACGAGATTCTTGGCAAAGTTACCACGATTGCGACTTTTCATGAACGTCGCTTCGAGAAGATCATCAGAAATAACATATTGTGTGATTTCCTGTGGTGGGGCTTCACAACTTATATACGTGACGGACTCCTGACGTGGGTTAGATGGGCTTCGTATGGTCGATTGACGTCTTGGCACAGCCATAGTGATGGTACTCAATCCATTGTTTTCAATCGCGTCCGAATGCTTTTGTAAACTCGATTTTCTTGATTGGATTTTATTCAAAAAGTTGTTTTGCTTATCGTCAGCATGTTGCGATGTAAAAGGTACATTAAAATGTTTGATGATACAGTTCAACTTTTCATCGACCCTTTGAAGATAAGCAAGTATTTCCTTGTTGAAGATACTTTGGCTCGATTTAAAACGAATCGACGACAAATTTGTTATATCTATTTCAATATCTTCTTTTTTCGGGTAAATGTTTTGATTTGAATTCTGTAATGTGAGAGGAGATATTACAGCCCTCTTGCTCGGTGGAGATTCCAAAAACTGGTCACGATATTTTAATGGCACTCGTCGTTTTCTTCCGGACGTGACAACTGACGATGAATTGAGTGAAACGTCACCGCTTGACGTATTATGATCAGTATTGACGACTGAAATTTCCTCTCCACCAGATGCCAGTCCAATTGCTTCGCCGTCATCGTTTACGATAGTGATACGAGTGACGGATTCTTCTTGAACAATATCAGAATCTAAAAACAAAAAAAAATTATAAATCATGATTGAATAAATAAGCATGATCAACTAAAACATGACAGGTGAAAAGCAACGGAACTAAAAACACAATGAGAGTCATTTGTTCGTTTGTTCAAAATGCGATATATGTTCCCATTTTGCAAAACGGAAGAACTGTAAGAAACTTATTGAGTAACATTTTGGCATTACCAATCAAATATATGCGGCAGAATATCAGATTGCAGAACGAAATAATTCTGACTTGAAAGTTTGAAACATAAATTTGTGAAGCATAAACATTTGTTGTCTACCTTGTTAAACGTTACAGGTTTTAAAAATACATGGAAGAGTTGAAGATAAATATGACCTGATAACTGTGACTAAATGCAAAATAAAAGATTTCGAATGATGAATGTTATGGCTTGAAAAATGTAGAACTTCAGTTAAGACTGAAATTTCCTCAAAATTTCAGAATATCTCAAGAAGATCCCTCAGACTAAATTTTCATGTAAATCAAAGAAAAAGAGAAGAGAAAAAGAAATTCTGTTGAACTGAAATATTCCTTTTTTGTTAAAATACTGATTTTGCATGAAATTTGTTGGACCGACGCAAACAGCCACTATGTATCAATGCGATGTTGATACCTGAAGAACAGCCGTTATTATTATGCAAATCGAATGTTTAAATGTGGGAAATGTTTGATGTAAACATATAGTTATGATTGCATCATAACATCTCGTAAGAATATGCTTAAATTAAAATGATGCTAAAAAGTAGAGTCTGCTCGGATTGTGTGCGGACATGTGTGCATGTGACATGTGTGTATTTTTATAGTTTACTAACACTAAGTATGCATTTAAGGACATTTTCTCAAGCATTCAACTGATTTCAATATGTCATATTAAATGAATGAAATTATCAACAGAAGTTGGTCAAAAAAAGCATTTTTACATATGATAGTAAATTCGAATGCACAGAAACAAGGATTATACAAGCATTTTTCCCGTAGATATGGAGGATAATTCGGAAAAGTTCTGTGTCTGTTGTTGTTACATTAAAGTACCTTGGTTTGAAACTTCCAAGTGGATATGATCATGTTTTAATCCGTCCTGCAGAACAATAGCCTCTTGCTCAGAAGGTTCCTCATCGTGTGCAGTTCGGTGATGTTCCAGAAATTCTAAACAGAAAACACTTAACAAATAACAATGGCAATATGTTTGTGCAGCAGGAAATGCTTTCAAATTACCATCAATTAAATAATAAAAAGTCATCATGAAAGAGATCAGGTTTTCTGCAGAGACTTTTTTCGATCAAAATGATAAGTAAGTTTCTTTGGGGGCTTTAAATAAACTTTAGGCATTCGCAAAAGAATGAATTTTTACATGAAAAAATTAAAGATTATTGTGGAAAGTTTTATCAGTTACATGAAGCATTATATTTTCAACACGTTCTTATGAAATCTCTTGTAGCTAAACAATTACTAATAACTAAAGATGGCACACACAAAGTTTATTTCAGGCTGTATTGTATATGGTGCTCCAACTTAATCTTTTAATTTTATTGTATGACCACTCACAACATGTTTTAGTGACATATGTGACATTAATTTGTCCCACAAGTTTCTATCTAAAATTTCTAATGATTCAAAATAACAGTCTGGTATACAAACTTTGAAACTATTAAACATATATATATATAAGTTCATGACACTCTACTTGTTCTGTTTTAGGATTTTTTCAAAGTTTGTTTAACCATTACAACCATATTGCACAACGTCATTATTTTATACATATATATTATATAGAATGCCAGTAATTCAAACCTTCGATAACTTCAGTACAGTACTGCCAAATAAAAGTTTATGTGTCCACGTAAGATAATTTGCTTTCATAAAGAATTGGCAACTATAGAAGTTAACAGACTTTTTTAATGATGCGAGATTCAAAAACATTGCTTTGAAAACATGACTTGCAACAAATTAAACTGTGTTTCATGTTTTCATGTAAAAATTTATTTGCAAATGCGTAAAGTTTCTCTCGGGCTGTACTTTAACTTGAACTGTTTCAGCATTCCCCTTAAACTAATACTCTCTTAGAAGGGTCACTTACTCAAACATTAGATATCTTGGATGATGTCATCTGCTCCCATAGAGGTTTTAGTTTTCAGGAGCTAAATATATGCCATGTGCAGGAAAATTAACCAATCAGTTAATTAAGAATAAGAATAGACCTTACTTCAACCATCTGGTTTTTGCCCTTAACACTAACAACGCTTTGGGCTGTGTACAAAGAGAAACGATACCTCAGGGAAAATTTCACAATTTATTTTGATCTAAAGGTGAAAAACACACCATGAATTGAGGAGTTAAAATATGCTTTTTTTAACATAATTATGCTCCTCAATGTGCCTTTTTATGTATTATGCCCATTTTTCTTAGAATAAGCCCTGTACAGTATAAATGTGCTTATTGACCATTTTGTTCGAATTAACGAATGTTTGAATTAACCGAACTTCAGGTAAAAGCAAGACTTTTTCTAAAAACAGAAATTATTATAATATTATCTTATATTATCTTTTCCGTAGTATTTTTTAAAAAGATGACAGTTTGCCGTGTCTATTAATTTGGCCTTCGATATGGTTTTGTGTATGAATGGATCCGGATAAGGACGCTATCCGGATAGTGGTGACCCCCCTCTCTAGCTATATAAATTCTTAAATATTAAACATTTAGACTTGGGGAATTTTTGTATGCATAGCTAGCTATCAGCTACAAGGTGTAGAATAGTCAATTGTATAAAGTATATGAGAAATGTTTTAATGTTACTGACGACAGATGGGGGAAAATGATTCTTGGTTGTAGGTAGGTGGATATGCTAGCTATATTAGGTTTGCTCATTCACATTTTGGAAAGCAGGTAATCTATTATTTAGACATTAGAACGCACTGTGTATATATATGCAAAGCACACTGAAAGTAAATTTCACTGACTGAACGAAATAGAATATCATACCATTAATATCATTACAAACTATTTGACAACGTCCACAAGTTACAACAACATCTGAACTTGCATGATTCACTTGTGTATGATCGATTAACTCATCAACGAGATTAAATTCGATCGAGCATGTGTTGCATCGATACGATTCCATCTTTCCGCCATTGACGTGTTTGATCGAATCGACTTCGTTCATGTCTCATGCGTGTGGTATGCTCAAATATTTTATAATTGTTCGTATAGAATTCAAAAGAAATGTTAATTTAGATTGAAAAAAATACGAGCAACAAATCATCAAAGTTTCCACGAATGATTATAATAACAAAATTTCTGCCAAACGCCAAGTTTATCTCACGCGAAGTGAAATCGATTTTCATAGACGAGAAACATAGGACCCAGACCCTTTTGCGCTATACGCAACAGGATGATTTTTCTTGAAAAGGGCCGGCGCCGCCATATATGATATGGCTGGTGTGTTCACACTTCCTCTGAAGACTGTATGTTCCGCGGGAAATTTTGAAGACAAGAAAAAATACATTTTGGTTCCCAATCTGCATTCGAATCTTTTATCGTCAATGTTGATTTCATGCGCCTTTCCTCTCCCGAAAATAACTCAAAATCCCTCTCTTGGTCTTAATTTTAAAAGTATGCCTTACGTTACACATATTCTAAAATAAAATGAAAGATTTTGTAACATATATGGATACAAACCAGCCACAAATTCATCAAATGGATGAAGATGAAACCATTCAAGAAAAGCATATGATGACGAAAACGTGTCAAAATGCTTTGTAGTATGTTCTCTCTAAATAATATGACATTTCGGAAACGGACAAAATTTTTCGTGAGACAAAAGTGAGTAAGTTTTGTTTGACCACGCACTTTTTTGAATATTTAATTTAGAACTTTTTGTTGGAATTTCAAAATAAATGAAAATTGTCCAAGGGAAACTGATTGGGGAATTTTCAAGATTAGAGGGTTAAGACAAAATAAAGTTTGATCCACGATAGTAGTAGTCGCTGTGTCATGATAAAATTGTTCTACTTGGCAAAAATTCTTACTTCTTATTTACGTTTTTTCAAGATATTAACTTCATGTTTTATCAAGTTCTTCACTTGGTTCATTGTAAACAACGATAATCTTTTTGATAACGCGCGTAATGCATGATTCTCTCAGAAATTTCATCTTCTTCAGAACTTGTGAAAACAAATTAAAAAGGGAGAAATTATATTATTATATTATACAAGTTTCTGGAAGTAGGCACATGGTGCTTTAACACCAGGTTCAATCTTTAACGACCTGTCGATATCGCGTTTGTCGACAGGCTGTTGTTTCAACGAAATTCAGATCGATATCGAACATAATACCAGCACTTTTTTATAACTTATCGAGTCGACTTTTGAAGGAATTAAGAGTTTTTTACGTCTTTAAGACATTTTTGTCAGGTGACCGTAAATCCGTGACGACGTAGGTTGTGTTCTTGACCATCCTGCGATCGAAAGCGAAGAAAATTTCCAATAGCTTCTTTATCATAAAGTTCATGGGTGATCTTATACATCTCAATCATGTCGCCCCTATATCGACGATATTGCAGGGACGGAAGGTTCATGATTTCCAATCTTTCCTTGTAGCTTAAGTTTTTCATTCCAGGTATCAATTTTGTTGCGCATCGTTGTACATCTTCGAGGAGGGAGATCTGTCGTTGCAGGTGAGGATTCCACACAGGACCACCATATTCGAGATGGGGGCGTACAATGCTTGTGAACAGCAGCTTGAAACAATCCTTATCTAGGTAGACAAATGTTCGCCGTAACATACCAACAAGAGCATTAGCTTTGTTCACTTTTTCGTTAATGTGTTTTTCGAATGAAAGGTCCTCGTCGAAATTTATGCCTAGGTCATCCACATCTGATTTTTGCTTGAGGACAGTGCCATCGATTACATACTGTGTTCCATCGGGAGACTTCAACCTTGACTTTATTTTCATGTGCTCACATTTGTCCGGATGGAATTTCAATAAGAAGGTATCTGTCCATTGCAATAATTTGTTTAGATCGCTTTGTAGGTTAGCAGCGTCAATCGTGGTTTCAATATCTCTGAATATTTTCAAGTCATCGGCATACAGGAAAAGTTCTGACTCATCAACAATTTCAACTAGAGTGTTTATGAAGATGACAAAAAGCAGTGGACCTAGGACCGATCCTTGGGGCACTCCTGACGTCACGGGAAATACATCAGATTTGTTTCGATTTATACAAACTTGTTGATATCGATCAGACAGAAAATCTCTGATCCAGGAGAGAGCTGGACCTTGTAGACCGTAGTGGCGCAAAACTTCAATTAATCGACGGTGGGGAACAGTGTCAAACGCTTTTTTAAAATCACAATATATGATATCAATCACACCTCCATTTTCGAGAATTTCCGTCCATTTATCCATTATTTGGAGCAGTTGCAGAATGGTTGATCTTCCACCAAGGAAACCGAACTGGCGATTTGACAAAAGTTTATTTGCTTTGAGATATGATAGGAAAGAATTATGCATTATCGATTCGAAAATTTTTGATGCAATGCTAGTCAGGCTAATTGGTCTGTAATTTCCAGCAGAATGTTTGTCACCTTTATTCTTATAGATGGCTGTGATGTTAGCTCTCTTCCAAGCGGATGGGACTTTTCCCAGGGTGTAAGACTTTTCAAATATCATGTGGAGTGGTTCAGCAATCACGGCCGCTAGTTCTTTCAAAACACGTGGATGTAGGCCGTCTGGACCAGGACTTTTGCTAGGATTCAATTCCTCTAATTTCTTCAAAACCATTTCTTGCGTCATCTCCAGTTGAAAGTCACTTTCAATTATTTGTTTCTTCAGGCCGTCAAGTGCAACAGGTAACGTTGGTTCATCTACAAAAACGCTCGAAAAGAATGCATCCAGAATATTTGCCTTCTCTTGGTCGGTTTCTGCCATCTTTTCGGAATTTTCATTCACAAGTAGGTCTGGAATTGATGATTTAATCTTCGTTTTTGCATTCACGTATGCCCAAAAAGCTTTAGTATTTTCCTTTGTAGATCTAGCAATTTCTTTCTCAAAATCTCTTTTCGCTTTGCGTGTCATTCTACGTACTTGATTTCTACATTTACAGTACGCGAGATACGCGTCCGCATCCTTGCTGTCCATAAACCTTTTCCATAGACGGTATTTCTTTTTCTTTTCAGCTAACGTCTTTTTATCAAGGCGATACTTGAACACCCTTTTCCCAGTCTTTACTGTTCTTGTTGGTATACATATTACTTCAGCTTCCTTATAAGTCATCTCAAATTTGTTCCATAGCTTGTCAATATCGTCTCCGCAGAAATCTCCTTCAGTGTGATGTTACACATTTGAAATGAAAACAGGGTACCTGAAAAACTCAACTGTGGGGGGAGATGACGAGAGGTTAGCAACGACATTTTTTTATAAATACACTTTACATCTAGTGCGACAACTTAAACATTATCAGTATGAAAACTTCGTCTTTAAAACTGACGTCAATATAAGGTGTTTCGGTAAAGCCGACAATATTATGCCATTCTTATCGAATCATCGTATTCATCGATTAATCGTAAAAATCGAAATCGAAATCATCTTCGTCGTCATCTTTTTTATCTTTTAACTCGTGTTGACTCGTGTTTGTATTAATATCGAATTCAGACTCCGAGTCAGAATGATCCCAAAAGCCTGAACGAAAAGGAAAGTTTAAGATTTATCTGACAAGTTGTAACATAATATCCATTATTGACTCAAGAATCAATAACGAGAGCTCGCCTGGTTTTTTTAACACCACTTCTGTTGTTGAACTCGCTGGTGACTTGACATTAAGTGGTGACTTCACATCAACTGATGACTTAACAGGCGAAACAGTCTCCTTCGAATCTTTCTGTGGTTTATCTTCAAGATTTAAGATGTCTTCACTGGAACACAGATAAGATGGTGGACTAAAAAAAATAATTAAGGCATTTCCGCCCCATCACAACTCCGTAGTGGATATAAATGGAGGCGCGGGAAGAAGAAACATTAAAATTATCAACAGGAACAAAAATTAACTTACACTTTCTGTTTTTTAATTTTCTTTACCCGTAAACTTTCTCCAAGTGCATCTTCCAGATCATCACTGTCTTCATGTACAGGGCTCATCAAACTTTCTTCCCTCATCTTAACATAAGCTGAAGAACTTCGACTTAAACCTTGTTGGTCGAATTCAAAATCCATATGACTTAGATCTTCTTTATCTAAATCTAAAGGAACTGAATTTTTAGATTTCGGTACCGGTAATCCATCCGAATCAAATGACATGGTGGATGAAGAATCATCTTCGGATTTTTTCGGAACGTTTTTATTTGCTTCAAGAGATTGAAGGTTTTCTGCAGTCAAACGATTCTCTTTTGATTTACTAGCACCGTCATCATACATCGGCGACGATATATTAACGTCACTTTTTTTAGTTTTGTCATAACTTCTCTTCGCATTTCCTGCAATTTCAAAAGTTTCTGTCATACTGACGCTACTCGCTTTTCCGTCAGTAACGTCATCTGCCGGTTCATCTGCCGGTTCATCTGTCTCTTTAACGCTGCTGTCGGGTATATTGGCCGACAAAATATTTGTAAGTGATATATGAAGCTAAAGAAAATTTATATAAACAAACAATACATTAAAAATAGAGAAACAATCTGCTACCACTATGTTTTTCTTTGAGCTTAAAAAACAAAAAATTGAATTTACCTGGTCAGACATTTTTCTGTCTGAAGGAGAAAGGGCGAAAGCATAAATAGCTGCCACCTGTGATGGGTGGAATTCGAATAATTCCATTATAGTGGATATAAAAGCGAAGAGAGCATCCCAAATATCTAAGTATTCAGGCGAAATACAATCTCTAAAATATTAAAAGATAAAGTATCAAACACGAAAATTATTTACTAAGAAAAAATACACAGAGTAAAATAGGTGCTTGTACCTTAAATGTCCTTCGAAATCATTGGTTTCGTCCAAGTCACCAGTAATAAAAGGAAGAGTTTTTCTTGCCATAGTCTGTTCCAGCTGGTAAGTAAACGCCATACAGATCTCAGAAGCATTGAATTTAGTCAGATCTCCTTTAATATCAGCAACACTGACAAACGAAAAATACATACAGCAGGTAACTAAGTGTCACACGGAACTATTAACAACACATCACATAAAGAACTCACCCAAGCACCATGTTTATGAGCGCTTCATTTCGCTCCAAATTCAAGACGAGCACTTCATCACTAGTCTGGTCGTTGACTCTTTCCATCACATTTTCAAGTAAGTATAGCGAAATGCTTTCATCATAATCATTCTCCACATGTGGGACAACATCGTCAGAAGGATCTGATACTGAGTCGGCTTTTAAATCGTCTACCGGCACTTCCGCCTTCAGGTTGTTATTATTTTGCATCCCTATAAAATTCTTTAGTTTTGTATTTGGTGGAATGTTGTCATCGCCCACCGAAGGAAGTTCAAAATCGGAATTCTGATCTGAAAAATCACTAAATATCGAGTCCCCGACATTTTTGTCATTAATAAAATAACAATCATTGACTTCCATGCTCTCATTGTCATTCGAATTATTTTTATTCGAATTTGTTATCAAGTTTGATTTATTCCCATCCATCGCTTCAGCAACATGATCGAAATTTTCAGTCACAGGTTCAGAGAGTTTTCCTACCGATAGATGAACAGTTGACTTTACTTCAGTTAGCGAGTTTGCATCCAGTGCTGACTTTACTGGTGAAACAATTTCAAGTTTTGAATCTTTTAGAGGTGGATTTTCCAAATTGAACTTGCCTTCAGAAGAGCTAAAAACAGGAAATTTCTACAGCTCTTACAGAGGTATTTGATATGGTGAAATCAAGACTTTCAACAACTAATTACCATTATTAAAGCAGTATGAAAAGGTGGGCCTGCTGTGTTATTACAAATTTGGGAGAATTTTATAACAATTTGGGCCACAACACAGGGAACAAAAATTATGGTAGGTACAATTTGGCCCACAACACAGGGAACAAAAATTCCACTGACTTACCTTTCAACCTCCTCAATTTTTTTCGAAGCAAAACTTTCTTTAAGTGGTTCCTTGTATTCATCATCATAGTCCTTTAAGTTCTCAGGGCCATGGTCATTATTATATTTTTCAAAAGAATTCTGATTCACTACTCTATCATCTTTATTCAAAATCTGAGAGTGTGTTTCTTGGTTTGGTACGACCTCATTAGTTTTCTCAACAAATTGAACTGAATTTCCAGCCGGATGTTTGAAATGCTTCACAGGCAGACTTTCCGAATTCACAATGTCTCCACAAGAACAAAAATTGGGTTGAGGACTAAAGAAACTGAAACAGATCTGTGACATGCAAACAGAAGCTTTAATAAATTACTCATTTCTAGTGCTGCTTAAACATGATTAAAAAACTTTGTAAAGTATTTTTTTCCCCAAGGTAAAGTGTCTTTTTGTTACAGATGTATGTAGAAATGTTTTTGTTGATAGAAATGTTTCAAACATGACTGATGATGTTGACACATAGTTTGTGAAAGAAAATTCTTAAAAAATAGAAGACCTAAAAGTTATGTTGAAATAGACACCACCGATTTCAGATGAAATTGAGATCATAAAAACTTAAAATCTAAAACTCACGACAACAAGGTTCCTCCCCTAATTTGTAATGACTTTCCTCAATTGTAATAAAATCCCAATTTAAAGTTCTGCAATCCCGATAAGTCCTAGTTTTAAGGGGGATGGAAAATTGGTTAAGAGTTGACGAATGTTTGAGTTACACGAGGTCATTCTTAAGCAAGAAGAATCCAAGGGGAATTAATAATCAGTCCGATTTGATTGGGTTTAGCTTTTCAATTTGTAATAACTGACATTTGGAAGTGCAGCTTTCCTCTAGATTCCACTTATAAGAGTTGATTGCAAACTTTGGGACAAGTCTTGAAAAATGGTTGTTAAGGGTGTTTTTGAGCCTTTTGAGCCTATAGGGTTTTTTGGAATACTTATTGGGGAAAACTTTATTAAAAATTAGAGCCAAGTTTTAAAAAATTATGGTAGGTACAATTTGGGCCACAACACAGGGAACAAAAATTCCACTGACTTACCTTTCAACCTCCTCAATTTTTTTCGAAGCAAAACTTTCTTTAAGTGGTTCCTTGTATTCATCATCATAGTTCTTTAAGTTCTCAGGACCATGGTCATTATTATATTTTTCAAAAGAATTCTGATTCACTACCCTATCATCTTTATTCAAAATCTGAGAGTGTGTTTCTTGGTTTGGTACGACCTCATTAGTTTTCTCAACAAATTGAACTGAATTTCCAGCCGGATGTTTGAAATGCTTCACAGACAGACTTTCCGAATTCACAATGTCTCCACAAGAACAAAAATTGGGTTGAGGACTAAAGAAACTGAAACAGATCTGTGACATGCAAACAGAAGCTTTAATAAATTACTCATTTCTAGTGCTGCTTAAACATGATTAAAAAACTTTGTAAAGTATTTTTTCCCCCAAGGTAAAGTGTCTTTTTGTTACAGATGTATGTAGAAATGTTTTTGTTGATAGAAATGTTTCAAACATGACTGATGATGTTGACACATGGTTTGTGAAAGAAAATTCTTAAAAAATAGAAGACCTAAAAGTTATGTTGAAATAGACACCACCGATTTCAGATGAAATTGAGATCATAAAAACTTAAAATCTAAAACTCACGACAACAAGGTTCCTCCCCTAATTTGTAATGACTTTCCTCAATTGTAATAAAATCCCAATTTAAAGTTCTGCAATCCCGATAAGTCCTAGTTTTAAGGGGGATGGAAAATTGGTTAAGAGTTGACGAATGTTTGAGTTACACGAGGTCATTCTTAAGCAAGAAGAATCCAAGGGGAATTAATAATCAGTCCGATTTGATTGGGTTTAGCTTTTCAATTTGTAATAACTGACATTTGGAAGTGCAGCTTTCCTCTAGATTCCACTTATAAGAGTTGATTGCAAACTTTGGGACAAGTCTTGAAAAATGGTTGTTAAGGGTGTTTTTGAGCCTTTTGAGCCTATAGGGTTTTTTGGAATACTTATTGGGGAAAACTTTATTAAAAATTAGAGCCAAGTTTTAAAAAATTATGGTAGGTACAATTTGGCCCACAACACAGGGAACAAAAATTCCACTGACTTACCTTTCAACCTCCTCAATTTTTTTCGAAGCAAAACTTTCTTTAAGTGGTTCCTTGTATTCATCATCATAGTTCTTTAAGTTCTCAGGACCATGGTCATTATTATATTTTTCAAAAGAATTCTGATTCACTACCCTATCATCTTTATTCAAAATCTGAGAGTGTGTTTCTTGGTTTGGTACGACCTCATTAGTTTTCTCAACAAATTGAACTGAATTTCCAGCCGGATGTTTGAAATGCTTCACAGGCAGACTTTCCGAATTCACAATGTCTCCACAAGAACAAAAATTGGGTTGCAGACTAAATTGAACTGAATTTCCACGTTTGGAAAAACTTTCATATGCAACTGGTGAATTGGAATTGTTTCTACTTTGAATGGGTGATAATTTATCAATGCTTTCATGTGAACTTGTATTTTTCATCAAATTTCCACCACGTTGATTATTTTCACAAGAAAAATGCTCACCAGGATTTGTCATTGATGAAAATCGTTCATGCTGAGGTACAGTTGTATCTAAAGGATTTGTCATTGGTAGTAACATTAACTGTCCAGATGGAGTGACAGCAAGAAGCTGAGGTAAAATCTTTATTGAACGAGGAGCTTGAGAAGAAAGGTGAGATAATGAGTCGTCCTGACTTGGAAAACTTTTGCTAAATTCATTCAATACAGGAAGAACTTGTTTTTCTGGAGATGAGGTATACAAAGGATTAGCAGTTCTTGATTCCGAACAGTATGAAGGAATATAGTTTTCTATATCTCCAAGATATTGTCCTGAATTTTGCAGTTGCATTTTCTTCTTTAATTCTTTAATTTGTTGATCTTTTTGGATAAGTAGATACTCTAACTCAGTTTGTTTTTGCATAGCTCTATGCAATTCAGCTAATTGCTGTTGATTCTCCATAAATTGTTCTTCAAGCAGTGTGATACTATCTTTCGTCTCTAATCTTGGAGAATATGGTGTAACATTACAAGGAGGAATATTCAAAGATGTATCATGCTTCCAGTCAATAATCTTTTTTCGAAGGAACTCGGGATAGATGGACTTAACTGGCTAAAGTAAGAATATTTCGTCTTACATGACAGGTGAAGAAACACACAATAAATTTGGAAACTTTTAATTTTGCCACATCAGAAACATACTTGTGTATCTCTTGTCTCTTGGTTTCGTTGTTCTTCTGATTTTTGCCACTCAGGATAAAGTTGGCCAACATATGTTTTGTAATCGTTCTATGAATTCAATCAAGAGAAGTTACATCTATCTTCAATAAACTAAATGACAAACAGAAAACTGGTTGGAGGAAAATACTGAGGAAACTAACTCTGATCTCTTTCAGTTTATCAGTTTTCTCCTTGAGGGTTTCTGCTTTATTTGAGATTTTTTCAATATCAGACAAAAACTTTTGATTGCGTTTAAGGCTTTCTTGTTCCGCCTTACGGACTTTGTACAGGTAGTCACTAAGCTTTCGTATGTCATCAGTGGATCTAAAAAACCGAAATTCTTTTAAAATAAATTTACTAGAAAAGCAAGAATGCACTAATTCAATGATCCTGATTTAATGAATATTTTGTGCTACAGGTGTAGAAGTATCTCAATCAAAGGAATGGTGCCTACCCATTATGAATATTCGTCATAAAGGATTTCGTTGGCATAACAACTATGTATTTCTTCTTATCGTCATGAACAATCAAAATTTCCAGAAAATGGAACATATCCAAGACTGCATTATGGATTATTTCTAAAAATAACAATTTTCAATATTAAAAAAAAATCCAATTTTTTGTGTTGGTTATTTCATGAGAATATGTTCAGTCATCCTATATAACAGATCCATTATTATCATCATAATGTCAAAACTGATATAGCATACAACTTTACTCCTAATTTGTTAAAAGCCACTAATAATAGTGAATAGCTGTGAAGAAGTTACAATTGCAGATTATAGTTAGACTGAAAAATTTGAGAAGTTAATTCATTTATACAGCTTTGCTTTATTTGAAGCAAAATTTCCTAAGAAAAAGAAATTTTCACAAATAAAGCAAATCTTTAAACGAAAGTGTTGAAAGTGTCTGATAATCAAAGTTCTTGTAGTTCGTTTAGCGAATATTCTTATAATGTTTATAGTAGATAGTGATCATGGTATCACAACTACAAACATGCATCCGAAAGGAATGACAAATATGTATTTTGTTCTGGTTTCAAATATGAACACTATTTTCGTTATATATATATATAGCAAATACAACAACAATTCTCAAGTTTTCATCTAGATTTATTAGTTCATACGACAAAGTGTTCTAATTTTAGGAAACTTCGTTACACAGCATATCGTCAATACACTACATCCCCCATTACTATGAGAAGTTGGGAAAGGAAAGGAACTTTTTTTATTTCACTGTAGAGCGAAGTAGGCCTTAAAAATAAATTTAACTTTTTATTCAGGTTGTGCTTTAAATAAATCGAATTGATCAGTCGTAAACAAATCATGCTTCTTGTAAAGTTGTGTAAGTAAAAAACTAAGTTTTTTAATAGAGAAAAAATTGGAATTTTTACGCCATTTGCAATCCGGAAAAAGATCCAATATCAACATTGCTCTTTCAAAGCAATATGGACGGAAGTGATCGCTGCACATATCACAACATTATGTGCTTTTGATTCAAAGTTGCTTATGTTCCATTTTCCATTGCCAACTATTATGTAACCATCGAGAGCATAGTTCACGCTCTTTCTTAGGATCTGAAATGTTACCACTTGTATTTGAGCACCCAAATACTAAGCATTATAAAACCTTAAAATTTTCTCTTTAGTTTATTACATCAAGAATATATATTCCACAATTTTGACGTCACAAAACACTCCTTTCCCCATCACATATGCTAAATATGTAAATTTTGGAAAATAAATTTTTGGAAATTGCTGTTTGGTATCTTTTTGGTGTTGAGACAAAACATAGAAGAAATGAGATTCTAAACCTCACGTCCCCTGTAAGGTATACCAAGGAAAATCTTCTCTGTGTAAAATTTTAATGCTCGCTAAAAGTGTAATCTAAAAACCATTCAATTCTGTTGAAAGTTGTGATTCCTTGTATGTATAGCATAAAAAAAACTTTAGAGCACACAAATATAATATATATATACATAGATATATAAAAACACTTTATTTGTACACACCACAGTAACAAAATGAAAGATCTAATTAATAAGAATATATACTGAAAAACAACAATATGATTAAAAAAAAGTTCCTCGTTCTGAGGCTGTTTAAAAGTTTTGAAAGTAAACTTCGATACTTTTGTACGAATTGTTTTGTGTAGTCTGAAAAATAAGAAATTCAAAATAAAGGCAATAATGTAAAAAAGAATAATAAATAAGAGACTGAAATAATAAGCAACATGGAAAAATAAAAGATAAATAATTGTCATGTTATGATGTTGAAATGCTCTCACTATTTCCAGTAAAAGGTAAAGATAAACTTTTAAAATGAACGTCCTCGGAATTAATACATTCTAGATTTGCTGTTTCTCCCACATTTGAATTTGTTTTGTGAAATGTTACATGTGTGTAGTTTGTTTCACTATTTCCATTTACATCATTGCTGAGATTGACTAACGGATTCATCAGAACGTCAATATTCATGACTGTATGGTCTAACTCTCCCACTTGTGATTGATTATCACGTGAGAGGCTTTTACTAAGAAATCCTTTCGAACCAGCAGAAGCAATTGAAACAGATTTCTCACTTGCAAAATTAGGAACTGTTTCACTTGTCACCAACCCATCCAAAGGTCTCACTTTTTTAACAACTTTTACAGATTTTCCTTTCAAACCAGTGCAATTTTTTTCATGTTTCTTTAAGTTGACAATATGGGTAAACTTACGCAAACAATTACAACACTGAAACTTCTTCTCCGAGATATGAATGAACATGTGTTTATCCAGGGAAGTTTTTGTATGGAACCTCTTATTGCACTGTTCACAGGGAAATGGCATTTCTTCAGTATGTGTAAGCATATGTTGAGTTAAATATGATTTGGAAGTAAATCGCTTGTCGCAAGTGCTGCAAACAAATGGCTTGGAGCCAGTATGGATAAGCAAATGTTTTCGGTAAGCTGACTTATTTGGAAACGCTTCTTTACACAAAACGCATGTGAGCAATCTTTCATTTTTGTGAATATCCATATGTCTTTTTAAATGTCCTTTCCGTCGAAACTTCTTTTTACAGACATCACATGTAAATTCGTAAGCAGGATTATGGATCATTTGATGTTGAATGAGATTTGCTTTTCCTGTGAATGCTTTATTGCAGATTTCACAAACAAAGTCTTTCCTACCATTGTGTTGAAGAACGTGCACTTTCAAGTTAGTTTTAAATCGAAACTTCTTTCCACACTCTTCACACGCATAAGGGAAATCGCCGGTATGTATGATTAAGTGGTCCTTTAGATGCTCTTTTCTTTTAAATCCCTTACCACACATATTACACTTGTGAGGCTTATCAGGTTTATGTACAAGTACGTGTTTCAACAGATGGCCTAGCTGACGAAATCGGGCATTACACATATCGCATGCATGTGGTCGGTCACCAGTATGAATGATCATATGTTTGGTTAAATTGGAACGTTCTTTGAAACCTAGAAGTGAACAGAAAGGTAGGAGAAGAAAGGAATGATGTAATTATGAAGTGTTAAAACAGAAATCTTTTTTGATTTTCACAATAATCATATGGTTGATTTCAGAGCAGTGTGAAATTGCTGTGATCACAGGGCCGATTAATCTGTAATCGGACCGCCTAGCTGTACTCATCCCTGATGTTTTGTAATGTTAAAGTAAAACAAAGATTCAAACAATTTTGGTATAACAGACCCTCATTTAATTTTGACTGTTTAACAAATATTTTTAAAACTGTCAAAATGAAACTTGGGCTATTAATCCAAAACTGCCCTCAATATCATGCTATTACTAACACTAATCTCAAGAAAAAAAAATTAAAAAAATGAACAGCTGTATCATTTACCTTTTCCACAGTCAGTACAAACATGAGGACGATGGGAAGTGTGTGATAACATATGACGATTCAATGCCGTTTTCTTTTGAAATGTTTTCCCACAAGTTAGACATGTTAACGCAACAGCTGGATGATGGACCAACTCATGTTTTTTCAGTTGGTGTTTTGTGGTAAACATTTTTTGACAAGCAAAACAGATAAATTTTTTTCCTTTTCCTTTTTCTTGTACGACTTCGGAGTTGGAACTGGATAAATGATCTGCAGCAATATGAATTCTGTCATTTAACTGTTCTGGTATCTTTGACATTATCTTATTTATTATTTCATCAGGAGAACCCCCTGAATTTTGCACAAAATTGGGCGTAAAGGGAAATCGAGCAGTGAACAAAGAGTTATTAGTTGGTAAAAATCGAGGCTGAAGGAATATCTGCGAAGCTCTTTTTTCAATAAGATTACCAGGTAGACGAAATTCATTAACACCGAATTGCTGGAGATGCGCTTGTATATTTGGATTTTCTTGAGCATTACTTTGACTTGTCGTTTCTGCTATTTGCGTAACCTGTTGTGTTATTGTGTCTTGAGAATCCAAAGCTGCTTGAGAATCAGGAGTATTGGAGGTTGGTATTGAAAGGAGCTAAACAAAATATGTCTGGCAGATAATTGATACAGAAACAGGCTTTTTAAATGAGAGCTCAACAAATCGTTTAATACAATTATGATGTTTCCCATTTTTTGGCCAACATACCCAAAATTAATAAAGAATGCTGCATGTACTTACAATTCAAATCCTAAGAATTAATGGGTGATCATTAAGTTAGTAGTAATTTTCATAAAAAATGTTTAGTGTTGCTATTATTTTGTTGACTTTATAATTTCTTGAAAAATAAAATGAGGAAAATATGTTTAAAAATATGTTTTTGTTTATGTGTGTTTATTTTATTTACAGAAACCTTTTTGAATGAATGGAGGAAACTTTTTTTGAATGAATGGAGGCTTTTTGGATTTTTTTCTGGATTCTTTATATATATAGCAAGTGTAACACTTAAGATACAGTTGCTGATATTTAAGAGAGCTGAGGGTCACAAATCTGTAATCCCACAACATGATATCTGAAAACAGATACCACGAATGCATAGAGACGACTTTTATTTTCATGTTTAAAAAACAGTTGGGAAATCCTGCTTTGTTATTTTTTTTATTTATTTATTAATTTATGCATTTATTTCGAGTTGGTTTTTACCTAGTACAAAACTAATTCAGACCAACTAGAAAATACATGTAACAATGATAAAGTTTAAAATGTTAAAATTTTCTACAAAGTGTACAAGAACATTCGCTGACCGAGTTTGTCGCAAAGATACTAATACCATTAATCTCAAAAGTCAAGTTTAAATTATCTTTCACACCTTAAAATATGATTTGAAATTTTTCTGGATTTGCAACCATTGAGTTTAAAGAGAACCAACAAAACACAATAGAAGTTTCATGTTTCAACTTTTTGGTTACAATGTCTAGAGACAGGAGTATACAGACTATTGTTTTCTCTAAGAAATCAAACAAGTCGTTTATGAAGATATTAAATAGAAGGGGACCCAAGCAGTAGTTCCAGGAAGGTACTAAGACATTTCCAATTTTTATTCAATGTTTCCGTCCCATTAGACAAATTTAAGGCTGTTTGTGCTAAACCCATACGCTTCAAGTTTTGCTATGAGCAAATCGTGCGGAATACAGTCATAAGCTTTTGACAGATCCAGTAGTTGATGGTTGACTTTTGATAAAATAGGTATCGGAAAGGCAAGAGACCCTGGATTCAAAGTTGTGAGTTCTTTTTAAATTCCAAGAGGCCTGACCAACTGAAATCCTTGACTTGACCCTGACATCCCTGAACCAGTGGCCACCATATCAAAACACTGGCTAATAGGAGAGAAAAGTCTTGACCATATCCTGATGAGAACAAACATACACTCATTAATTTATATGAAACTACCTGAAAAGTGTTAGCCCTGAAACTTTCTTAAAAAAAGTCAATTTTTCAGCCCTGAAAAGGTAATTCAAGTTTCTTAATTACAGTTTAGATAGACTGCACTGAAATCATAATATCCCCCAAAATGCATATTTGGGACCTGAAGAGACAGAACAATAACAATAAAATGAAAATAGGGAAGTTTCTTAGTCAACTATTTCCCAGCCCTTGAGTTTCTTTCTTTTTGACTAGCTGAGCCCTAGTTTCTTATAAACCAATTTCTTATAAAAAAAATGATTGTATAAGATAGTGTGATGGTCAAGCATTAACTGGTAATATTCTACTTTTAAACTCGGATTATTTACAAATCACACAGCTTGTTAAACTTTCATACAGAAAAGGGGTAAATGTATAAATAAGTATGACACAGGCTTCAAAGTAATAGGATTGTATGAAATTCAGGCAAAAACACTGAAAAGTATGAAAAAGTATGAAAGTATGACAAGTGGGAATATCTGTTTATATTTTATAGGCTAGTATATTATATCTCAGTGGTGGGTTTTATTTGTATCGATAACCTCATTTGTATAGATAACCACTAAAAAACTTTCATGGGAACAGAAGGTGAACACAAAATGGCTAGTAGATTTCTAAAGATCGCAACTTCTTGTGTGACTGGATTAAAAGATGTCCATGGTTTACAGCTTGCCCTACATCATCGGGATGGTAGTGAAGTACATTGTCAAATCTTTGATACACTTGAAACTGATGAGATGAAAGGGGACGACGAGTGGAAAGCAGTAATTGATTTGCTGGAAAAGTATTATAAAAAGGATGCTAATACAACCACATTTGAAACAAGGAAGTAGTTTAGATCACAAACTTTTGAAGCAGTATTATATCATGTACTATCAGAAGTACAAGGTCAGGGCAAAACATTTTAAAAAGCATTTAGAAGATCGCATTCATGATTATAATGTTTTGTGTGGTGCTAACCTTAATGACTCTTCTAATAGTTGATGGTGACCAACCAAACAAGATGTATGAACAAGCTCAGAAAGCACTCAAGAAGTATTTTGGAACTTCTGCTATCACCAACTCACAATCAAGTAGTGCTGTTGAACCTGTTCAGGATGATTTGCTCCTGCTGCAAGGTGATTCTGTAGAATAGGAGTCCAATTCGGTTGCCAGACCGGTTGTTCACCAGAAATTTGTCTTACCACTGAAGTAAGAATTCTTGGCCCTACTGGAAAGAAAAGAGGTGTTCATAGAAACTGGTTAAATGTCTAAAAGTATTCTATGGATTGGGAAGATGTATCTGATTGAAAACTTGTAGAACCAGAGCCAAACGATTGGAAAATGCACGAAATGAGATAGCCAACACTCCAAAATGGCTAGAAGTATGTGTAACAACCAGTGTTCCAGATGAGTTTTAAAAAGCCAAGAAAGAAGAGTTAAATAAGTGGTAACAGTATGGTGCACCATGACGTTGACGATATTGGGCAGCGTAGACCTACCGGTTGGTGGGTGTGCACAAAAAAGTTGTTAATGGACAAGTTAGGCGAAGGATTTCAGGAAGACTCATCTATTCCTTCTGACTCATCAACTGGAAGCAAGGAGAGCACGAGACTGATCCTGTCTGTTATTGGAAGTAAATGAAATAAGTGTTGACCAGACTGATTATTATAATTGATCAGATCAGAAATATCCCATTGAGCCAAGAAGACAATTCGTTCGAAAGTAGAGACATCTCAATATTGCAAATTAGTTGGAAAATTTAACTGGGTAGCAATGCAAACCCATCCAGATATCTCGCTTGAAGTCTCTGAGTTCCGATAGAGGACAAACTTAATGTATTTCAGAGGATTAATAGCAAACCAATAATAATTGGTTTCCCATTCATACAGCTTTTTAGAGAGCTGTTCAATTCTTTGTTAAAGTGGCACTTCCATGGGCAACCTGCCTTCTGGTCAAAGCTTGGGTGGATATGTGTTCTTTCTTTCAGATCATATAGGAGGAGGCAGACCACTTGCTTGGAGAAGTAGAACTGCCAGAGGTGTTGTCAAAAGCATCATTGCTGCAGAAACCAATGCAATGATTGATGTTCTTGATGATTTTTACTGTGTTGCTTGAATCATGGGCGAAATCAAACAGTCAAGATTTAATAAGCACTAAGGTTGATAAATTTGGAGGCTTTTTAACCTTTTTTATTTACCCCCCAGATTCAGACAAAAATAATAAAAAATCCTATAGCACTATAAAATTTGAGTGTGACAAATTGTCGAATTTTGGATATAGAAGAAAAACATTTGGGCATTGACTTTGTTCCAAATTTTATCATGCCCAAATTTTTCATAATTAACATAATATTGCAGGAAGGAACAATAACTTTTTTATATTTAGCACAGCTAACCTTTATTTTTGTTGTGAGGATTTAAAATTCACAGATTTAAGATTCACAATATTTTTTCAGCAAATAATTTCTCTCTGTAAGGTAAATCAAGTCTCAATGACTCGAAAAATAAGAGCCAGGGTACAGTAGGGTACACATGTATATACTTGATAAAATGCATTTCCTACCTGTCTCAAATGACTCTCACCAGAATTTGTATGTTGCTGAGTTTGGGGAATAGTATGAGATAGCTGGGACTGAATAAACTGATGTATTTGATTAGTCTGCTTTAAATGAGAGGTTTCATTTGTTGAATCATTTGATTTTGAAGTTTGTTGTTGCTGTTGTTCATGTTGCTGTTGTTCATGTTGTTGCTGCTGTTGTTGTTGTTGTTGTTGTTGTTGTTGTTGTTGTTGTTGTTGTTGCTGTTGTTGTGTTCGAGCATAATATTCTTTCCAAAATTCATTTACAAGTGGTGCACATAGTGCCATTAGACGTTCTTCTGGCTCCCAGGTTTCTTGCCATTTTACCTTGTAGTAAATTTTGTTGTCCTAATAGAAATGTGGAGTAACATGCATGAAATTTAAATTGAAATATATGAATGATATCATAAAATTGAATGATAAAGGATCTAGTGATACTATCCAATACTATGTTGTTTCAGTGATACCATTATCAATATACCATTATCGATATCTCAGAAAAATGTGTGCTCCTTCACAGTCTTTGGATATAAACAAGCATGTATTATGAAGGTTATCACTTTGAAAAAGGATTTTTCAGAAAGAAATTGTTGGCGTAATTGCATATATCGACCGGCTGATGAAATTGGTTAGGGAAAAGTGACTAAAACGAAAAAGTAACTAAATTTTTCCCCGACTTTATTTTTCTCCTACTAAATTTAATGCGACTTTTTTTATCCCCAAGAAAGGTATTTGAAAAAATGGACACTAAGTTTTCGTGGCCTATTTTCATTGTAGTGTCTGGATAAAGACACCATCCGAAATAATAGTGGTCTGGCGGGGACTTCCTTTAGAGGGACAGGCCTTTAGTTGTCAAAATAGATTTCCTGGAGGATTTTTGGATTTGTGTAGCTATGCTTTGTTTTGCATTTTTCATCTGGATGTAGTTAGCCTAGCTGGCTATAGCTGGTTGTATTGTAATAGCTGCTAGCCCACACAGGCAGTAAGTAACAACAAATTCAGCAGCAGCAATTTCACATCTTGATTACAGAACAAAAATCCATTTTCTGTTTATCAACAGTCATTTTAAGTTACAAAATCATGAATGTCGATTCATTTGCTAACTTAGTAAACATAAGAACTTTCGTTTTCGACCATAAAATAAAATCACAGCATTTTGTCAAGAACAGCTTCCTGATTTTGCGATGAAAATTAATGGGTAACGCAGACGAACCAACCAAAACTAAGGCAATTTCGAAAAAGAACAATGAAAAATAGAAACCTGTCCAAGGAATGTATCTGTTATTTGTTCTACAGCGAATCCAGTTGTTTCCAGTGGATTTTGAAGAGAAAGTTGAAAACTTCCTGCATTGTAAGCCATTCTGATAGTAGGCATAAAAGGTGAATACGCTTTTTTGAGCATTCCTTGGCCTAACCTACCTTAAAAACTATAGATAATACTTTTTGCTTTGCATTAGCAGGGAAGTGTGATCATCCGTTAAACTTTCTTTTTGTAAACAAACAATCAAACAAGAAGGGAACTCTTCATCTTTGAAGATTTGGTTTCTCTCTCCACCCTCCTCCCTCTTTTAATATATCCTAAGAATAAATATGCTCATCTTGAACTTTTTCTTACAAAGTTAAGAATACACTTTGTAAGAATATTCATCCTAATGGAATAACCAAAAAGCAAAAATTCATATTTTCACTTTTTCATGATTCTATGAAAAACATCATTCACGTCATAAAAACATTCGAATTTTCGAATTACCGGGAAATTCGAATGTTTTCATTTTCATAATGACATTGCACGATTTGACCCGACGTGGAGAAATCCACACAGAGTTCAGAATAACTAGGATGAAATCTTTACTGAGGGCTGCCACTGTGCTAAGAATATGCTAAGAATATATTAGGATGATATTTGCCCAAAAGTTAAGAACATCTATGTTGAAACGAAAAAACACCATTCTTATAAAAAGAAAAGCGTGTACGCTATCCGAGTTAAGCGAGTTATCATTACACTTACAACAAAAAGATAAATGTTACATTATATTACAGTTTTCCCTGTGAAAATGGACTTTTTAGGAAAAACTGTTCCATTCAACTAAACTTTCAGTTGGTCAGTCACATATATTTATTTAGACTTTCCACACTATGAGAGATAAATAATATTTTATGGGTTAATTTCTGTGGAGTAACAAATTAACTCGCAAAATTGTTTCACATTTATTTTTAATGACGAATGTTATTGAAAAGTGTGGTTTTATATAGTACCAGTGTGACAATGTGTGTTATTGTCGTCATTGAGCGAAGTCATGACTCTTCAAGCTAATAATATAGATAATAATCGAATTCATTTTAGCTAGGAAACCTGTCTATTTCTCTCTCTCTGAACCACGGTGATTTTCAACTAGAAATTTTTGAGTGAGAAATAGGTTTCTCTCTATTACTTAAATCATAACAGCTAATTAAAAATAGAGAAGGAAAAGAGTTACAGTCAGGTTTCCTAGCTAAATTTATTTCAGTACATCCAAACTTTCATTCGGTTCTTCGCTTAAAATATTTGTATGATGTTGTCTATGATGCGTGTCATTCGTATATATATATATATATTTTAATATTATTATTTTTTACAAAAATTAGTTTAGAAGAAGACTATTTCTTACTAGGGCTTTATCAACAAGGTAGCTCTTTGCTAGTCTGGAGGTTTATGCTTTTTCTACAAGTTAGTGGTAGGTCATTGAAGGTGTTACAGCAGACCTATTGAAGGTACGTGGGTTTTTAGGTTCTGCATCTGGAGATCTCGTGATTCGCATGCTCGCAAGGATCGTGTTTATTGATAGAAATAATTCTTCAAGTATTCTAGCCAGGTAGTGTCGTGGAGTGATTTGAACGCAATTTGGCAATACTGAAGGAAATATCTTCTTTCACTAGCAGCCATTATAATTTAATTACGTCATTTATTCGAGAGTAGTTGTTGTTAAAAAAACTTGCAGCTGAATATTGTAATTTTTGTAAACGTTTGAGTTGGTATTCAGGAATGTCGGTAAAAACGATGCTGGCGTATTTCAATTTTTGACATGACGAGGGTTGCGTAACGATTTGAGTGTACTGTATCCAGACGATAAAATGTTTTGGATATGACAATTCCAATTCAGGCGGTCTTGAAAAGTTGCACCAAACAGTTTTGTTTCATTAATTCTTTCGAGCGATTTGCCATTGATCTTGACTGAGTAGACATTTTCCTCTCGCAGCTTGTGTTTTCTGAGCATCTGTGTGCTTGCAAGTAGGATCGTTTTAGTTTTGTGTACGTTAAAGATGAGGATGTTTTGCTGTGACCAGTGAAATCATTTCCGATACGATTCGAGCAATCTACAATGCCTTTTGGCCTACAATGATCGTAGATGTTTGTGTCATCAGCGTATTGAAGACAAGATTTTACGGGATGCCATAAATGTATGGCACCCCTTGTTCACAGCAAAAAAGGGAAGGTTTTAAACAGATTCACATATTTACTAATAATCGAAACTGTATTCGCTAAAAAAATTGAACAGTAAAATTTCAGACACCCGCAAGTGGCGCTTTTGAAATAAAAAGATCTGCGTGTCCGCGGACTTTTTATAGAACTGTTGCAAAGTTCAATTCTGAATTATTGAATGAACACAGGTTCTACTAACAGTCCCAATCATGAAGTGTTCAAATTCCATGAAAAGCATGGGTACTTTTACCCAAATTAGTTCGTATCGTAAAGCTGCAACACTTACAGAGGTTCGTATGTATATCATAACGAGATGAAGAATACATAGGGGATAAAGTCTTTCAATATAAAAAAATTAATGAAGATTCATAAAACAGAATTCTGTCGAGCACGATAAATTCTACATATATGTGTGCATATTTAGTAACAATGGATGATATGTTTAACATGGCTTCTATGATGATTTTGATGTTCACTACAGAAAGTCCTCTTTTTTGGAGAGTTTATGAAAAGTTTGTTATGAAAACGTGATTCTGCTTTCGATATTCTGATTGGGGGAAAACTGAGGTGGATGTTTACATCTTTTCAATCCTTTGAAGAAGTTTCTGATCGACATGAGAACCGTTATCTTCATCATCATTTCCTTCTTCATCATTTTCATTCTCTTCTTCTTCTTCTTCTTCTTCACTATCTGTCTCCTCCTCATCTTCATAACGATAGACCGGTCGATGATTCGGATTTTCAAAAATACCATCATCTTCATCACTTGCAGAAGCATCGGCACCATGACTACAGATAACAAAATATGCAAAATGGTGGACAGAGCAACCTTGGAATTTAATCCAATTCTAGCTGAGCGTTTACCTGCTATCAGGAGTTGTTAGTACCTGTTGCTCTTCTTCAAGTTTTGGTTTTTGAAAATATTCGGGCCTTATTATGAGAAAAGGAAAAAAATACTCAATAAGCAAGGTAAATAATAACAAATTGAGCGATAACAAACGTAAACTGTAAACAACATAAGATATGATAGAGATGCATTATTTAGAAGAACTCACCATAACTTTTCAGCTTTCAGATATTTGATTTGTTTGGGATATAGAATGGAAACTATTTCTCCTTTTACTTTGTTCCCTTCTTGGATGGGCGAGATAACAACAAAATCTCCTGAAATTAAACAGATTTAACAAATTTGTGTGTGTGTCACCTTTGATGGCTCAAGTCGAAGCCATGAAGGCTATCTTGATGAACTTACAATGATGAAGATTCATTGAATTGTCCTTTTCATTCGCTAAACAAAAATCTCATTTCTAGTTATTTTATTAAATTACCTCGCTTTATCCAAATATTCTTTCGAAATTTTGTTGGCATACTGACAAGATATTTGATTCCACCGACGACCTCAACCTCGTGCAAATTGTTGCCTCGACCTCCCATAACCTAAAAACATGTCACGTTATTTCGAGTCAACATCGAAAGGAAATGTCGGAACTAATACCAGCGTCCTCGAATAAATCATTTTTAAATCCCTTTTTAAAGAATAAAAATTGGTTATTTACCTTAGCTATTTTTTCTTCGTTTTCTGGTATGTAATAATCTTCTAATATTTCCTTCGTCACATGTTTTCTCTTAGTGGTCTTGGACATTATCGCTGCTACCACCCAAACCACACACGCTTCTTGTTAATTGTGGCCAAAAATCTATTGTTGTAGTAGTTGTGATAGATTGCTATTGTTGTGATATGTGTTTGATGCAAGCACGCTGGAAAGCTTTTAATATCTTCAGTTTATGCAGCCATCCAAAATCTTTTGCTGGACAATTCACGCTTCCATCATTCCAATATTTTAATTCAATATGTAAAAAAATATTCCAGAAAATTTTGAAGATTTTCTTTTCATCACAAAAGATCTATACATTATTTTCTATGGAATAAAAATTTCATTGTGTCATATCTGTTAACATTAACATCTTTATTGTGGTCCGTTTATATTTCAAACACAGTAAACACTTTTCTCATTTTGTAAATTTTATTGCATTTCCGATTTATCCGTTTTTAGTCCGTAATTGGTAATCGGACGATACACGATCAAATTTGTCCAATAAAAGTTGTCAAAATCGATAAATCCGATTGTGTATCGCCAGACTTTCAATTCAATTTGTCGAAACTAACGTCAACCAATCAGCTTCTTTAAAATTGTAACAAAATGAGTTCAAACCAATCACGTTTTATTATATTGAGTCAATTGTCAACAATTCAATTTCGACAAATTGCTACCGTCTGTCACTGAACCATCTATCTTTAGATGCGAAATAGGAGGCGTCAAGAAAATCATATACTTTCCAAAAATATGTACCTTCTTGGTTCCATTAACGCCGGACCTTAATGGCATTAATTTTCATGACTTGGCGTTAAAAGGGCCGGCGTTAGATGTTTGTCTGCGAGAGTTTGAAATTTCAAAAATAACGCTAATAATAAAAAAAATAACGCAAAAAATTACGCCGTTAAATTTGGGTCGGCGTAAAAAGGGCCCATAGAAAATATTAGTACTCGATAATCCCCTTTCTCCTCCAACATGTAAACAATACTTCAGCTTCACAAACGTTTACCTTTCAAATAAGTTCAAATAAGAACCTATATGTATTCTTGTAATCTGAAAAACAACACAGTAAAGAAACCGTACCTTTGAAATGGAATATTCAAAACAAAACAATAAAAAAACAAAACAATAAACGAATGACGTCATCATTACTTTCCACAGAGAATATAATATAGTCAAGTAATATGTAATAAATTGTTGCACTTGAAAAAATTCAAAAATTCCGTCTTAAAAATTTTAATTATGAACAAATCTGTTAATAAGTTACAATTATAATAATTACGTAGTTGAACACAAACAAATTGTTTCCAAGAAGAATCAGAAGATTGTACAGGCTTCCAAACAGAGAAAATTTATAAAACTGTTACTCAACAAGTGTTTTAGAAAGACGAAAATTCATGAAAATCCGTTTCTGGAGAGATTAACATTTAATCATAAAACGACTAAATTATCAAAATTAACTAGAATCTCCCTTCTAAACTTCATCGACGTATTGAGTCTAGTGAACCCATGCTTCATATCCAGTCTAGTGAATCTACGTTTGGTATCCAGTCTAGTGGATCCAATCCATCTGATTGACTTGTTAATGCTCCTCAATCTTATCATGCATTCGATAATTCGAATTACATCTCTGATGATTCCAAGTAATCGCGAAGATAAGCAAGGGCTAGCGGTTGTCTTTTCGAAATGAAATTTATCAATCGAGTTGGCAAATGGCCACCAAAATTTACCTGTAAAAAATTCACTGCGTACAGTAAAAGGAACTTGTGAATTTTGATTACACGAGGAAGACTTACCCGGGGGGTACTGACCCGTTTAATTAAACCAGTTTCAGAAATTAACTTGTATGAAAGAATTCACGTTACATGAACCGATGGAAACCGGGTTGGCTCGTTTGCCGTAATACTGCGTTCCAAGTTCGTAAGCGAGTTGGCACATATCGCCAACCCATTTCCACCAAAGTGATGTTAACTTGAAAAGAAATTTCATTTTCCAAGGCTCAAGTCTTTGCCATTTATTTCAACTTATCACCAAACAAAAAACTGTCGTATTATCATTTTCATTACAGAATACGATGACCTTCCAATGACAACTTCCAACCGTCTTAAATGGGCGTGAATTCCGTAACGCCTAACGTGAATTACCTAATGAACTTGAAATCTAATTGTTTATAAAATTCATTGGTTGAAATTTTTAATACCTGGGAGATATATGTAACTTTCGAACAAGACCGGCCATTATGTAAAATGGGCTCGATAATCCAGCCACTGGATAAAACCTAAGAAGGGAGCATATTACATTTTAAAACAGATTTCTGATGTCAGAAGATGCGCAAAAATGAACAACAGAGTGACGATGACATATATTGCGCAAAATGAACGAGAGGTTAACATACGATTGCCCTGACGCAATCACGAACAGGAGGGCATTCTGGGATATCCACTGAACTAGCACCTAATAAGTATCTATGTTTCTATGGAAAAAAAAATAAAACAGATATATAACTTCATAGCAACGCGACAAAAATAATTTACAGAGTGGTATATAAGAGCCAACAAACATATATGCAACTCATTCGTTCAGTCAATAAAAACAAAATGGAAGCAAATTCAAGTTTTTAATGCAGAAGTTTGCAACAGACAAATATGTATATCCGTTTGATAAACAAAAACTTACCTCTACACGTTCCACAGTCAGAAGACAGAAGTCTCTTGCTTGTTTCACAAAACATGCATGGGTTTCATGGCGCATGTGCACTGCAGTAAAAAAACGCAATGTCTCTTAATCGAAGTGTTTTGTTGGAAAAAACGCAATGTCTCTTAATCGAAGTGTTTTGTTGGAAAAAGAAACTACACAACTTTGAAAACAAAAAAATTGATAAAAAAAGAAAAATGAAACTGACCGATGCGATTTCGTTCAGAAATTTCTTTGACCACTGTGATTCGCTATTAAAATATATCAGGTTGAATATAGTGCCAGAACATCAAACACTATTTTACACCGATAATTGAAAACAACTGTTCTGATGTACCTATCGGCCCTTTTTACGCCAGCCCTTCATGTTATATTATGTTATATGTGCAGTACCTCCTAGGTCACACTTTCACATACAAACATCTAACGCCAACTCATGAAAATTAACGCCACCGAGGGCAGGTGTAAAAAGGGCCAGTAAGGTAATTTTACGGAAAGATGTAAACTCACCTTTAACATGTTATCATACACAAACCTTGTGGTGGGATTCCGTACAGCTTCCCATACGGTAACCGGTAGCACATTGATTATACCGCAACCAAGAAAACTAAAATACCGAATATTAGGTATCCGGAATTATACCGGAAGATATTAGAACGTGATGGAATAAGATTGAAGAAGTACCTGTGAAATTTTTGTTTAGAATGAATTTTTTTCATGATAACCACATTTTTGTTGATTCCTTGATGGCTGGAATTTGGAATGAAAACATATATAATCATTTTATTAGTGGTGAGATGAAGGTGAACATAAAACATACGATGCAGTGGGAAAATAAAATTCTGTCCATTCAATAAATCAATCAATACAGGTTCCTGAAGATAATCGAACATTGCCACTGAGACAGTGGTATGCGTGGTGCGCATGCGTGGTGTAAATGGAAAGAAATACATGGTTATTTTCAAAACATTTGACACAACGAGTCTTTTACGAGTGAGTGAGCGTAGAAGAGGTCGATAGTATGATCAACAATAAGATAAGAAAAAGGTTAAAAGAACGCTTACATCCATTCATCGACAGCTCCATTAGTAACAGTACGGGTACGGTCATTTATTAAATCTCGTGTCACAAGGAACTATAAAATCAGTACATTGTAAAAGACAAGCGATTTTTTAAGTAACTATGACAACAACTGGACATAATAAAAGTGAGTCAAGTGTTTCTCGTGTATATTTGATGGGGAAGTGTTCTCATCTGCCAATTGGAGACAATCAAACTAGCCGGTGAAAAGTCTTATAAAGTGTTTGAAAGAACGAGGCATCACGTGACCTTACCCTGAATAATCCAAAATAATTTAACACGATTTGTAACACGAGTTTGTAATGGTCTCGACTTGGAATGAACGATGAGCGAGAGTATCTTCCATTGTATTTGAAATGTGCGGAGTTCACATTGTGCGATTGATTCACCAAGAGAATAAGTACAGATAAAAACATCAATAATATCCACAACAAACCTCTTCCTCAAGACCTGCTGCCGTTTGGTTACCAAGGGTGACAAAATCAATTTGCCCATTTAAATCTATATGAAAAAAAAAACATTTGTGTTCTAGTTCAAAACCATGAAGATTTTACTACAGCCGATTCTCGAGGGGAACGAGAAAAAAACTCGAGATCGTGAACAAAAAACGTAATTTCGGATGGTTTTACGAACTCAATTTTGACAAAAAGATCGAGATAGCGAATGAATGATACGCTCTAGGGACCTAAAAAGTGATTCGAGAATAACTTGTAAGGCGTCAGACCGTAAATGCTGAAGGGACGAATACTTGTGTTCGAGATAGCGATGTATTTACTTTACAAAGGAAATTAAGTGATAATAACTTTAATAAAAATTTCTATACCTCTAGGAAGGTCTAACTGCTGATCAGAAATAGATAGCTGTGTGTGAAGATCTTCTGTGAACTATAGAAAAGAAATATAAAGCGGTCTTAATTAACATATTGATACTGAATATTATGTAAAAAAAAGAAAACAAAGAATTTGATTGGTAGAAACAAGCAGATTAGTACTGCTGATGTGTTTCGTTACCTCTACCTGTGAAATCTCATCCAAACTTTGCGTGTCGTTTATTAAGACATCTTCATTGGGTAGTCGTGGCGGCAGTTCCAAATTTTGTTGGATTGGTGCATAGTAATTCTCTCTTAAATCAAAACCATTCGACGTTAATGTTGATCTGTCTTCTATTGAATCGTCTGACTTTTCTTTTTCTTCCCCATCGCACTTATCATCATCACGCCTATCGTCAAGGTTTTCCTTAAGGAGGCTTTTCTCTGACGTCATAGTTTCATGAAAATCATCAGGATTATCTTTTTGTTCTTGTAATTCTTCTTGATCATTTTTTGATGAATTATCACAAGCCTCGTTTTCGTTACCATTGACAGGTTGTTTGAACATACTTGGCGATGAATGAATTAGACTGAGCCAGTCTTTTGTATCACGAGGTGGATCTTGAATCTCATATCTCCTTTCACAGTGTCTACGTATTGCAGCAGCAAACATAGGCTGTTCTGCGTTCACTCGATTAATTAATCGTTGTGGAATAGACCCTGAAAGATGATATTCCTGACACGTTAGCATCTTACCACAGCATGGCATTGTGTGCCTTAAATTTAAATTTGTGTTTATGAGAAGGTAGGTTTGACAACACCTTGATTATCTATACAAAAATATGAACAGGAAATAATCTTTTCCTAGGAGTTAAACTGGGATTTGCAGGTATACTTTTTCGGTATCAGTCAAGGAATTGTTATGCATTCAGCACAATGAAGAACATGTTTTCTCTATAAACTGTATTTTGTACTACTATCATGTGATGGCACTTCGGGAGAATACAGCGCCATGGCTACATGTACTCGAGGTTGCGGGCTTTGGTACTTTAACATTAAAAATGGCTTTTGAAAATCTTACTCACCTTTGAGTTCAACTCTGGTGATATATGTTAACGAAATAACAGGAGGATTGGTTGATTTTAGGTTAAGTACATATCCACCAATAATAACTTCTCCCCTGCAGATGAGACTAAACTTTTAATATCCAGCTAAGAAGAACCTTCATACTGTTTTTACTACTAACGTGATTACAAAAGCATTTTGTAAGACACAGCTGCATGATTTGAGATTAAGTCAGGGCAATAGCAAAAACTGATTTTATACAAAACACAAATTGATAGCAAAAAGAAAAAGGATTTCTTGTAATGGGTACACATTTATGTCTGGATACTATAATTTAAAGAAATTTCAAACTTTTAAAGTTTATTATTATATATTAACTTTTAAAGTTTACACACAAAATGATAGGTTATTATTATTAATAATGTTTACCCAGGGTAGCCTCTTCAGTTCCGATAGAACTGTTATCAACGAGGGTCCTGCGTAGAAGCTGAACAAATAAACTGACAGCATGCAACAATTTTTAATCAGAAAAATGTTGAAAGTTCCAAAAGTTTTGGTTATTGATGATGAAGGCCTTGATGTTATTTTCTGATACTGGAAATAATAAATTTAAATCATTTGTGTACAGTGCAGAAATATAATAGGTATAGGTAAAACAATTTGTAATGTGACAGAATGTCAAGACAACTTTTCTGATCAGATAAAGATTTTCAATTGGAAAATAAACCATACATTTATGTGAAGAATTTTCCACAAATTCCTGAATTGTACATTCAGACGCTAATCATTTTGGTGATATTTTACGTGATTTTCATAACTGGATATTATAGATGAGATATTTAGTGAATACAATGCAGAAATAATTAGATGATAAAACCATTCATACCTGACTTTATTTTTTGAAGGAGGGCAGCTTGGATGAACCACCTATAATCGAATAATGACTGAAGGGTTACTTGCATCATTACAATATAAGTTTTTTTATAAACTTAACTCAAACTGGCAAAATTTCTTATTTCTTATTGAGAAAAATAACTGCTCATCACACATAGCCCATCCGACAACTTCTCCTCACCTATTACACAATTTATTAAATCATGCTAAATCACCCTTGCAAAGTTTTTGAGTGCTGTATCAATTTATACAGCACTATATTCACAGATGCCAAACAAATTAGCATCACACCTCATAAATTTTGTTTACTAAGGTACATGATAAAGAGTAACGTAACAAGTAAATATTTATAAAATCATCACCGCTTTCACCATAATTCCATAGAGGTGATCTTTTAAATGTCGAAGGGCAGATATTGAACAAAAATCTCTTCCAGTTGTCGGCCAAACACTTTGATATTGTAAACTCACTATCTGGATGTGTAAATAAAAATAACATTTTGTTACAGGAGTAAGTTTTTTGAGGGATAGTTAAATTTCATTTGAATGTTAAGACATCTAAACTTACTTTTGTGAGGCCATCACCCAAAAGTTCCACATCAGTGCCTAGTCAACATAAATGGACAAAATTCTTTAAAAAAATTTCAATTCAAAAATTCTTCCACATAGTGGACTATATCTAAAATGTTATGTTATATTATATTATATTATATTATATTATATTATATTATATTATATTATATTATATTATATTATTGTATGCTTGTGTATAGAATATCTTAGTGGACTATAAAGAATATTCATAAATATTCTATCGCTGTCTTTCAATGTCAGACAAAAACTATTTTTTAAATTTTGAATGCCTGAATACTTTGATAGAACATGATTTGTCATAATAACAACTACATAAACATTATAAGCAACTGTCATTTTGAGAAATTATGAAAGATATTACAATAAATAATTATTATCTACAATATTTTCATGAAGAGAAACCATTGATTTACCATTTTCAAAGAGATTGTCGTATTCTTTCTTGAACTCCAGATCAGTGAGATAGGTGAACAGATAATTCAAAGGTACGTTGACATCAGAAGTTCCTTTGTAACATCCGGAGGCTGACACTTCATCAGCATCTTTTCTGTAGATTTGTACACCACTGAAATAAGGGAAAATTTTTGCACTTAATGAAACGTCACAAATGAGCAGTATAAGATTTCTGAAATTCAAAGAAAAAGAAGAAGAAGAATCAATCAAAACATTCATGATAAAAACACCTACTCCCGAAATCCCATGTTTTGCCAACTTGGGGTGTCATCATCAGCTTCATAAACAGCGAGTAATGTATTAAAACCTTCCACTAACACATTTTCGTATTTGGACCTACAAAATTGTTTTCTTATTTAGTCGGGATTTTTAATAATTTTGAACAGGTCTTAACTTTTTTGTTATCAGATGGTTTATTTATGATCCAAGCTTCAACCATTATTCTTCATCCAAATTTTGTCAATTTCTTATATACGTTAATCCCTTATATTTTCACTCCCTTTTCGCTACTAAAATTTTCGTGCATCCCTGAAAAATCAATATTATCGTACCATTTAAATTTGGCACACACCCAACAATTAAATAACTTTTGTGCACATCTTTTGTTACTTTTCTTTTAAATTTCAGAAACTTGGGACAAGGCTTAGATATTCTAATATGGGATTGTTGATAATGAATAAAACAAATAAGATGAACCAATGATACCAGAGAAACAATTATTATTATTATTATTATTATTATTATTATTATTATTATTATTATTATTATTGTTTTTGATGACTAATGGCAATAACATTTACATACATGTTTTTAATCTTAACAGTCAACTGTCTAGCTGGCTCCTTACTAAATTAGATGCCTTTTAAAATAGATATAGAATGGTCATATTGGTTTAAAATATTATTTAAATCATTAAATCATTCAATCAATTTTGCGTACCTTTGATTTTTGCACACCCTGATGCACTTAATTAGTCACAAAAAGGTGCAAAAATTTAAGGAATTAAGGAAGTTGAGATAGAAATCTTTACCAAGTACAAATTGAAAACTGGACATATAACAGTATGACTAAAGTGTAGATACTGTAGGATTATGGATAATAACTTTTGCTGATTATTTTCTTACAATTTCTCGATTACTTCAGGAAGAAGAGCTTTATCTTTTAATTCAATCTTTTCATGTAATTCAGACGTTGATTGCAAAGTTTGAACAGTTTCTTCTAATTTACTTGGATTTGTCTAAATGATATTTGAAATTACTTTTACAGTTCCTATGACGTTCATTGCAATCCTATATATCAATACTATAAGAGTTTTAAGCCCTGGTCAGGAGTCCTAAGTGGGAAAAATGAAAAAACGAAAAAGTTGTTAAAGAGTTCTTTTTCTTTTTCTAATATGCCCGGGTAGACTTTAACATACCAAGAAATGAATAGGTAAGTTTTACCCGGGCAGCTAGTCCCTTAAAAATATTACAACATCCATTAATAATCTTTATCAGAAAAATTAATGGAAGTTTCCATTTAAACTTATCACCGTGTTTATTCCAAAATGGGAAAGTGGCAATAACAAGTATAGGCTGGATGAAATAACATTTACCGTCACTGCATTATCAACCATATCAGCTACTTTTTCATCTTGAGATAATTGTTCTGTACTTGAAATTCTTTGAATGATAGCTGGTTCTTCTTCATAACCGACAGCTGGAAAGATGGAGATGTCAAATGATTCATAGAGTTAGTATGAAATAAAATAAATAAACAAACACAGACAATGTTACCTTCTTGGTGAGTTGAAGACTTAAGTGTTGGCTTGACATGGCTAGGTGATCGCCTTTTAGATGTGGCAGTTAATGATGTGCTGGATTTTGGAGACCTCTTCACCTTTACATCTTCCCTTTCTTGTGGAATAAACTTTTTGAATAATGCAGCATCTACATGTTCTTTAGCTAGTACAAGGCTTGATGAAATCAGTTGATTGATATTATTCGAACAAACAGATGAGGGAAACGATCCAAGAATATACAATACAGCTCCTATGTGTTATGTACGATATGTTATTCAAACCAAATAAATAAGAAATACTAAGAAATAAATATCAAAAGTGGTATGTTCACTTATGACACAAACTTGATAATTTTGAAACATTAAATTACCGTTTCCATTAGGAAGGTCTTGAATAATAAAACTTATCCAGTACCCATATGTATCTGCAAGTAAAACATTAGTAGGACACATATATAGCCATGACGCATCCGTCCCAAAAAACCAAAATCTATCAAGAGAAATTTAAGAGTTACTTATATTCCACATAAATACAAAATTAAATCTCATATCGAAAAGATGGAGATTACGCACATCCCTCCTAAGTGTGCATTTCTATTAAACACTTATTTAATAAAACACAATTTTAAAGGAGAATTAATGTCAAAACTATTTCTTTCTCTCTTAAAACTCCTTTTTAGCTCCATTATAACAAATGTGATGTCATGTATGTCCATCTCTCAAAATAAAAAAATGGATGAAGGCAGTGAAAGTTCTTGAAATGAAAGCTTGTAAAACACATGAAACTTTAATTGCTAATAACTCAACAAATTATCCAATGAAGTTGAAATTTAGTGCATATAAGCTCATCATACTTATATCAGTAAATATCAATATCAATATCAACTTCAAACTTTAGTTTTAAGTTTTCTCCCATAATCCCTTCTTTGTAGCTTTCATTAACTGCATTTGCAGTTTCGATGTGCTTCGGTGTAAACACTGCCATGTGTAATTGTTGGTGTAAGTGTTACTGGCTAGTTTGCACTGAATTTATATTTTTCATGTGCTGCTTTTTCCACAAGAGTTAATTGTTGGTTGTTTTGTGCTCTTCTTTTCTCTTCTTTTTTCCTTTTCAATTATTGTAATTCAGGAACAATAATACATACAAAACTAATGTTTTCATCATGTAAAAACTAATAAATAACAACAGAAATAGCAATCTATAATACTAAATCGTGAATGTGCATCCACTTTTTTAAGTTGGGAGGTGTGAAAAAAAAGGACTGGCATCAAAATATTAGCGTTCAAAAGTACATGGTGACATTTTAGATTTACGTGTGTAACTGAGTTTTGTCTACAACACTGGTGGGCAGCTAGTAGTGATTCAATATAGGAATTTGTAAAAAGTGTATTATAAACAAACTTGTTTCACTATTCAAGAGAATAAAATACTTCACCTTTCAAGTGAGAAATTGGTGTGTGACAAATGACATGAGACAATGCTTGTTAAACTCAAGCTTGTGTTGATATTTGATAATGTCACAAGGTCTTGATTACGGTCTGGATTTGCTTTTTCCACTTTCAGTAATGGATAACCAGGAAACAACTGAGTGAAGACATCGATGTTGACCAATTCTTCTAAAACTCTCTAAAATAAAGAAATCAAAATTAATAATTCATCAAATAGCATCATTTTATTGCACGAACATTTTTTAACAAATTACCTTAAATAAGAATAGACTCAATTCTATGACTATCTGCAATATACAACTTTGACTGAATAATACTTCAGTCAGACTAGATTTGGTCTACATTAGGTCTGACTTGATAAGTTAACCAAGTCTCTATCAATAAGTAATTCCCATGCACATGAGGAGCCAAGTCGTAAATACATGGTGAAAACATGATCAATTGGTGGTAGAGTGCTTGCCTCCAGTGCGGGAGGTCAGGGTTCAAATCCTGTCAGAGTCATGCCAGTGACTATAACAGTGTGAATCGATCCCCTCAACTGAGTGCTTCAGCTTAAGAGCGGAGTTGATATCTAAGGGGGTCATCTGGTTCCATATACTTGCAGCTTCGGTAGCCAAAAAAGGGGATTTAAATGCTGTAGGACCTCCAACGTAGGACCCTCATTGATAACAGTTCTATCAGAACTGAAGAGGCTATCCTGGGTAAACATTAATAATAATAATAATAACTAGCTGCCCGGGTATAACATTTTTACCAATTCATTTCCCAGTACGTTGCAGTCCACCCGGGCATTAGTTAGTTGTGAATTAAAAACCTTCAGTAGTTTACTTTACTTCCCTTCTGTAGTATGTAGTCTGTATCATAGAGACTAATCTTAATAAGATAACTGAAGGAAAAATATAATCATACCTCCTTATGTCTATTTGTATGATGCACCCACTCTTATACAGTTATTTTTAACAGCTTTTAACTAATCTAACATTACCATACATTTTCGACCATCTTTCCTTGCTTTTATTGTCAACAAACAGAAATGTAAACATTAGACGCAATGCAATGGTTTCCCCTATACTAATATGCATACAGATATGGAAACCTATTATGGAAGTCTATTAAACAAAGTTTTTTCGTTTTTTCCCTAAGGACTCTTGACCAGGGCTTAAAACTCTTATAGCATTAATATGTAGTAGCTGCTCGGGTAAAAAGTTTTTACCGATGTAATTCTCGTTCAGTACAGTGCGATAGAAACTTAACATGTCCGCGTAAGATAGTTAGCTTTCACAAACGATTGATGTTATTTTTTATGTCCAGTTCTATCGCATGTCTTAACCAAACTGGGTTAGAATACATTAATTTAATAATGACTTCATATTTCCATGTAAAAATGCATTCCTTCGCTGACGCGTAAAGTTTCTGTCTGCCTGTACTTTTCCTGGACATATTAAAAAAAGAACTTGTGAATTAAAAACCCTACTCTACTTGCCATTACTTCTGGAATAAGTTTATTACTCTGTATCATAAAGAAATCTTTAATTATAAAACTAAAGCAAAAATATCATCGTTACACAAGCTTTTAATTAAATTTTTCGGGAGTCACCCTTTTTTTAGCCAAAATATGAAAAACAATTTACATATTTAAAACAAGCACCATTGAATTGTTCTACATGCAAATCTTCATGAAAATTGAACCACTTTTGACATTTGGTCCAGGTTTTGCCTTTTTGTTTAACTCTCCACTTTGATGTCCGCCATTTTTTTCACGGGTAGGAAATGCGGACAAATCAGTAATCACGCTAGGTTTGGACAGTATGAAAAAAAAGAGAGAAAAACACGGCCAGTTGTGATGTTTTTCATGCTTACGCAGAAAGTCAATAACTAATTATGTTTATAAGGCTGCAAAGAGAATGGTAGCAATAAATGAAGATACTTCTTTTGATGCTGCATTACGAAGATTTATCCTAGTCATTCAACTGGTAGTGGTGGTGGTAAAAGAAAACAACTAACTGCAGCAGATATCTGGGTCCCCACACGTCGGCAGTAAAACAAGAAAGGCAAAGAATAAGAAGCTGAATACCAGCGCGAAGCTCCCAATGCTAGCGTCGAAAGGTTCATCGACATGCCTAGGTCCAAGCTTGAAACTCAACTTGTAAAAAGCTTCTTTGAAAAGTATTAGAATCTCTACTTAGGGATTTTTCTTGCCACTCCTTATTCACTGGTTGCTTTAACCTCTTTGCTATGCATTCTTAACTTTGACTTATTGACAGTATAGTGGTTTTTTTTTTCTCTACTTCCTACAGCCACTGAATTTATTATCATTATTATTTTTTCTACTAATTTAATTCCTGCTTTTGGTTTTGTGTGTACTATGCTTTTATTTTTAGTCCCACTGTGCTGTTTTTGTAATACTGTTTCTGGTGGTTCATGCACCTTATAGCGTTCTAGCGTTGTCACGTAGCCACCCCTTTTTCGTGGCCTCATGGCTTCCCTAGTTCCATGCTAATCGTATGAATTTCCCTCAGGCGTTACATTACAGTATTTCTTTGTACCTCTATATCATGTATAATCATGTGTAACACTTGTTTGGCTGTTAAATATGTATCAATTTCAATTCAATCAATTTCAATTCAATTCAATTCAATTCAGTTCTGGTAAAGAAAGAAAGAAAGGTTAAAACTATAGAAACACTTCTACAGTCTTCGAACAGAAATGTTTAACAATGAGGTAGCTGGGAACCAATATGTTTGGGATTCAAAAATTTAAGTTCATTATTCTCAACATTTTCAATGTCTGAATTGCAAACCTTGATTCCACATAATTTAATATGTTTGAGATATTCTTTTTTTAGAAGGGTTATAATTTTCGATTATGTAAGAATTTATAAATGTGAATGCTTGCATGGAATAGTAATAACTATAGCCCAGATGGTGAGCTTATTGTAACCAAACTGCAATAATAAAGAATAACACTTCCTCTTAATGCAAAAAAGTTTCTTCTTTAAACCTCACCATTGGTTTGTCCTTAGTTTAAATTTAAATGAAGATGATTGATTCCAGACAGGTGTAACAAGTAACAAATTCAAGAAATACTTACATGGGATTTTTGCTGCAAAATGATACGTCCTATTGTAATATTTGGAGCAAATGTAAAAGAGCTTTTGTATATCCATAACGGAATACCATTGCAAACTGTATTGATTCTCCATCCAATTTCTGACAGGGGTGGAACAATCTAAAATAATTCACATAAACAAAACTTTCAATTCAATGTTGAAGAAAAATCCAGACAAACTGAATAATAAAAGAATTGCTGATAACAACCTTCTTAAGAATTTCTATGTCGGGAACTTTCGTATTTCTTTTATTCAATTGAGTATAAATCTACAATCAAAACAAAGAAATAAACAACAAAATTACAAGTCAAATGAATAAAAGGTACTGCAAAGAAACACAATAATTAATTAAAAAAATAATGTTTCACATTTATTTATACTTTACTGTACTAATCATACCTTCTTGATCTTGTTAAACATCCATACCAAAAACAAGAAAAAGATAGTTAAACCAGCGTTAATCAAACTCCACATCTTTCTTATGATTTTAAATCATTTTGCTATAATCATCTAAACATCAGGGAATATTTTATATATTTTAGTACATTAGAGGAAAAATTTCTTTCTGTATCAGGGGGGAAAATCTTACAGATAACATCAAAATAGCCAACTACTATGGACGGAAGGACTTCCTGTAACTTACTTTACTTAATTACTTACTTACTTACTTTTGTGTTTTCGTGTAAAAATTCATTCCTTCGCAGGCAAGCAAAGTTTTTTCGGGCTGTTATATTTGTATTATAAACAAAAGCTTGAAAAACCATCCCTTACAGTACAGGAATCAATTTTTATAATAAAGACAAAAGATTTTGTTTTAAATGTTATATGTTTAGACACGCGATTGAAGTGAACATGAAAAAGTATGTTTAAAATAAAGGATCATATTTTGTCCATAATTATAGCTCTTACTTCTTTTCCATATAAATTTTAAAATTTGTATTTTAAATTAAATAGTATTTCATTCTTTATTTTTTTGAATGCACAGAAATCTCTTCAAGTTTTGTCATTATGCTCATTCTAAGTTGTGGCCAAATGAGCCAATCTACATGTTTTTCAGTATTAAACAGCCTTTTTAGCTCTGCATTAACCAAGTTGCAATAAGGTCTTTTTCATTTTTCCATATACCTGGTATTGTTTTAATCTTGGTTTAAATTGGTTTAATAGAAATTTTAAATACTTGGTAAGACGCTGTGTTTGTAATACTAGGGTGATAACTGATGGTGGTTCACATCCCGGCACTGACTGAATGTTATAAATTAAATGTGACGTATTAATGTACACTGTTCATGAAATGAAAGATGATTGATGATAATGATGACTGAATGTGCCTAATATCAAATAAATTAAGACCACTATTCAGTTAACTGTCAGCGAGTAGGTGCTAGTTCATGTCCTAAAATCTGGGTATATGCATTCCCGAATGAGGTCCATCAGCTAGATGCTGCAGCTGTTCTCAGAGCAACCCAGCCTCAATAAAATAAATTAAAAAATATATATATACCCAGAATATTTTAGATCTTAGGTAGTATTTTCACATTATTTTTAATTTCAAAGATTAGGTCATACCTTAAAAGGACAGAAAGTTTGCAGGCATAAATTTTCACGGAACAAATTTTTGAGGTAAAAGGTAAAAGGTAAAAGGTAAAAAAGAAGAGTGAATTTCCCAAAATGCGGGGCTTTCCTTAACACTTTTCGATGTTGGCGTTCTGCGGGACAACCAGCTGAAATGCGTACCTGTAACGCGAGATGCGGGACAGGTGGCATGGCAAGTATGATGTGAAAGTGAGATTGAGAATCTTTTGTTAGCAATAAACTTTAGTATGTTAACTCGAACGACCTCTGTTAAAACCCGCATAACCGCCAGCGACCAGCATAACCTGTAAAACCACTAAATTCATTAAAACACTGAAGGGGGAAGTTTGTTCCTTTTTCAATCAAACAAATTTGAATTATTCTATGATGATTCAATTCAAAGAAGGAATGATGTCAATCACTTCGACCCATCATGAACCATGAACACAGACAGAGGAAATTGTTGAAGAAAACCTTGTTAAAAATGTGCTACAACAATTTCCCACCTTTTCAAACTTGGCAAGCTAGTTAGGTTTAAGTCAAGCAAAAATCGAGCATTTTGAGAAAAACCTTGCGAGTTCGAATCATGCTTTTTGCACCTTTTGGATTGTGCATTCCAGTTAAGCTAAATATAGCACCCCTTAGGGGCGTTTAAGAGCCAATTAGTTTACGGAGCCATACGTCGGGGCGTTTATCATTCTTCAATTATTCATACAGAAAAGAGTTCAATCATTTCATACAATTTCATATCATAATCAAAATCCTAAATTTTATTAAATTAGTGATGGCCTCCAAATGAACTTTGGTGATTTGCATAAAAAAATTAATATTATTAATTTGGTTGTTCGATTAATCGAATAGTCCAAACGCCCCATTTATCGTCGCCCTGTACCTCCCGGGTGTTTACACCGAATTTATTTTGATTAAAATTAAAAATGGCGACCTCAGAACAAGAAAAACACGAGGATGCGGTGGATTTGGGTTTTCCAGAAAAATGTAAAAGGAAAGTTTTGCTTAGCTCCTTATTTCTTCCCAGTAAGATAGGCGGGAAACCAGCTTGGTTAGATCTTAAATCATTACCAGCAACTGAGTCTTTAAAATGTTGCGTTTGCTCTACACAGATGACTTTTCTTTGCCAAATATACGTGCCCACAGATTCTGGATCTACACCTTATCATCGTATGCTGTACCTGTTTTGCTGCAAAAAAGGTCAATGCTCAAAAGAACCTTCATTCATAAAGGCATTTAGATGCCAAAAACAAGATGATCTAATTGATCCGTGTCAAGAAACCGATTCGGATGCGTTTCTAGCGGAAAAACTGAGAGTTTTAGAAAGGACACAAACAACGCTATGTAATTTATGTGGTTGTTATGGAAATAAGATATGTGCATCTTGTCAGGAAGTCTTTTATTGTTGCAAGGATCATCAGGTGATCGATTGGAAAACTAATCATAAAAGAAGATGTGGAAACCAATCTATAACAAATGAAAAAGGTCTGGATTTTTCTGCTCTTTCTGTATAGCTAAGTAAACACGTGCTATTTATCATAATTCCAAAAATTCATCATTTCTTGCAGGGACTAATTTAGCTATGTTGTTTAATGAATATGAGATTGTAATTGAATCTGAACCAATTGCGAAAAAAACCACTAAGCATGACGATGTTGCTGTGAAAAAGATATATGAGGAATACGTCAACAAAAGGAATCCTCTTAATGATAAACAACTGGAAAAAGATTTTGAAAAGATGCACAATAAAAGTGTTGATAAATACTTCATGAAATTTAAAGAAATAATTGACCTAGAACCAGAACAAGTATGTGTTTTATGTTTGTTATTTATTTACGCAGTCTTTTATTTCTGTATGTAAATGTATAATATAATAAATATCTAATATATAGTGTTTTTATATCTGGCAGTTTTTGTGTCCAGCAATGTACCAATTGTCTTTCTTCAAAAAAAAAAAGAAAACAGTAAGCAAGTTAACTGCCAGTTGCTTATGCACAGTGTATATAATTCTTTTATGGGCATTTTGACAGATTCTTCGCTACCATCTTGGTGGTAAACCGATATGGGTATCACATCATGGAATTCCAAAAGAAGAAGACATACCTAACTGTGTATGTGGCTCTAAAAGACAATTTGAATTCCAAGTATGTGAATATTGTTGCTCTGCAAAGTGCTATATATATAATCATGAGTACCGTATTGTGTTTGTATTATGTTTATACCAATATCACAATATCACATTATTAGTCTACATTTTCTTCTTCTTTTTCAACTGGAGCATACTGGCAAAAATATTCTTGTGAAGGTAAAGCCATCTGTTCCATGATTTACATTTCAGCAGTTCAATTTCTTTCTTTTTTTCTTTCTCAAAGGTTCTACCACAAATGCTGAACCATCTTGGTGTTGAGACAACGGTTGACAGTATTGATTGGGGAGTGTTATGTGTTTATACCTGTATAGAAAACTGCTTATCTGGACCTTCCTATAAAGAGGAGTTTGTATGGAAACAGGACTTTTCAACAGATTATGCTATTCAATAGAAAATTTGTGTGAAGTGGTTCATTCAAGAAAGCTGTATTCACATATGTCTGGTTTAATTATCTTCATTGATAATAATAATAATAATAATAATTATAATAATAATAATAATAGTAATAATAATAATAGTAATAATAATTATAAAAAAGCTTCACAGACACTAGCTGTTTTTTGTTGTTGTTCTTCTTATCCTTTTTACGCTGGTCCTTTTTAATTTGGTCTTCGGCCACTAAGGACGCATAAAAAGGGCCGGTGCAGCACATAGCATAAGGAGGAAGCAATAAACTTATTCAACTTTCTCTGTCGGATGCATCTCTCTTACAATAGACCTTTTCATAAATTACTTCACAACATCCATTGCCTTGTTTTTAATCTTATATATATAATGCATATTATATATAATGTTGGTATACAATGTTGTTAAAAAATTATTGAGCAAAGAACACAGATATTTTTGTCAACAAACGTCACTAAGAAAGTCATCTATTCCCAGTAAATCTGGTGTGATCAAGGGAACAAAATAGAATTATATACTTCCAGAAATTATTTAAACCATTCTTTTTAAGATGTACATACCAAATCACCCCCAAATTGTGTGGTAACCATAATTGCATGTCTGGACCATCGTCCCCATGAACTTCCATTACGAGTTTTGTCAACCAATTGGTCAAATTTTAGGTATTTTGGCCAAATCAGGCCGTTTAGCGTTATGTAACAGGTGTGTCACATGATGTACGTACCTACATATTATTGAATAGCTTACAAAGGAATTATTTTTGTCATCAATCTTTTTTTATTTTTATAATTATCATTAAGGTATATACTATACGATAGGTATATAAACCTTAAACCTTTAATAACCATTATAGCACGAAAATAAAATAAACTTTGCCATGAAACAAGAAGTAGATAGGTTGCTAATGCTGAAAATAGGGAGACTAGGGAAATAAGCTGACAGGCACATCGTGATAGTAACGAGTGTTAGGAAGAGTCACTAGTTATTTATTTAATTATCTATTTATCTTTTATCAGTTTATTTATTATTTTTCATACTTTCTTTGCTGGACTTGTGTGCAATGTAGATTTTTTCACAAAATTCTCAAAATCGATCATTTTTTAACTACATATAACTTTATAATTGAAGAGAAAAAAGAATGTTGCAGGTTTTTTGTTTTGATTTGCCATTATTTTGCATAAGAACTGAAAGCCAAAAACAAAATTAATTCTGCTACAAAATTAATGCCAATGTTGCTAAAAAAAGTTAACTGTTTTCAAGAAAGAACAGATATTTTCCAAAACAACTGACCAACCGACCAGAAAAAACGCGGTCAAATGTTTTTCTTTGAAAATATAAAGGCATGTGCCGTGACTAATTGGGTTTTATGAAACAACAAAATACATTTCATTTTAATCCATTAAATGCATCATTATTCAAGACCATCAATTTTGTCAAGACAGTCGCATAAGATATGCAAATGTAAGGGAATCCTGCATGACCATATAACAACGTACAAAACTTTTTTATTTAAATTTAGGGGAATTATTAGTAAATAACAAAATAAATAATTTTGTTCTATGGCTCTAAGGAAGAGATGCATTACAAGCTATTCCGTTAGTTACGAAAATAACAAGGCAAACATTTGAATATCTCATCGACGATCTACTTTCTACATGGAACATGTTTCATTTTTGCAGAACTGTGTGTGAGAAGAAGCTTTGAAATAAAGTTTGTGTTTGACTTTTGATTTGCGTGGGAGTTGTTAAAGAATTAGAACATTGGTTTAAAAACATGCGCACTTGTATGTTTCATTCAATCTTTTGCTTCGCACCTTGATTGTTTTGCAATACATATGTGCTTCACCCAGTGGCTTTCTCTTTGATTTCTGCAGTTAGTCACGCGCAAAAAGAAGCGACGGAGGGCGCTTGATTGAAAATGTTAGAAACTAAGAAAATTGACATATTCAGAATCATCATCAACAACACGTGCTTATATATTTTTCTCCGAATTTGTACATCTTTTTTACATCTTTTGCTTAACCTGAATTTGGACTGGAACGGAATTTAGAACAACGGAATATTTTGGTTTATAAAGAACGTCGGATAAGGTACGTAGATACTCCGAACACTACCCACAATCCTAAGTATGAAAATCCGAATTCTTTATTGTATCGCACGCCATGTCGACACTTACATATTAAATTTATGGTGCACCATGATCAATACGCACTTTTAATTTCTATAAATTTCTGAAATGAATAAAAAACATTTGACCGCATTGCGCCTTTAGTGGTCGGTCGGTGGTCGGTTGTTTTGGAAAACGGCAGGGGCGGACGTAGGATACTGCTCATCATACCGCTTGAGCTGTAGCAAAATGTTGCCAAGAATAACGTATATTTCAAGAAATTAACAGTTGTTCCCCATTATATACCAGGTATATCAGACTTTACTACTATAGATATCATTTTATATTCATAGTTAAGAAGAAAAAACCCTGATATTCTTAGAGGCCGTTTACATGAGACCCGAAGTGAACTCAAACTGGTTTGAAATGAAAAACTTCACTTCGATGCATACTGCAATTCTTATTACTGTTAACATGACTTCGGGCGAAGTGAAACTCACTTCAGGTGTAGTGAAATCTTAAGCCGGTTTAAAATTTCCATGTAAACACTGCGCTCCCCCGAATTGAAAGTCCGTTTATCGATACAGTGGTCTAGTTTTTCTATACGGCACATGAGCAATTGTTTTCATAAACAGCTCAATTTTTCAAAGCGGTTTGAAATCTCAAACCGTTTGAGTTCATTTCGGTCTAAGAATAAGAAAAATATGTAGACAATCGGCTTCCATATAGGGGCATACGGAAAGTGCGATTTAGCTCACTTACACCAGATTTTCCAAGAATCCTAGTAGTAGTAGTAGTAGTAGTAGTAGTAGTACATATGTATTTCACCTTTCGTAATTATTTACAACATAGTCAATATAATCACAAGATAACATACTTAACAATAAAAGCTGGATAATATAATAATAAACATCGATCCTATTACAGAGTTATCTAGTCGAGAAAAAACAAACTATGCAGGAATCCCAAGAAAGCACTGTGCTTTACCATGGACACCCTTTACAATGTGGTGTGTAAGTATACGTGGATATGGTTAATAGTGTTAAAAATACTAAAATACTGAAATATTTACAGAAAAAATAGTCTTATCACGCATCTTCAAAAGTCTTTACAATGTTAAATAAAAGTTGGCAATGTTAGGAATAACACAAAATAATAAGAAATATTATGTTATTACAACTTTAAGTGGCCCCTTTGTTGTGTAATAATAAACTTATAGTGGATTCATACGTAAAGTGGATTTTTTTAAATCCATCTTAAGTTTTTACCTATTAATCTTAAGAACCCTGGGTGGAAATACAAACATTGGTGCAAATCCAACTTGGTGTTACTATCATTAGTTACTGGTATGAATTTCTGCTTAAATGCCCACAACGTTAAGAGAAAAAACAACTTTCAATTTTACATGTGTATATCACTGATGTATGTAAAACTTGACTTATAGTGGACGCACTACTTTTACAGCTGCCGCTGAGGAAGGAATTCCTATATCGTGAATTCCAATTGTGGCGACATCAAACAGTTAGGATGTGAAGGAAATATCATTAAATTATCGTCACCAACACAGTTAATTAAAAAAATAAGAGGAATATATAATATATATACGCTTTTTCAACCACTTTTAAATATCAAAATATTTTGGATTTCAAAAATCACAAACATCAGTATAACTTCTGCAAAAACATTATCATAATAAAATAGGTAGCACAATACTTTCGGATGTTTTAAAGGACAAAGATAGTGTACGAGGACTCTTTTTTCTCACACTATATAATTTGTGATGTCGAAAAGAAGGAAATGTTATCGTGTTGAGGGTTAAATCAGATGTTGAAAATTTAAAAGATTTCTTACTTGTCTAGATTATACCAAAGAAATAAAATTAAATATACACTTCGACCTTTGATTTACAGCAGTGTACCGTTTGCTGGAAAGGTTATTCTTTTAGGCGAACTAAAGTGGCCTGTATAATAACGGATGAACAACAACCACGTCCTCTATTCTCGCTGCGAACATCTAACACAGCCGAGAAAAAGACGTCTTTAAAACGCCTGAAAGATGTATTATTTGGCGTCTAAAAGACGTCTAGAAGGGGTCTACCTTCTCCGCTTTTGAGACGGCTACTTAACAACATCTATTAAACATCTTCAACAAATCTTAATGATCTGAACATGGGTTTAATTAACATCTTAGGTAAGATGTCATGAAAGAGGAAAAATACATCAGTTTCAGATGTTATTTCAAACGTATCCTTCAGGCTGTTTTGGGCGTGTTTGGGCGTGGGCGTGTTTAGGGTGTTATGCGCAGTATTCTAGGAAATGCTGAAAGTCAGTTAGATTATTGTTGGAACTGGAATTTAATTTTCATTTACCACACTTGTATAAGAAACGCACTTAAAGTGGAACCCGTTTATCTTGACGTATTGAAATTGTATAACAAACGCACTTAAAGTGGAACCCGTTTATCTTGACGTATTGAAATTGTATAAGAAACGCACTTAAAGTGGAAGTGGAATGTGTTGATTTTGGTGTATTATATTTGTACTAGTGTAGCATGTAAAAACATTTTACAGTTTTCCATAAATTGATTTTTACACGCAATACCGCCATGATAAGTCTGTGTATATACAAAAATTGCTGTGTTTCTCCATGTTGGAATTATATCATATTTAACACAAATATTTTGGATCAATCATTCAAAGAATGCTATTATCCCTATTTTTCAGTGCTATTTGGCCTATTTAGAGATTTCTAAAGTTGTACAGTTGAACTAAAAGATTTAGAAAAGAGACAATACAACGTATACTCCTATCTAACCAATGGATACTCCTACCTAACCACGATAAAACTTCTGATAGATAAGAAAATACCTTCAAATTTCCCTATTGACTAAAGCTAACAAAAACAATACCTTCTCAGACGTTTTTATCTTTCAATTCTTTATTCTGCTATGAATTGTGGAAATGTCAAAACCCAAGTAGAAGTTGCGTCGTTGTTTTGATGCTCGTGAAGGTTCATTTAATTTTATTTTTAACAAGGAAGATGAATTAAAAGTACAGAAGTTTTACGAAAATGAAAGATTTCGTTTTAGACCACAAGAAAACGAAACAGGAAGATTTTTTCAACACATTAGAGAAATTTTTTCATGGCATGTAGATTGATGATTTCTATGTTAAAATGAGTAAAAATTTGTATTCTTATTTCAATATTTGTTACGAAAAATAATGTTTCCGCTGTTTGCTCTCTTATTTATGTGTTCATTTCTCCTCGCTGCAAATTGAATTTTGGTGCACCACCATAATTCTTAAGATCACGTGATTCATGTCGTAGCTCCTTGTAATAACCATTAAGATTCAGAAATTGCATTTTTTCAACTTCCATTGATGCGATGTGACTCAATAGGTTGTCAAAATATAATGAGAAAGAATGTTTTCAGCATGTCATGAATAATTGATGACTCATGTGTACCAAAACGTTGTACTTACCCTGGAGCCATTGTTTGAAGGCCAATGCTTTGGAAATAAATGAAGCACAAGAAGCCGAAGCGTGGGACTAGCGACGAAAATTTGCACAAAAATCCAATTTAAGAAATTTATGACCATAAAATTTCGGATTTCCTGAAATTGGTCAATTTTGGACAGATTAGACGTTCCCCACTGTGCGGCTGGATAGCAACTCTTGGAGACGTTGGATTCTCAATAAATCCATATTTTACATATCCCTGATAAATTCCAGGGATTAACACGCCCTGGACTTGCTAAGATATCTGAAAGCGCGTTATCATATGTTCAGTTAATACTTGAATCACAAGCTAATGAAAGATCGACCATCATCAGTAACAACGCCTCAGCAATTAATACAATTTTTTAACTTCGCTAGAGAGGGTTATTTCATAATATTTCGAAAGTAATTGACGCCTGAAAATAAAACTACCAAACGCCGCCCTCGTTTAAATGTCAATCTCCAATAAACACCGCATTTAAGGAGTGATTAAGGGAAATAAATGCCTCCCTTTTGTAAACGCCTTAATAAAGGTTGCACCTAAATGCGGCTTCTATTAGAATAAATCCATAAAGCCTGGTCCCCACCAGACGTTCAAGTGCGTTTATCCTATTGAGAATATTACGTACATTAACGCTTAATGAGTATGGGTCACCAACGTGCTTATATTGCGTATAAATGGGAATTCAAGGCGAACGCTCGTATCAAAAAATTTTGATATTACATTCGCAAGATGAAAGGATTCCGACTACTGAACAAAAAACTATGCTCAAAGAAAAAAACCATGTTCGAAGTGTTTACGAATGTATTTTTTTACAAGGATAAAACGTGTTGTTGATAAGTAGGAATAAAATATCTTCATAATCTTCGGTGTCTGAATCCATACCTTCTCCACACGTTCATACTTTTTTCACCAAAAAAGAAAAATCATTCAGAAAAAAACGTAAACAAATTAAGAAAAACCTTCAATGGGTTCACTTTAAAGAAAAGCATACTCACCAGACGTTTAATTGCGTACGCAAAATGCTCAAAGATAAACGCAATTAAACGCCTGGTGTAGACCAGGATTAAGAACGGACCCATATCTATAAATATAATTAGACTTGTTGAAAATCTTTGTTTTTCTTATTTACAGTTCCCAACCAACAACATCCTCAAGACTGTTGACAACGAAATAAACGCCTCCCTATGACAAACGCCGCTCTCTAAAACCTTTGAAATTTTATAAACCCCGTGGCGTTTAATTGAAGAAATAAGGTTATTATTGTAAGATCATCTGATGAATTTGGAACTTACCAAAGATTTTTCCAGTTCTGAGGCGGAATTGAGTGTTCTATAGGTGCTGACCAGTATCACAGATTTGTGGGCAAAGAGTTGAAACGTGAAAAACCACGTTTGGATGGGTTATTAGTGGACTACTTGTGGGTCAAGCTGTTCTGCTCTCAAATTCATTCTCTGTTACGTCTGCAAACAAAAGTAGTTTGGAGCAAGGGTTACAGAAAAGTTTTGAGAATTAGAGGGTATCGAGAGTGATGAAATTGACTACCAAGAAAAGAACTTCATCGACACTTACTGGTAATTATGGTGTTGCTATGGTGTTGCTAGACAGAGGTTAACTAAGTCTTTAAAGGCGGTTGGATTAAGATCAGAATCTGAGTACTTTGTTGGTCAGCTCGTGTCTGGTGTCATTGAAAGATGATGGACATACTATCTTCCTCACCATGGATATTGTACAGGAAGACAAGAAGACAACAAAACTCAGGGTGGTATTTGATGCTTCATGTAGTATGTAGAATGCAGGTCCATCACTGAATACTGACATTTTGATAACATGCTTCGTTTTCGTTTGTTTCCCATCGCCTATTAATATAATTGATATTAAAAAGGCTTTCCTCATGATTAGTATTGATTCCAAGGACAGAAAAGCGTTGCGATTTCTTTTTTGCTACGGCAAAGAATACACAAAGCAAATAAAGATTGCGATGCTATAATAGATATGACAGTAACTAACGCATGGCATTCGTATATTTCAACCTTTTGGCTGACATTGAGGATGTATGTAGGATGTATGTAGGATGTATGTAGGATGTATGTAGGATGTATGTAGGATGTTTCTGTGATGCAAGTATAATTAGCTATTCCTACTTTGTCATTGGTTATCAAGTTTCATAATTTCTTTAATTGTGTCGACTACACCATATAAGACACATAATTTGTTAAAATTGTTACGAAAATTCGTCTTATTTTGTACCTTTAAAACTACCAATAGCCAAGGAAGCCCTGGAGGTCAGGAAAATAAAAAAATCCTTGTTACTAAAATTCGTCGATCAATTTGGTAAAACTCAGGAAAATGTTCCGACTTTTAAATGGACTTTTCTTCTCCTCCCTAGCATTTTACGTTTTGAAACTTTCCAGAGAGTAAAATACCAATATTTTAGTAGATGAATCAGGATTTATAAGAAAATAAATCTTTCTTGAGATATCAGAGATTTTTTAAAAGGCACATAAGATGAAGTGAATCAAAGCATTCTCAAAAAATGCTACAAATCCAATGAAAAGCGTCGCTTTTACATATCCAAGGTGGATTCAAGTAATAATCAAATGATTTGAGTGCTTTTTTGTAAGTTTCATCTGTTCCAGGAACTAGTTAGGTAGTATTCTAAATGTCATATACCTCCAACGTAATTTAGCAATAACGCTAACTTCTGTTTATCATCAGTTACATTTAGCGCGACCAAAAATATTTATAACGTTTGTTATGCTTTGTCCAACAACTTCCAGCCGTAGTTATATCGTCCATATCGAATGAAGGAAAACATGGCATGTTTAATGCACTCACAGCTATCTTGTAATTTGAAGTAAATATAACGTATAATAATCTTCTTTTTAAGCGCAATGTAAATAACACGAGTATATCAATTAGAGACGTCTCCAATTGGGTTTGAATGACGTCATTCCATAACGGCAAGAAATTCAACCACCAATGGATATCTGCCCAACTACTAGAAATGTGATGATGAAGTTGGTGCAGTCGTGGAGAGATCTATTAAATCACGAAGAAACAGTCGACCAGGCTTGGCGACCTTGGCGGCAAAGGAAAGCGATCTGATTAACGACTTAAAGTTCTCGCTTAGTACACTTCTTCTTGTCAATCCGTTCCTTAAGAAGACTCAAAAGTGGATAGTCTGGGATGACGAATCAACCTCGATACCAAAATAATAAACGCAAGGAGACGGACCGACCGACACCCAGGACTAAAAAAGCGAAGCCATAGAATCTATATTCGCTGCACATGTCGAGGAAGAGGGAGCACATAAAAAGAAGTCGTCCAAGTAATGCACTCCATCTGAGCGATGCCACCTACCGTCACTAAAATCCATAGCAACAAATCGGCGAAAGTATTGGAAATGAAGGGAGATGAGCGCGAAACGAAGGGTAGACGAGTATCTGCAAAAAACAAACCGCACCAAGAATAACCTAAAAGTGGTCATTGATCCGTGCGCACATCCTTGATGTCGAATTTGACCACGTAGACCCCTGAACACATGGAACATATCAACTGCACCATCGAACGTAGAATACCGGACAGAAAAAGGGGTCACATGAGATGCCATCCATCGTTGACAGATTGTCCATGAGGAGAAGACAGATCTAAAATAATCCAATAAGTATCATCCTTTTTTAGAGGCGGACAATGAAAAAAGGAAAAGGGGGTTAAACAAAGGGGCCAGCGGTATGACCTCGGTTGCCTTCTTTGGCAATCGCCAATCGATCGGGAGCAGCACGAGCAGAAAGCAAATTGTGAGGCCGATTAGAAGGAAGGAAGGAAAGGGTTTCCTTTAGAAAATTTGGTGATATTTTGTACACCACCACAACATTTAGAGCTTACAAAAGACTAATTGCCCATTAACAGCTTTCTTAATTGATCGTTATTGAATTAACGAACATGTCAAAGAAAAAGATCTTTAATATCTTTTAATATATTTGTCGTTTTAAGATGAAAATTATGTTTTTGAAAAGAGGAGAAAAATCTCTTTCCAACAATATAAAAATCGCATAAATCAGAAAAATATGTAAAGAAAAATTATTGTTTTCAACCTCGAAACTCTTTTTTTGGGGGAAATCACTGTAATAAAAAGGTATTCTTTTAATGAAACTTAATACTAATGGACATTTCAAAAGTAACTTATAATATCAAACAATTTTGTCAACGGAAACGTCCGTATTTCGATTAAATTATGACGAATCTCTATAATGAGATGAGCCTTTACGATTTACCATATCAAAAGCAAAGTTCAATCTTTGTACCGCTGGGTTAACGCCCGTTTTATAATATATGTTAATCTTGGATTTCGTTAAAAGCGTTAACAATAAAATCTTTTTTTCAAAAAGTGCTGTGCCAAACGCACTAAACCACTTTCGGGCAAGTAGTCAATAAGATGGGGCGTGTAGTCAATAAGATGGGGCGTGTAATCACGGCGAAACATGCTTGGAAACTCTAGAAAGCATATGGCGGCCAACAAGTTAATAAATGAAGATTTTTTCGGAAAGAATATTTTCGTTCTTATTATAAAAATCGCCAAACCATCTTATTTGTGAAATATCGAAATTTTAAAATAGATACTGTTGAATCCCGATTATTCGTAGCCTAGATAACTTGGAAGTCAATTTACTTGAATTTTTTCCTTAATATTTACCCCACCTAAATTCGAGAACTTTTCTTATTCGGCCATTGAGGGTCCGACATACTGGGAGTCAACTGAAAAAAAATTTGGAATATAACCTGGCTTCAAAAATCTTGTGTAAATCAAACGTTAAAGTAAAATCATGATTCACATACGATACGATACGATACGACAATGAAATAATGGCATACCAAAACAAGATTCGATAAGAGTGAACGAACAAGATTTCATTTTCCTTAAATTAAAAAGTTAAAAATACAGACCAGTTATATACAAAACATAAATGGATGGAAATGAAATTTAGATGAACGTCAACATCTTCAACAACAGTTGATCCAACCATAACTAAGATGTTTGCACTAAGCATGCGCAGCTGTACCGCATTGTGCGTTCGTGTGAAGGTTAGTTACCTACGGATGGACAGCCATGACGAATGATCTTTGTTACATTTTGGTACGTGTTTTTCATCTATCACCTAACCTACTGAAGACATTGGTGCCTGCAGAAATTCGTGCAGGCTTGTTACTAGTTGCTGTTCCTGATGATGATAATGATTTGGTATCGAGGCGAAGAATAGCGGGGACCTTTTGAATTTTCTGTGATGGTGAGGCTGCTGCTAATTCCTCATCCTTAGCCCCTAATCGATTAAATACTGTTTGTTTGCGTTTTAGATCCTGTCAAATGTTGAAAAACAAACATGTTAAACTTTTGACGTTCAATGTGATACATTGACAAAAAAAAAACACATCACAACTCACGTTTGAATCCACGTGTGGTGTGGTTTTCGGTGCCGTTGGTTTGTCCAACCGATCAAATATGGACGATGGTTGTTTGCTTCGGTTAAGGGGTTTACCTTGTGCTGTCAAAACAATAAAACAAAACTAAATCAGAACGCAGACAAAAAAGAACGAACAAATTGGTATTCTGAACGTTAATATTTCGTGTACCTGGTACAAGCGTCACTTGTTGTTTCGGTGCAGCTTTCACTTCATTGGTTTTCGCTTGAGGTAACTTCAGTGGGACTTGAATTGTAAAAAAAGTGCTTTTAGGTTTCGGTTTTATCGGTACTGGTTCGATTCGATTCTTTTCTTCGACTTGCTTCTGTTCTTCATCTTTCTTTTTCTCGATATCTCTTTGAAATTCGTCAAAACGATCTGATAATTTCTTTCGTCCCTCTTTTGTTTTACTGGGGGTATTACGGGGAGCTTGTATGGTTAATTTCGGTCCAGGAAGAGGTTTGCTCTCCGTTGCTAAACACATTTTAAATAATGACAGTGATCTAGTGCTCTCTCTTTCAAACTAAACCATCATATCATATTAGCGCACGCACACGAATAAGCACCCCTCCCCCTCCCCCTCCTCCTCTTTCCCTCTCTTGGCGCTAAGTGAAACAACTTTTCTGAAACCAAAGGGAACGCTTATTTCTCACGATTAAGCGCCCCCTTTTTTATAAGAGCCCCGTGAGCTAAATCCAGCATTTCCGATATATGAGGACAGTGAAGGATAGTTACATACACGTTGGTGAACTTTTTACTGCCACCGTTTTATTCAGAGTAGGTTTACTTTGATTCGATACTTTTTTGCTTTTGCTCTCCTCCTTGTTGTTAATTTCGGTTGGCACTTCATCGTTTACTTCATTGGAAGATGAGAGAAGCCGCGACATCTTAAACAAAAATTTCATGTAACCATGAAAGAAATGAAAGCTAAGTTCTCGATGATCGAGGCAAGATCGCAACGATAGATTGATGATCGAGACAAAACCCACTTACTTCTTTGGATTTGATTTTCGCATGACGCAAAATGGCTATAACATCACCAACAGCTTTGATTCCAAGATCCGATAATAATTCCTGTACCAAAATAATTTATTGAGAAATAATTTTTCATTTCAAACCTTATCATCAATAATCAACAATAATCAACAAGTACAAAAATTGACTAAAAAAGTCCACCTTGCTTAGCTCATCTAACATATCCAAACGCATTCGGTTATCATTAAACGTTGTGGCGTATCTATGGAAACGAACAACGAAAAATTAACAATGAAGTTGACAAAAACTGCTGAAACGATTTCTCATAATTTCTCGTGTTGTTTGGCAAAAACATTGAAAATTAAACTTTTAATGAGAGATTGCAGTCACAAAAAGGTAAAGATCACTTACTCCAATCTCAAAATGGATGGTATGCCAGCTTCTTTGAAGAACAATTCCCATTTCGACTTTGAGCAAGCTAGAAAAGAGTCAATACCTGAATATCTGACTGAACGAGACAAATATATTTGACAAAATCTTTTTTTCTCTTTTAATACGTCCGCGACGGAGGACGTCTAAACTCGTCGTTACTCGCCAGTTTTGAAGTGAGTGACTTAAATGGAAATAAATGTTCAAATTCTTAGATTCTGAAATTTCCGTACACAATGTATTGAACCTCTGAAAGAACTGTTAAAATAGAATGCTGCTTACCCATTTGAGAAGGGAATCGTCTTACAGTAACCTATATATTTATGTATCTAAAGCACAATCAATGCCAGAAAGACTAGATGAAATACAGTGAATCCTCTATAAAAAAACACCTATTAACGGATACTTTTCTTGGAATGGACTGAGAACTTCTTTAATAGCGGACAGTTTACAGCGGACAACTTTTTTGAGTCCAGAATGAAAATTTTGCCTGAGGAGAACTTCCATATAAAACACAGTGCAGAAAAAATAAGCTAATTTAGACAGAATTCTTGGCTTTTTTAAGAATATATGCATGTAAATGAGGAAATGGTTTGCGCCTTTTATAGCAGACATAATTTTCAGTCCCAATGGGGTCCGCTATAGAGAGGTTTCACAGTAAACAAATATAAACAAAAGGTACTTGGTCCTAGGTACAGAAATAACAAAAAACAACAACTTTAAGATGAACATGATGAAAGAATGATAAACAGAGACACCAAAGTGACGTTTGAAAATGAAAACTTGCAGCTGGGTATTCTTCACATAAACATGTAACAGTACACTACACTAATAAAAACAAACTGATATTTTTTGTTAGACATAATATATATTGAAAATATGTGCAGCTGTTTTTTCCGTCAAATAAAAGGAGCATATTTAATATTGACTTCTTTTATCTGACGATGAAGTAGAAGGAAGATCCAGGGTAAAATTGTGGAGGAGCACATTAATATAATATCTGTTTTCAGTCTGTATGGGCTTATTTGCACGTTTATCTTTTATGCTTTAATAGCTAACATTCTCCTCCACAAATTTCGACCTCTAGATCTCCTGAAACTTTACAGATCTAACTAATCAACCATTTCATGTCAAAAACTAAAAGAATATAAACAGAATTAATATTATTGATGAGCACACTCATCTAACAGTTTCAAACCACTTCTCTGGTGAAAAGTTTTATAAAAGCAATTGAAAGAACGAGGCGCAGACCGACCTTTACCTCAATCACCAAAGTCATTTAGACAAGTTTTGCATACTTTGGTGTTTTGAAATCGGTAGATGCATAGTACTGGAATGACTTGATTAAGGGGATGCAAAAAATGATTTTGGGAGCGAGGGTTTATTTAATCGTGTTTCTAGATCTATCAAAAATTCTCCCAACATAAAATCAAGATCGAATAGCAAAGGAAAGACAAAGCAAGTAACACTTCACTTTCAAATGAACTGATAATTCATATAATTTAATCACTCCATTATATCAATTTCAACATGAGGTGGGGGCTTAATCGAGTCATTACAGTATGTTATAAGGCCTGATTTACATTTCGGGCAGGATCACATTCACAATGGATTTCAGTCTAATCTTAAATTTCATAAGCATTAAAATGTTGTGATGCATATGTTGTGATACATCAGGAAGATGTTAAAGAATACACTATATATATGCGAACCATACAGAAAATATGAAGTTGACAGGGTTGGTCAAGTCACTTTCTTCTCAACACTTTTTTTGTTTTACCTTTCTGTTTTGCTTTCTTTTTATACTCTTCTTGGTTGTTATTACTTTTAAGTAGATGTTTATATATAACTGATAATTGTATTCTATTTCGATTCATAAGCAATCCAATTTTCTTCCAATTATTGCCATGAAGTTTATGCAGTTGGAAAAGTTGTTCTTTCTCTGCTTCAGATAACCTTCCCGTCTTTAACTGACCAAAATGACTTTCAACTTTTATTCGCACATGTGTTCTAGTGCGTTGAATTCCCTGACACATGCATAGAATAAAATTAGAAGTTTTTCGAAAGTTCCAATCGTCTTTATCAAGTGGATATACTAATTTTGAATAGTCATGTATGTCATTTCTTCTCATGAAGTCTTCCATATTCATTTCTAGTCTAGTGATTTCTTCTTCTTGCCATTTCCCTTTTTTGGGCTCGATGCCCTCTTCTTTAAGACGACTCAGCATTCGTTTTGATCTATTGCTGCCATCTGTTATGTGATGGAGAGGACTGAACCAGTCGCTCATCATAACTTGCTGAAAAAACACCACATGATCAAGTATATATTTATCAAATCATCTTCGAAGAGAACATGGTCATGACAAATATAATATCATTAACAGTAACTTATATCACATATTCCATAAACCCCAAACAAATATACAAAGCAAACCTTGATATTTTTATTCCTTTGTCGTAAATTTCCAATTTCTTCATCATCATCATCAGCATCATCATCGTCATCACCATCGTCATCATCATCATCATCATTGTTGTCAACATTTTCTTTACCAACTAAATTTTTATTGTCTTCATCACCCTCTTCTCTGTCATTGATGGAAACAAAAGATGCATATTCATGATCGCAACATCTCGAAAAACTTGTCATCAAATTTTTATTCTTTCCATTACTTTTCTTTAGCTTTCCATTTCCTTTAATCATCATTGCACACTAAATGAAGTGTTCCAATTTACAGAAAAACCGTGGCAAAGTCAAGTATACTCAAGACAAGACAGGAGCGCCCATAGAATGAGGACATAAATAAATATAAATAATATAAACGTCAAAAAGTTATTATATATTATTTATAAAATATTTATTAAGTCATCAATCAGTAGTTAAATTTTTTGTAGAAGAAAGCTGTGTCTTCTTAAAACAATAATATTGAAAGCCTTACAAATGAAGGGTCATAATGTTGATTACATTGTAATTGTTTTAAAACTACTCGTACTTTATAACAAAAACATCATGAATTATAACAAACCAATTACTAAAACCAATTTTGTCTCCATTTAATAATCAAAAAAGGACTGAAACTTTTGTTTGGTTAATTCGGAGTCCAAACTATTTCTAAATGATGGTATAATTGGAAATGAACCTGAAGTTGTTACAATCAAATTTTGGCGGCAATAATTATTTATGCATTCTTGAATTAAATCTAGTATAGACTGTTCGGAATACAACATTGACCAGTTCTCTAGTTTCTCACATTTTTCAAGTACATGGAATATCGTTTTTCTATAATTAGTGATCTGTGAAACAGGAAGACCTAAGCATCTGACAAGTATCAGGTCTTTAATCTTCCTGCAGTTATCTCCTAAACTTCTTAGTAAATTGATCCATTGGCCTTGAATTCTCTCCCCTGAACTAAACAACGAGCCACACTCTAATCCAGTGAGGTTAGGAAAATGTTTCAAACTATTGCTAATACTTTTGTAGTCAACATGATTACACGATCTCAATGATAATCTTTGAAGCTTTGAGAAGTTTTGGAAGAGCTCCAACATATGACCAAAAACTCTTTGCGAAAACTGTAAATTCAGTACTTCTAGTCCTAACCAACTTGCAGCATTATGGACAGCCTCCAATACTTCACCATTCATTGCTTTTCCATTACCTGTGCTGTTTAATGAAAGATGTTGTAAACATTTCAATCTTGGAATGGAGTTAAGAAGTCCTGCTGCAGTGATTTGTTTACAGAAACTCAGATCAAGTTCTTCAATAATACTTTGATCCCATGCAACATCAGCAAATGAAGCATCATTCACACTAGTGCCGCACAAATTCAAAGACTTCAGTATCCTGGCCTGTGCAATAAGATAAGCCAAAGATGATCCAATAATACTGTCACATCTTCGAACATCCAATGACTCTAAAAATTTTAACTGATCTGCAATAACACGAATATGAGAGTCATTAAAAGTATCACATTCAATGCATTCAAAGATTCTTAAAGAATGCATTTTGGTAACCATTGCTTGAAAATCTGTAAAGATAGGGCAGTAATGATTATTACCAAAACCAAAACATTCCAATTTGCTCATATCATTAGCTTTCAAAATAACATGAATAAAACGGTACCCGGCTTTAAAATTTCGGATGTCTAACCTGATCAGATTGTGAGGAATTGATAAAGTATCTTGTTCTTCTTTAAACTTTAAATGCGAATTCTTAATGACCAGAGTATCTAGTTTATGACAATGGTCAGTTAATTCATTTAATATATTTGGTGAATATGTGCAATTTGAAAGGTCCAATGTCTTTAATAGAGGTGACAAACGACTTTGAATTAAATTTATGATATTCTCTTCTTGGATGTTTTTATGCTGACTTAGATCAAGAATTTTCCATAAAGTTGTGTCATACACAACCCATAGCCAGTGTTTACATACAAGTGCAATTCGACATAATTCTGGATGGGAAAGGTGACGAAATATTCTCAGGAGAATAGAATCTGGTAACGAGGATAATTCAATGTCGAAACACAGTTGGGGATTAAACACATTCTCTGAAGCAAACCTTGTAAATACATTTTCAATAGATTTTGATATTCCATAGTCATCATAAGTATTCTTGATAATTTCATCATCTTCAATTGCATTATCGTGAATTGCATCATCTTCAATTGTGTTATCTTCAGTACTCATTCTTCACTTAAAGTTACTTGCCTTCCAGATCTATTTTTACAAACAGAACTATGGCAAACAAAAAAAACTTGAAACAAACAAATTCAGTTCAAATTTTTATGTGGGGTTTAATTCACTGCCTTTTCCTCCATGCCATTCATAAGACAAAGTTTATTACAGCAGGTAGTCAAGATTAAGATATTTACCTAAAAGTTATGATTGTAAAATAGTCTATACCCAGGCCATAATTTCATCCACAGGAGAACAGACCAGGTTTTGACCAGGCACAGAGGTAATGAATGGGAATATTTATCCTACGTCCAAAATATTTTGAAGGATGATAGAACTCTCAAAGTTGTTTAACAAGTATGGGAAAACAATAAAAAGTGACCAACGAGTTTAAAAGTTGCAAAGCATTTCAGTATATTTATAGCATCTGTTAAAAATTATAATGAGAATTCATTTTTAAAAATGTTTTATTATACAATGGAAAGGAATTTTATTACTACACCATTAACACTAAAATGTACGAGAACAAAAGCATTAAAATATGTATGCAATAAAGGTGTTTATGTCACACCATTTCGAAATAGGTGGAGTACATTTGATTCCACTTGATGATGGTATAAATATACTGAATAGTTTTGCTACTTTTAAACTTGTTGGTTGCTTTTTATTGTCTTCTCATATTCTGTTTCCTTTGGTAGATATTTCGATGTAATGGTCACCAAATTATGTAATGCATAATTATGATGTAATGAGATAGTATTTTGTTGATGTGCGTTAACTCTTGAATGATAAATATTGTCGCTTCATTTTTCTATCATTCAATTCAGGGAATTCCTTATTCAATAAATAAATTACAAAGCTGTAATCTTCATCGTATCAAAAGTTATAGCAATGAAAAATGTTAGGTACTATCTTATTACATCATAATTATGCACTGCATAAATTAAATGTAAGATTTTAAAAAATGAAATATCGCAAAAACTAAAAAGAATTATAAAATAACGAAGAGATTGATAAACAACTTTTTGAGCTCTATCATATTTGAAACTAGAAGCCCTTGAACAATTCCCTCTTCAGTCATGGAGAGAAATCAATTGAGCTCAAACAACTTTGACTATGTTTCTTTGATCTCTTACAGAAGCACTAATGAAATCAAATTGGTACTTGTTGACAAAACCTTAACACAAGTTTTCACCAGAAATGTGAGAATGGTCTATTCATATGATCAAACCAAAATAAATTTGGAAAATGACTCAATGATTTTTGGAATGGAATGTTTCGGAGAATAAAAGCAAATAAAAACTAAGTATTAAATGCTGTTTTGGTTATAACACTTCCAAAAATCATACTTGAAGTTTCCAACTGGGATTTTTTGGAAAGCACCCGTACCCTCCCAACTGTGTAGAAGCAAGACTAACAGCTTAAATGATGCTGTGAAAACAAGGAAGGCCATTGAATGATCATTTTGGAAGCAGGAATCCCATTAAAAAGTGTAACTTCTGTCTGTGTCAGGAGAAATATATACAACAGTCCAAGAGTTGTTGATGTTCGGCATATATAATGTATGCATTAAAGAAAACGAAATATAACCTGAAAAATTAATGTTGCTGGATGATGACCATTTCAAGATATTTTTATCTTCACATTTTTTCTTTAGTACCTGGCAGTGTAGAGTCTTATCTTGCACAAACGCAGATCATATGATGATTGGTTAATTTAAATCACGTGGCCGGTCAATATTCTCCCGTATTGACCAGCTTCATAAAAAATGTAAACAAAGAAATAATATGATGAGGAAGACCCTATATTGCAGGCACAGTAAATATAAAGAAAACAGAATGTGAATATGTTATTCCTTTAAATATTTTATTTAATTAAAACAAAATTTTTTAGCAGGGCTGTAAATCTTCTCTAAATTATGTTGGCAGCTATTAAATGGCTTATTAACCTTATAAGCCTGTCAATACTTGGGAAAATATTGACCTCGGTTGCTCATGACGTCACAATCTTGGTCAATATTTTCTGGTATTTTCCTGTAATAACTCCCCGATGCGATATGGCAAAACCCACCCACCCTCAAACGGTCTTTTTTTGTGTAATCTGCTGTGCTGTGGCACAGTAAATAAATAAATTACTTACTTACTGTGGCCAACTTGGGTATGATGGATGACATCTCGTCTCACCACCCCTTAATCCTATCCTCCTGTCTTTGTGGCTTATAAGCCGCCAACAAGATAGGTGTATTGTTGTTGTTGGGGGAAAACAAACACTGTGATTAAATGGTCCAAAATGAATTTAGGCGAGTCTTTCCTCCATAATGTGACGTCATCCCGACCTCAGTGCCCACACCCCACCACAAAGCTCACACAACAGAGAAGAAGAGAGAGATTGCAAGTGTTTTTTTGCAGTAGTAGCAGCGCACTATATATTAGCTAGCTATGAGTTTTTATAGCTACAAATTCACATCCCCAAAAATGGTGCATGTACATCTGCCCAAGATTTACATTAAGAATGAATACCCACTGAAAATTACACTGACACTAACCAACAGAAAGCAGCCAAAAGTTCACCGCCACATAAATAGAACATTTTGTGAACCAATATTGAGAATATTATGGCTTATTATGACCAGCATTCGAGTAATACCGGCGATATGACTTCATATAAATTTTTCGGGTTTTTTTTATTTTAGTGGCATTTTGTCGCTACGAGGAAGTGTTATAATATCATTACGTGGAGTGGTCAGTATTTTGTTCCGTGGTTGTGGTATTAGATTGCATGGAGGTTGCTGTTATTTTGCTAATAAGATCAATGATGTTCGGTAGTGGAAGCGAGAATATGTTGTACTCCCCCGTTAGGTGTGGTTTCTCCTTCACGAAATTACTCCATCTTCTTTGTTAATTTTTATTCTTTCATCGATTTCGGTTGATCTAATGAATCAGTTGAATTCAATTACGGCAAATCAAACCACACTTGTTCTGGAAAATTACGGCAAATCAAACGGCACCTGTTCTGGAAAATATGGGCTTAAGGCAATAGTTATAGGAAGGAGAAAATAACTCCCGATATTGTTGCATTGTTGTAACTCGGTGTCACTTGGTGTAACTAATCGTGGTGTAATAATGAAATTAAGAGTTGAATGCTGCGTATTTGGTGGAGAGAAACAATTTAAAGAAACGACATTTTTTGGAACAATTTCTGGATGAGGTTTTTGAGGAGATAATTTTTTGAGGGCCCCGACGACCCAAATTATCAATTATGATCAATTATCAATTATTTGAATTCCTCGAAGTATTTTCCATTGAGCAAGCGAAGAAGGGAATTTTACAGTGCGCGGATAAAAAAGGTCATGGTTGCTGTCAACAAACTACTATTATTGAAGAAAAAATTGCTATTGATTGCATTCATCCACAAACGGAAACAAAATAGGATGAAAAACAAAATAAAAAAGAAGATGTGGGGTGTGAAAACGTTTTTCTCAAAGATGTAGCAGGAGTGCTTTCGTAACATTGATTTAAGATCTTCATCAAAATGATCAGATGTATTTCTTTCAAAAGTTTCGAATGGACTCATCAACCTTCAACACGCATCTCGCTGGGTTGGTACATTAATCACCAAATTGTCTTTTAAGTGTATTCAGATTACTCCTATTCAACGTATTTTCTTCATCCTCATCAGTGTCATCATTCATGATTGGATTTCCATAGTAATTATGTTGTTGTTCTTGTTAGGGTCTAAAAGAAATTGCTGTTGTTGCTCTGGTTTTCTATCATATTTTGTTGCTTTTGAAGCTCTAAAAGATGTGTAAGCGTTTGGAGGGTCAAGTGTGTGACGAGTGACTGCGTTTAATCTGCCATATTTGTTTTTCATGAAATTCCGAGCGCGGAGCCAAAAAAGTTGATAATACAGTGAACTCCTGGTAACTCGAACACCGGATAACTCGAACTTTCGTTATCTCGAACTATTTTCTCTATTTTCTCTATTTTCTCTATTTTCTTTCCCTTGGAATTTCCTTAATACTTTCTCATAAAAAAATCCGGTTAACTCGAACCTCGGATAAGTCGAACATTCGTTATCTCGAACTCTTTTTTTGTCCCCCTGAGGCAAATTTCTTTGGATAACTTGAACTTTCAGAAAAAGAGTAAACAGAAAAGACTCGATTTATAAAAATTTATTTAGATTTCTTTCATTTTTATCAGTTCTCTCTTCAAAATTTCTACAAATTGTGTCTGTCCAAATATTGTCAATTTACATGGCACTTGCATGCCTTCCCCATCAACAAGGTTGCAACCTTTCCCAGTGACTTCGACAGTTGATATTGAATATGGATCACTCTACAGGTAGAAAAATATAGTTTTTGCAAATCTTCCCGTAGCACCTTTTTTCAAACGCCCAATAACTTTGACTTTCCATTGACTTTAACACATACTGCATACTTATCTTTAGGATTTTCAGGCTCCATGAAAACATCTAATTGTTCACCTTCTTTTGCTACCCATATGTCTTTGTAAATGTGATAACCTTTGATATAGGTGTTGAGTTCAAAAGTTGAGACCAAAATGATGGGAAGTTCATTTTGTAGACAAATCTTCTCTGTTGAATCTTTCGCCATTTTTGTTGACTTTTACTGTACTCACACAGATCAAACACGATGTGTTTTCAAAAGAAGTCGTTGCATTGAAAAAATTGTTTATCTTCGTGTTCCCTAAAGAAGTCCTTGCAATGCTGCTATTTTCGAATGTTTTGGTTTTGAATAGCTTTTCACAGACACAAAGTTTGTTGTGTAGTACTGAGGCATTGCATCATGGCGAAAATTTCAACCTACAAACGCAAGTTGACTACCAAATCTTTAAAAGAGAAATACGATGCACTGAAAGAAGTTGAAGCTGGAAACTCGAAAGCAAAGGTTGCTTCAAAGTACGGAGTACCAAACAACACGTTATCTACGTGGATAAGCAACAAGGATAAGATCACCGAGGCAGTAAAGAAAGGAAACCGTTCAAAACGTCAGCGTTTGAGGGAAGAGTCGTTTGCAAACTTAGACGAGGCAATGTTTAAATGGCTTCTCATCGTTCGTAGTAGGGATGTCGCTGTTTCTGGGCTAATTTTCAAAACTAAAGCCATGGAGTTCGCTGAGAAAATGAACATTCAAGGTTTCAACGCTTCCGATGGCTGGTTGGACCGATGGAATAAACGGCATAATGTGTCATTTAAAACAGTCTCCGGTGAAGGCAATGCGTGTACAAGTGAAATGGTTGCTCCATGGACAGAAACTACATCACCAACCATCTTATGAAAATATAAGCTAGATCAGATCTACAATGCTGACGAATTTGGTTTGTTTTATCGTGTTCAACCATCAAAGTCTCTCAATCTTAAAAACCAAAAGTGCGTCGGTGGGAAGCATAGCAAGTTACGCTTGACAGGAATGGCCGCAGCTAATGCAGCTGGAGATAAATTACCAATGTTTATCATTGGTAAGTCCAAAAACCCTAGGTGCTTCAAAGGTATAAGACACTTGCCCTGTCGTAATCGCAACCAAAAAAAGAGTTGGATGGATAGCGTACTATTCGAGGAATGGGTTCGGGAGCTTGATCGACAATTTACAAATGAAAACCGAAAAGTAGTTTTATTAGTTGACAATTGCCCAGCCCATCCAACCATTGACAACCTTAAGTCAATTGAATTGATTTTTCTACCGCCAAATACTACCCGATGGATGAGGGCGTGATTCGATCGCTAAAAACCTACTATAGAGCACTTTCTGTTCAGAAATTGATCGATGCAATAGAGAAAGAAAAAACACTTCCGGAATTCTCGATATTGGATGCGATGCAAATGCTTGATATTGGGGTAAAGTTAAAGCTGAAACTGTTGTCAATTGCTTCGCCAAAGCTGGAATTTCTGAGAAAAATCAAACTAACGCTGTGCTGGATTCCGATGACCCATTCAAGGAATTACAAGATCAGTTAGAAAGCCTTGCCGCTCAAAACCCGGAGTTCTTTCCCGATGGAACAACTGCGGAAGACATCGTGTCAATGGATAATTCTGTCGACACTGCCGAGCCGATCATGAATGATGAGGATATTATATCCTCTGTGTTGGATGACGAAAATGAAAAAGGAGATGACGACGATGATGATGATGAGGAAGTAAGCCAACCGACTTGCCCTAAATCGAGTGATGTCAGTAATGCGCTCGAGTTATTAAGGAGCTACATGCTGTTCAGCGACAACAGGGAAAACATTCATAAACATGTCAATCAAATCAGCTCACTCGTAGAATGTAATCTTACAGAAAAACTAAAACAAACTGACATACGAAACTTCTTTCAGCAGTGTTTAATATGTCTATGCTACAATATTTACTGTAGTTTGATATGACATAAGAAAAAATCGCGATAACTCGAACTATTATCTTATTTTTGTCTGATTTCGACTTAACGGGAGCTCCGCTTAATTCGAACATTCGTTATCTCGAACTATTTTCTTGGGTCCCGAGTTACCGGGAGTTAACTGTATTTAAACTTTTTTCTGCCGAGAGAAGGACTTCGAAAACCACGCTAGAATTTTGTAATAGGTTTTCAGAAGCCAGTCATTTTGGAGAATTTGAGAGGATTAATTCCGCCGGCTTAAAATTTACGAGAATGGAAAACGGCCTTTAGACTAAAAACGTTCCTGTAATGAAGTGATGATCATGTCGAGGCTAGCTGTGTCAAGTACGGTTTGCGTAAGCATGAGTTTGTTGGCAACCCAAACTTTATAGATAGTCGGAGATTTTGTAGAAATAACACACTTCAGTACAATGTCTTACCTTGGTCAGAATTTATAACGACAAAATACCTTGCGTGGATAGTCCACCAAAATTTTGCATTTCGCATGGATTTAATTTCGCGATTGGCGCCATTTTTTCATTTTTCGCGTGGATTTAATTTCGCGGTCGAAGTAAGTTGAAGTACTGTCCGTCATTAAACAATGACGTGAAAAAAATGCATTTTTCAAATTAAATTGCGCGTGGATCAATTTTCGCAGTTGGCACCATTTTTTCACAGTTTTCTAATCTCGTGTGCCTAATATTTATAATATATATATAAATATTTTATACAGAAAATAACAATCTTGGATTTTGATCCTTAAAGAGAGTTTAGAAATGAACGAGACTGTTTGTTTTTAAGGTTTGTTTTCGTTTTTTCCAATTCATAAATATTTCGTAAATCCATCGTGAGGTGCAACTGCACACATAAAGCAGGCGATGAGAAAAATGGTAACCCTGGCCAATTTTTGACAATAAAAATATATACAAGATATGTTACGTTTAAGAAGAAGAAGAAGGAAGACATTAATAGAAATTGACTTATTGACTTCCAAACTAATTAATAGTAGTAATTCAACTTCATTATATTCAAAACTCCCACACATAAGTTAGATCATAGTACTAATAGATTATCCTTCCCTATATATTGAAAGACAAAAAACAAAAAATAACAGGCAATCCGGGTAATTAGTTATTTACAAATAAGCCATGTTTAAATATTTTCATAGCTCAAAGTGAGTATTCTTAGATTGTCAAAAGATAAAGAAACAGCTTATTTTTCATCGAAATTATTCGAGTAAATGGTAGATTCGTTCTCTTTTGTCTAATGTTGTCAAACATGAATGTTGTAGTCGAAATCGCACCTTTTTAGAACCACGAACCTGATGAATAGCTAATTAAACAGTATTCATAACAAACAGATATAGGTTGTTGCTATGGAAACCCAAACAACAGTAAAATGTACCTTACTATAGGTTTGTCTATAACAAGATGCGATCATCACTATGGTAACAAGATGCGATCATCACTATGGTAACAAGATGCGATCATCACTAGTCAAAACTCTGTTATTTTTGTCTGGGTTAATGAGAACATTGTTGCATTTCCCTCGTCCTTTCAAACGAAAATAAGACTTTCAATTTTTTCAATCAAAAAGTTATATGATCGCCATCTTGTTAGACAAGTGTGTTTGTAAAATAAAATTAAGGTTTCTGATTAGAGGCTACTGACCTAAATCAGTCCAAACATCTTTATTATAGTAACATAGTTATTATTATAAATGTAGTCACCACACTCAGCCTCCTTTTCAATGTCAAAATTGTTTCTTATTCTTCTTCTGGTAGTTTTAATAATAAGGGCATATTACTAGTTATAAAGTAAAGTTGAGTGTACTCACTAGACCAAAACATGGTGTTTGAACAGAAATTTGGGAAAAGGGTATTGAGAGATAAGATAAATGAACATTCAAATAAGATCGTTAAATAACAGGTGAATGATTGAACACTGTAAACTTCCGTGTATAAGGCCCCATGTAAAAAGCCATTTTGTTACCTGTTTTCCTACCTATCATTTTTTCTTATAAACCATCAGACCATCGTTTAGTGCTTTAACAGAAGATAAGCCAAGCACTTATACATGGAAGTTTGTGGTAGTGACTGACGTTTACAAGATAAAAAAAAAACATAAATAAAAAGTGAAATACCAAATAAAAAATAAAAAACATAAATAGTACAAAAAAAAACTCTTTTCATTAAATGAAACTCAATCATCATTTTTTTATTCACCAGCTTTGAAAGGATTTTTATCTTTCAAATCTAGTGAGCCCAATGTATGATTAACAAATCTGTGGTGTGCTTCATCCGCTCGAATAGCAAGTATTACATCTTTCATCATGGCATTTGGATCCAACTGCCAGTAACGAATAGCTATTTCTGGTGCACTTAGACGTTCCCACATCGGTAGCCTTCCATCATTTATCTCTTTCAAGATGTGTGTGTATGTTTTGACAGCCTCTTCCTCCAAATATCCAACAAATCTAAAAAGCAAGTTTTATTTTTCAGAAATTATTTCTAAAAGCAAATTCTTACAAAACACCATTTAGGTGATAGAAATTATAATAAAGAATAGATTAAAAATAACACCTGTGACAAAAGTTTGGACTTATCAAATATGATAATGAAAACGCTGCAGTGAAAACCCACTGTGTTAAAATAACTGAATATCGAAATATTGGTCCAGGGTGTCTAAGTTGCAGAAAAGTCATTAAATGCATTCGTTCATTTTCTGCTTCTTCCAGTAGTGTGTGGATCCAACCATGATCTCTTTGCATCCTTCGTAACGAATGAAGATGACGAATCATAGCTGCAGCAAAACCAGGAACCCCTGAAAAACAAAACATACTATTGACAAGTTGATGTCTAACATTATATACCTCTTAAATTCAACAATCATTTACTTTCTTCACTCTTATCTGATTATACTTAAACATAAATTATGAGTGATTCGGTGTTTGTCGTAGTCATTATGTACGCAGAAATTTGGGTTTTATATCTATGTCACATGAAAACCATTTCAGTGGATGGTGTACAGTGAAATTAACTATATATCTTACCAGCAACTGTTTCTAGAAAAATACATCTTCTCAACACACATCGCTCATCAATAGTTTTCATGTACTTTCCATATGTGAATCCAGAAAATAGATCAAATGATTTTCTCATCAGCTGAACAGTATAATATGCAGCTTTATCAGTTATTGAAACAGGTTTTCGATGTGTTATTTCAACAGTCTCAGTTTCTTGTGAACTCCAAATAGGGTGTGGTAACAGATAGTCATCTTCATTTTGTTCGGTGGTAATTACGCTTTTACCTTTAGCTTCCTGATCAATCTTAGCAGAACATTCTGTAATACTTGATTTAAAATGTTTCAAAGAATTTGTAGCTTTTTCGTAATCAGTGTACGTGTTGTTACTTTCATCAGCAAAACAATTATTACAAGCATGAAAATTCTTTGTTTGTTGGTAGCCCAATGAGTTACATCTCAAAGTAAAACTAGTTCTCAGCAATCTTTTAAAGCAGTATGATTTTAACGGTGCATTGCATTGCCAATGTAAGCTATTTGTAGATTGTAACATTTTCTGTAGAGCAAATGGAATCAACATCTTCACAAAATAGATAAGTTATGTATATAACTGCTTTTATTTTCTAAAAACATATTCAAAACTATTTATCAAATGATTAACACTAAACAATACAAACCAGCCAGCATACACAATTTGATGGTTTGGGTTGCTTTGAGGCTGACAAAGCCTAATTTTCATACATGTTAATATCAACCTTAGTTAAAAGATGATACATTTCTATAAAATTCAAGAAAGTGTACAATTATATAATAAAACAAAATATGTTTATAATCTCAGATTCCTGATGACGAAAAGCTGTAACCCCATCGCAGTGTCATATTTTTATTACAGAAACTTTTATTAGGGTAATAGGGAGAAATTTGAGTTTTAGGGAATAACTTCTGTCAAATAGATTGATGGAAAGTTTGATTTTAAAAGAATGTTATATACAATGAAAGTATATATAATAATACTGACGCCTGAATAAGAGAAATACTAAAATATTTACTGGGATTTTCGGGGTTGAAAAATTTACAGAGGATTGATTCGCGAAAATAAATCAACGAGAAATATACATTAAGAAAATTACCAAGACTTTTTGTCTATTTGGGGCTGAAAAATTGTTAATTGGCTCTACTCTATATTGATTAACTACATTTGACGTTCTTATTCACATTTTTTCTTTCTTTTCCTGTCATTGTTGGGATGTGTTGTTTTGTCAATAATTCTCTTACACTTTTTGCAGTGGAAAATAAAAGCAGGTGAGTGCTTATCTTGGAATCATGAAATAAACCCAATGTAGCTAAAAAATAAACAGTTTAATTCAAAAAGAAGCAGTTCCTTCATTTTTATTTATTGACGAAAATTATGCCAATTATGGGTCATCCTAAATTGCATAAAATATCTTATGAATACAAATAAAAAAATTTCAGGGCCCTGAACCATGGGGTCCCATAGGGTAACTGTAATGCCCATGCGGACTTTCACCTAGAAAACCTGGGTTTTCAACAGTGCAGCGCTGCGTTTTAAATGAGTGACCAACAAATGCTGTTATGAAAATAATGACAACTGCTTTAAATGCAGTGTGTGATCTTGAAACTTGTGTTGTTAAATGTTCATTAATCTTGAATTGATTGTAAAAAAATCTCTTGCTAATATTCTTTAGGTGTAGGTTGTCACGTTTTCACATTCATGCATCAGAGGTGAAGCTTGAAAATATCAAGATATTTGGTGTCTCAATCACTTATTAACTCTCAAGGCAGTATTTATTTGATCAATCCTTGGTTAAATACTAAAGACGAATATAGAAGTCTAGAGTTATAGTGATCAAGTTTTAAATTTCCATTGTTTCATTTTTTATGTCAAGTTACTATCTGATGATGAACAAGATGTTCAAAATATATTTCAGATAATTTTACATTGTCGTTTTCAAATATTACATTATTATTATTTTTATCAGTTATTTAGTACAGAAGTATGCTTAAAACTCACTTCAGCAATCAACTAATTGCAATTGCTAGTTGAAGTCGACCTCCGTCACTTTCTTATTTTGTGCTAATACAGCACAGAATATTTGGTACAAAGTGTCTTTATGCCTGGGAGTTTTTCGTGTCCGGCAGTGTACCATCCAAATGTTTTTGTCCTTTTTTAAACAAAAAAGAAAAGAGTTAACAAGTCAAATGCGGGACACCTAAGGTTAAGAAAACAAAAGAAACTGCCGGACACCTAGCTACAGTGAACTTGGTTCAATGAGTGGTTTTTATGATTTAAAAGCAGTACGTAACAATTCATGGAACCAGCAGCAAACCAGCAGGATTTTGCAGAACTAGCATCCACATACCCCACTTGGAATATGGAAATTTTTGAGTAACCCTAAGCAGACATCTAAGAGTTTTGTGACTCATGAAAACATAATTAAAAGACTGTTAAAGGGGCTGAACTGCTCATTTTTTTATTTGTTGAATAGGTTCTATACGTTGGTTAACCATGCAAAATTTAAATCATAAAGCGGTACTTGTTTGTTAATCCCCCCCCCCCCCCCCCCCCCCCCCCCAAACATAAAAAGTATCTAACTGAAAGAATACTGAAGTTTTTTTCGTTACTTTATTATTATTATATTTTACATTACAAACTGTGATCATAAAAAGACTACTGGGGTGGCCAATATGCTGCAATATTAGCCAATATCAGATCAAACAAGTCATCATTCTGATGTCTTTGTCGCCACATCCACTCACACAAATAGGAGTCTAACATATGACGGTGTGTTCCATTGTGTCGTTTATTGCGACATAGCCAATTTATAAACTTAGACAGACAAGTTTGATACTTTTTATGTTTGGGCTGGGGGGGGGGGGGGGGGGGGGGATTAACAAACAAGTACCCATAAAGCATTTTGGACGATTGGTTATTTGAAAAAGAAGTGAATATTTTTTTGTACAAAAAATTCAACTTCAACAAAAACTCAATTTCTTGTATGAATTTTTTACTGATAGACATTATATATTATACCGATTTAAAAAAAATTGAATTAATATAAATGTGGCTCAATTCTTTTTTCTAAATCTGTCAATGAAAATGTGTATAATTACACTAAAAATGTATTGTTTCAACAACAACCTCTTATCACGTCAGAGACTCATTTCAAAACAAAATTTCATTTAAACTTCGCAAAAGATGTTAGCAAATATAATAATCATGAAAATGATGACTATATCTATAGCTACATTGCTATAAAATCAAACCAAAACATTTGCATCATTAATTGAAATTAAAGAAAAGTATAAAGCAAATATGCGGAAATTAATATTGGAGTGTTTGGAGGAAGGTTTGGAATCGATTCTATCTGTTTCTTTCATAAAGAGAATACTTGGAATAGTTGGGTGATTTGATGAAACAGATTCTAAAATGGCTTGAAAGAAATGGACCCTTCTTCTTTGTTGCATCATCGATGGTGCAACAAAAGTTTTGCCACACTGAGTACTGCAACATTATGTGTAACATTTTGCTCTTTCGAATGCCAAATCGAATGCTAAATCGAATGTGAAATTTATTTTTTCGTTCGCACAACAAATGTTGTTCATTATAGTTCTACATATTGCATGAAACTCTATCGAGGTACAACATATACTACGACTAATTTTACATGCGAAGCTTTGAAACGCATGCACAGATTTCATGCTAGACTGCATGTTTTTCAGATTTTTATGTAAATTTAGCAAAAAAGGTTATTAATTATCATTAATATAGTGTTCCAGATTATTCATATTTCGATAAATCCGCCATGATAAATCAGATTTCGATAAATCCGCCCGGGTTTCTGACGTCTCCTCTTTTCATCCCGGATATCAGCATAAGGAATATCCAGCAGAGAGGAAAGAAGAGTCAGGAGGCCGGGCTACCATGATAATCACTGACCTCGTTTTTTACAAGAGTTCAGTGCTCGTACGTGTAGTCTATAGATTTTACCAGATCATCGTTTTCTAACATCATAATTGTTCTTTCCACCATCTTCTTTACTAATAACCACCATACGGTTCTGAAAAGATATAAATACAACTTTTCAATTATTTGTCGAATCAATCAAAGTTGCTTTATCATCAATTTTTTAAATATTTTAAGTGACGTATTCGGACAGATGGGACAGATATGGGACATAAGATGGGACATTTAAAAAAAAAAAAACTGTATTGTAAAACAGCTGGATTAAAAACATTTTTTTTATTTAGTAGTCCTTTTTTACACGAGCCGAATAAATCACTTTCAGAACTTTTTTACCTGCAATTTACACTGGCTGAATAATTCTAATTTACAAGACAGGGTAAATAAACTCGGATAAAATACGGTACGTTACCGAAAAGAAATACACGCGCTAACTAAGGAAACTTTTCCTTCGTTAACTTATGAAACTAATTTTAGAAACTACTCGCTTAAATTCACCAACCTCGCTGTTATCCAGCCGTTCGCACGCATTTAATGTTGGGTTTAATAGGGGTTAATACCTAGCAAAAATACGGTTTAAAGCCTCAATAAAGACAAACGTGTAAAGGACAAACGCATCACAGTCACTTCACGCTGACGTTATTAAGACAAGACACACAGACACCGCGGTCTTCAGTATCAAAACAACAAAAACAACAAAAACCCTGATTCCGAATGTATAGTATGAAGAAACCAGTGGTAAATGTATTTCATGCTAACCCACTGGTTTACCAAAACCACCACCACCACTGGTTTACCAAAACCACCACCACCGATACAACATATTTCATATTGATTACCTCGGACTGTTGCCGCTTGCAATAAAAATGTTCTAGTAGTAAAAAGTAAACGGTACAAGATATCTTGCAATCGAATTTTTAAACAGCACATCTGCTTCAAAATTAACATTCCTCCCCTAACAAAATATTTGCCGCTTCTGGAAATCCCCGTAAAGTAATTACTGATAATGGGCAACCGTTACAGTCAGCCGACATTTAAAACTTAACGATATCACAATACCATTTTCGTTTCACACCTATCTGGCCACAAACAAATCAACGATATCACACAACGAAATCGTCAGTTATCAGCGAACGCTGCTGCAACGAAAGCTGTCATTAGAACTGCAAAGGAAAACGAGAATGCCTGAAACGTGCGAACGCGGAAGGAAATTTGATTTGCAACATGCTCTTTCCTGCAAAAACGGTGGTTTTATAACTCTTCGACACAATCACATTAGGAACATAACTGCTGCTTTGCTGAAAGAAATATGTAAAGACGTTCGAGTAAAACCTGCGCTTCCAACGTTGGCAGGAGAATCTTTCGAGCAAGTGGCAGCAAATAATTAGAGGCAGTAAATCGTTTTACCATCATGTAAATAAGTTAAAGAAGAAAAGGCCAAGATAACAACCTGTCCACTTTTATATGTTTCATGTTATCTTTTCCATGTATGATGTCTTCGTTTATTGGTGTTATTTTTTGTAACGTCCATTGCAATAAAAAGTGTACAACATGTTAAGAAAAGCACAATTTAGGAAATGACCAGGTAAAGTCATTTAATTGGCCACTTATGAAAGCTTTACGAGCTGCATACATAGAAGATAAAAATATCCGAATTTTAGTTCCTGTATGCATATCGCCAAACACCACATCTATCCACCAAAGTAGTTTTCCATAATATTTTAACAGGATTTACCTTAAACAAATCCTGACAAACACCATCCTAGTGCAAGTGTTGTAGATAGATGAGTTACCAACACTTATTGGCAGGGGGGAAGAAGAGGAGGAGGAGGATTTAGGTGAAAATTCTCGAACCTCAGATGATTTAATGCATGCAAATGCAACAGATAAATGCAACAGATATTGAAAATATGATAATAAATTATGAGATGAAAATTGTACATAATTAAAGATTTTCTTCGTGACATCAATTTTGAAGTTGTTTTTATATCAACACTTCTGTGAACATGCGACGCCGAAAATTTGTTTTTTATTTTTATTAGAAGTTTTGTTTGAAGAGATAATGATGACGGGATCATCCTAAACAAGGAATTGCTTCATTAATCATTTATTGTCAGATCAACTCGATAATCTCTTTTGCTTTACCGCTGAGATCGTATGACTAGCCTCCCTCCACGCGCGCTGATCATTTTGACAGGCTATATGTTACTCTCAATGGAATGCAAACGATACATCAACGAGGGTGGCGGCCCGTCTTCCATTTCACGATTTAGCAATCCACCATTGACACCGTCCTCCAATAGATTAACTTCCTTCATTTTCCGTTCTTTCAATGCGTCAACGACATAACCAAACAACGTCAGGTCCTTCCTACGGAGAAATTCCAGGTATTCACATTCGCGCAATGTCAAAAATCTATAAACAAATTTTGCTGACTCATCGTTTCGATTAAAGCATGTCATTGTGAGGAAATGTTCTGTAAAAAACCCGACAACACCTAACAAAGAACTGACGGTTGATATAATCATAACAAACCATAGGAACAAGAAAACGTATTGATACAATATGTTTGAGGAGATTTCACACACCATTGTTGCTTTATCAGACAGTGAACTAGTAGTGTCTTTACGAGTGTCATGTATAACACAGATACCAAAGGTCGGTAGCATTTCGTTCCCAGGCGTTGGTTTTGTGCGTTTTTCAAAATCCATGGCAACTTTGGGATCAGCATGGGCCCATTTGATCCACTGAATACCATACTCAAAAAATTTGTGATGAAGAAATTTGTTCAAGGCATAAAACGTTGTGAGGTTTACAGCAACATACAGCAACTTGATGAACAAATTGAAAAATAAGCGCAATCTCATTTTAAGTATCGAATTCACATTATGATTGAAATAATTTTTGACAATTTCATCAGCATTAATCTAAAATTAAACAAGATCAAAAAGTTAGATATAGAAAACTTTCAAAAAGCAATGGAGGAAAAACTACAGACGAACGTTCTCCTACGTGAGCTCTGTCTAAATTTAGTCGAAGACTTATAAGATCAGTATTGGCTACTCGAAACACCAAATAGGGTAGATAAAATAACACTGATAAGCTGGCCACACAGAACGGCATCCATTGATATTGTGTAAAAAATTGTCTCTCCATCGGTATACAATCCTTTCGAAGTATTCGGTTAATAGCACTCATACGTTTATCAGAACGACAAAGTTCATTGGTTGTGTTCCAGATCCCATCATAGTTTGGATCGGCAGGGATGCCATAATAAGCTGAGTCTTGCATATGTCTGCTTAATTCAGGAAAAATAAAAAGGCCTTTTATCCAACAAGAGCTGCTGATGAATGATTCCGGTAAACTGGACTTATATGGTGGTATGCATCCAACTGTGTCATGAAACCAATCCACACCCATTACTAAACTCGCAACAAGGAACATTTTTGTGACGCAAACTCTTGAAATCTGGTCTGTATAACTATCGTGTCGAGTCTTGATTTTAATTTCCAAAAACGATTTGAGATTAGCTGCCATAAACGCCATGGTTGCTTTTGAGATGAACCCACGCTGATTCAAACAGAGGACACTAAAAGTCTCTTTATTTTGATAACAATGAAATGCTTCCAAAGAATCTTTTTAAAACTAACACATGTTCACAGAAACACTGTATCAGTGTATCATTCTAAGAAATTAATAATTCATCATCTGGAATTCGCTTATTATTCACAAGTATTCATCTCATCCACGAATTTCAAAATTATATTGGTAACATTAATGTTTCATGCATAGTTGAATTCATCCAAATTAAGATTCTGACATAAATTCTGTATAGTAAGCATATATCATTGCTTTCATATCGCGGCTATCGTATCAGATACATAAGTAAGGAAAATGGCAGTTGACAAAATTTCATTTTATCCTCTTAGTATGCAAGGTAAATTAAGTAACGTTACACATTACACGTTACACATAGGATAATTGTTGGAAATATTTATAAATACCCTAAACTTTATAGTATCATAGAATATGCAACCTAACCTAGAGCTAAAAATGGCCTAATCGTCAAAGTTACTATGGAAACTGAATTAATAAATCATGACATAATATATAATATATATGTTCTCTGTCATCTGAACTAATATATGCTATAGGTTCCATCAGATCTTTTAGAAATCAGGATGGTTAGCCATTGAGAAAATATAATATAGTATAGATATACTAAAGTGTAAGTAAAGATAGGGAACGAAATCAAAACAAATTTACCAAATTGAAATAAAAGACAGTAGATATGCAAAATATGAATGCAGAAAATATGAATGCAGAAAATAAAAGAAAGAAAGGCAAACTAGTAAGCAATCTAAAATATCCGCCATGACTTCGTTCTCTGTCATCTGAACTTTTTTTCTTACGTGAGCCCTCTTTAAATTTAGTCGAAGACTTATAAGATCAGTATTGGCTACTCGAAACACCAAATAGGGTAGATAAAATAACACTGATAAGTTGGCCACACAGAACGGCATCCATTGATATTGTGTAAAAAATTGTCTCTCCATCGGTATACAATCCTTTCGAAGTATTCGGTTAATAGCACTCATACGTTTATCAGAACGACAAAGTTCATTGGTTGTGTTCCAGATCCCATCACAGTCTGGATCGGCAGGGATGCCATAATAAGCTGAGTCTTGCATATGTCTGCTTAATTAAGGAAAAATTCATCAGCAGCTCTTGTTGGATAAAAAGCCTTTCATCCAACAAGAGCTGCTGATGAATGATTCCGGTAAGGTGGACTTATATGGAGGTATGCATTCAACTGTGTCATGAAACCAACCACACCCATTACTTAACTCGCAACAAAGGACATTTTTGTGACGCAAATTCTTGAAATCTGGTCTGTATAACTATTGTGTCGAGTCTTGATTTTAATTTCCAATAACGATTAGAGATTAGCTAACTGCCTGGAAATAGATTAAAATTTATGAATGTTTTCATAATATTCACAAGCTCGATCTTGAGAAATGAACTATAACATCATAAAAACAATGTTGCTGAAAGTAAATACAGTAGAATCTCTATAAAGCAGACACCTTATGAAGCAGACATCTAATGAAGCAGACATCTAATGAAGCAGACACCTTATGAAGCAGACATCTAATGAAGCAGACACCTTCGTATAACGGACATACACTCTATATACGGATGTATAGATTTACAGTTAAGAAAACCAATTGGTGGCCTAGTGGAGGAGTGCTCATCGCCAGACCGAGTCATGGCAGCAACTATAACAGTGTGAATCAAGCCACTCAGCTTAGTACTCAGCTTCAGAATGGGATTGATGTCTAAGGGGATTGTCTAATTGAGTGGTTGAGACGGACATACGGCTTCCGTATCCCAAATCTGGGCTTTAAATGCTTTAGGACCTCCTATGTAGGACCTTCATTGATAAAACAGTTCTATCAGAACTGAAGAGGCTATCCTAGGTAAACATTAATAAATAAATAAATCCTAATAAAGTCTCTGTAAGGCGGCTATCTTTTTTATGCATCGATGGTTTAATAGAGATTCCACTGTAATTTCTTGAAATAAAATTAAAAATCAAAATCAAAACAAAGACTGTTCAAGGAAATTTCAGATAGTCAACAAAGCATTAAGCCTATATATTTCCAATAAAAAAATTCTTCCCTAAACCATTAAGCTGTACCACAAAGTTTCGAGAATAGACATAACAAGAATGCATTTCTCCACTTACCACTTGAAAGAAGAATAAAGAGTTTTCATATTGTTTTAATGCCAAATATACCATGCCGCCGTAATAATAGTACAGTAGGAAATATTTTGAATCAAACTGACCAAACTATAAAAGAAATACAAAGTTATACTTCTTCATGTGCACGCCTGTAGGAAGCTTTTTAATATTGGGGACACCTTGATTGAGTTGCTTGTATATAGTGATAACCTGAGGCATTATACTTATACTTATAATAATAAATAATACTTTTATATATCTATATATTTATTTATTCAGATAATATTTTATATATTTATTCCAAAGATTTAATGAAATATTGACTGATAGTGAAACACTGTTTTTCCTTTACAGTAACCTTGACTACATACAACAGCTGATTTGAAATCATTTTCCAACCAGTTATTTATTTTATGAAGTTTCTTCAAAGTATGAAACAGGCCTAACGGAGCCGGTGTGGGTGTAGTGGGGAGGTGGTTGAGTTGGGGTGTGAGGTGTCTATTCTACATCTGTTCGTTACATTATCTCATTTAAAAGAACTCAAGTATGAATGGTACGCCATTGATTTGGTGCGAAAAGAAAAACAAACTTGCAGAATGAAACGACAACAGAAAGCGTGTGTTTGCATTACATAAAAAATAGAAGATAGACGTTTTCGAAATACAGTTGAACCTCAGTTATCCGAACTCTCACTGGAGCTAATTAGTTCAGGGTAAACTATGAGAGTTACTTAAGGGAAGTTGAAGGGACCGAGTTCAAATAACCGGTGAATTCGGATAACTTGTGTTCAGATAACTGAGCTTCAACAGGATATCAGCACCCTGGTGTTTAAAGAAAAATATCCCCCGATCATTTGCCCACCCCGACATAATCCCTACATCTTCACCTGAAAATTTGATTGAAGTAATTTCTAAATTGAGTTGTTATGTGTCCACAGAGGTGTAACTTTGGTACTGAAAGACATAGCAAATATGGACCAGATTCTTCTTCCTTCTATGTCTGGTTTTATGCCCTCGCACTTATAAGCCCACTAAAGACTCTGGGTTTGAATTTATATTAGTCTAGGGCTTATAACCGGGATTTTTCAATACAATAAAAGGAAGGGTCGTGAAAAATTAAGTAAATTAGAGGCATAGAACATTAAGTTTCAACTCGATTATCCCAAGAAAGTTTCGATTCGTCCATTCAAAGTAAAAGAAATTAATTTTTTTTAACCGTCAAACCATGACATCATCGGTCACGTGATTGTGAGCACAATCACAAGAGAGCCATCAGTGATTTTTCACCTACATGTCAAAGGCACATTTTCATCGAAAAATCAAAGGTTAGACTTTTCACCAGTTTTTCTCAAAAAATTCCCTGTCTACATTATCCGTTATTGTTTATTATCTATATCTAATGGTTCGAAAAAGGCAAACGCCTCAAGCCCCGCATGGTATATTTAGCCCCGCATGGTATATTTAGCCCCGCATGGTATATTTAACCCCGCATGGTATATTTAGCCCCGCATGGTATATTTAACCCCGCATGGTATATTTAGCCCCGCAGGTGAAAAACAAGAAAAAACAATGACCAAACATTTGAACACCACGTATTTGAAGTATAAGGCGCCTTAGGTTACGAACACTAGTTTTATTTATTCTTATTTGCTTTTGGGATAGCTATCAAGACATAGAAATCATGTGGGTAATTATCTTAAAAACTTGTAATGTCTTTTTAACCATAGTCTAGAAAATTCCTGGGGCCCAGAAGTCTAACAACTTATTGTTCATTTTTCTTTGATCTTTTCATTAGGCAAGTTTTGTTTTGCTCACTTTTTGATCACATGACAAAATTCTAACTAATCCGCAGTAGTTATTTACCATTATGTGATACAAAAGTGTGCAAAACAAACTAGTTTGGTAGCTCAAGTTAAAAATACCAACAATACAGCTTCACAATAAATTCCAGACCAGAATTTTCCAGAATTTTCTAATTTAACATAAAATCTCACATCTCATTTTGTAGAAATTTTCTGGGTTACCCAAGCAAAGCAAAAACAATGATGTAAATACTTTCAAACATGATTTTATCCAATAAATGCTTATTTTCTTCAATCCTTACAAGATGATAAAAGATTTATTACCTGTCTGAAGACGGAATATAAAGGAGATTTCAAAAAAAAAACAACACGTAACTATAAACATATCCACATAAGGTAAACATATCCGCTAAGGTAAACATATCCGCATAAGGTAAACATATCCGCGTAAAGGAAACTATATACACTTTTTTTATAGAGAAAACCTATAACTGAGCTTTCAAAAATTAAGAAATTTTTAGTATGACATTGTGTGTGTGATTAAATTGATATTTAAAATAAAAGGAACAAAAAAGGGACAGGCCATGTGGCTGCTACAACCTCGAACCCAGGGTATCTAGCATTTTTGATATACGGATGGGGGCAGAGACCCTGTCTTTCAGGTTGGTAGCTGGTACATAAATTGTCCATTGTCAAAAAAATAAAAGAATAAGTAAGAATAAGAAACTTTTCAGCCCTTAAAATAAGAAAGTTTTGAAACTAGGTGCTTCGCTATAGGTATCTTATAAATAAACGTGTATTATAAAAAAGGAACAAGATTTTATACAGAGAAAAATTTACATGACAGTCTCCCTAGAAATAGTGATATCTTTTGGTAGTTCCATGTTCTCATTTTCATCAAGTACCTTGGAGGAACTAGAAGATTTTGTTGAACGTCTGGTAAGTACAGACAAATATGTTACTTGCTTGGGAAACTTATATGTTTTCTTGCTAAGCAAGGTATTAAACATATTCTTTACATCTGTGCGAAATCTTTTGTCCATCGCGCTGTATACGATGCAGTTAGCACAACAGTGCAGATACACAAGACTGGCAACCACCTCCATAACTTGTTGGAAAGCAACTTTTGAAGGGTCTGCTCCATCACCAAAGTCATAATATATATACCAAATCTGTGAGGGTAATGTCATAACTGCAAAACACAAAGTAACAGCGACCAACATATTGACAAGTTTTTGGTCATCGTAGTTTCTCATACGCAGGCTTGAGAAACGCTGTCTTATTGATTTCCGTTTAGTAGAAGATCGTTGAAGATGTCGATCGGGGGATGGAACATGCTGTTCAGGTGGTAACAAACCAATTTCAGGAGTTTTTGATGAAGAGTTAATTGGCCGTTTTTTTCTTTTAAAAATGTTTCTTAGAAATTTGGTGAAATCGTTTGGAATTGAGTTTTTATTTGGAAGGGAAAACACGGAATTTTCAGATCCGCTGTAACTTTGTGTCTTTAAGAATTTGCTATTGCGCAATTGATTTAATGCTTTTTTGTTGATCTTTCGTGAGATATTAGCTCTTCTCGTTTTATTTTCATTATTACAATCACTTTCACTGACATTTTTACTGCCTCGATGTCGTGTGTTGCTTCCCATATTCCTCATATGTTTTCTTGTTTCCAAAACGATTAGAGTATGAAATATTGTGACACAAACCAGAGGCAATACGTAGTTGGTAATGAATAAAAACATGGTATATACTTTGCGAAAGTTTTCTGAAGGATGGTGAACTTCAAAGCAATATCCTCCTTCTACATCCAGAGCTAACATGAAAGGTATGAACGTGATGATTATGTAAAGCCAGATGATAGCAACTATGTAAGCTGTCTTCTTGATCGACCATCTTTGACGAAATGGGTTCGATAAACCACAGTATCTCTCGTACGCCATGACAGTTAAAAATATCGTTGTGGTTGATAAACTTATTGATTGCAGAGGTTTTATCACTTTACAAAGGACAGGTCCGAATAACCATTGGTCACCATTTAAAAATGAATGAATGTCGAAGCTTATGGTAAAAGCGAAAATGAAATCCGCCAGAGCGAGTTGACATATCAAAAATGCATACGCCGTGATATTATTGCGTTGAACCTGTTTGTATAAACGTACAACGACTATTATCAAATTTCCAGTCAAACCAATTATAACCGACAAAATCGCCACAACGCTGATGATGTAAATACGAACATTCATCTTTTCAATATTCTTCTTCTTTGTTTTTCTTCTTGTCCTCTGGTATTATTTTTCTATCTATATTTATTTTTCATTCTGATGTAGTAAAAAAATACCAAAAGATAAAGTTTCTATTAGCTATAAACAAGGCATAATTACATTCACCCCTGTTCTTTTGGAAATGAAACAAAAACTCTAATTATTCCAAACACCAGCTTTTTTGTCTACCTACTTTTAATAAGATTTACCATTCAAATAACATCCGCAGTTTTCCTTAACTGTTTTTGAGATTTCTTAATTTAAATTTTCTTTTAAGCCTGAAATATTAAAGATGATAGCAGTTGTATGTGTTTAGCGGAGGAGTATACAATCCTCCTGTAATACGGTTTAAAATGATTTCCCTTATCTGTCGTGTTAAAATAAAATATCTATTCCAATACATTTCGCGATCGACCATGTAAAACTAAAGAAACGGTTATTAAAAATTAATCATGCATTTTCCAAGACTTTATTCAAGAAGTTGATAATGAAGGAAATAGGGCTTTTCACGCTATGTTAAGAACAAAATTGTGTCCTGGCGTAAATTATTTACTGGAACTGTTCTTTCTCCAAGTCTTTCTTAAATTGTTGAATATAATGGAAAAAATTGAAAAAATTTCCTGTTGTTTTCAATGGTAACTCCAAACTAGAAATTCTTTTTCTTGGGTGGTTCCATAACTTTTAAGCATTCAACCAGAATTAACTCAATGAACGATAAACTAAATGAAATCAACATCTTTTTTTTTGGACAAAATGACTGAAAACAACATTTTCTTTCCAGAGAAAATAAACTTTGATGTGGTGTGGTCGCCAAATAAGAACAACACAAAAAAGATCTTGAGTATTGCTAAACTGACATTGATGGAAATTCATGTCAAAAACTGTTATTAATCAGACTTCTTAAGAGCTTACATCAAGAGTACTTAAAAGATTACTTGAAATTTAAAATTATAAGTGATATATGAACTCTCGGATTATCATGGTTATTCCGCAGCGGATCTGGAGGTATGTCGAAATTTGGTGAGGAGAATGTTAGCTATTAAAGCATAAAAGAAAAACGTTCAAATAAGCCTATGGATGATACAGACTGAAAACAGAAACGAGATGCCCATTTCTGCGTTACCACAGATGCAAAGATAACATAAATGATAGCTATATAGAATACAAAAACTTCAAGTTTAAAGGCAGGCCTGGTGTATGAAAACATAATTAAGGTGGAAAAGATTGGTGGATGCATTCATTTCTCTTTTCTATTGTGATGTTCATTTCTATTTCCCATCAAATAAATTAAGTGAAGAAAACTTTGAGCAACACATTTTGATCACTTAATATTTACTAGATTCACTGGATGTCAATTTAATATTAAGAGTTTTCATCACTTAGGTGAATTTGCTAACTAACGCTTTAACGAAGTTAAGTGACGAAAAATCAACTTCTTTGTTTTACGTCACGTAGTTTATCTGATGAAAATGTAACTTTTAACAATTTTTTTACGTGTTAATTTTCATGCAATTTAAATTATCAAGAGAGACACTTTTAGATTAGTATTTGCAACGTTGATATGTTAATATCTTATTGTATAAATACCGAAAAGAAATTTTTATACATTTCCAACAAGATAAAAATTCAATAAATTACAGTGACAAACAAAAAGTTAAGCGCCCTTAAAGTCAAAAAGATAATAACAGAGGAATGAGCAAGGCACACCAAATAGAGATACAGATATGCATTTGAAAGCCAGAATGAATAATGTACAAATATTCCAAACCCTGTAGTAGAGAAATTAAAACTAAACTAGAAGTTTATACAAAACGCTTTGACATTAACATTTTCAACTTGATTAACATTTTCAACTTGATTAACATTTTCAACTTGTTTTCTTAATTTTACTGTATAAGTGTTTGAACGTTTATCGAAAGCAAATAAGATACCTGGTTTAACTTTTGAGAAGTTTTTTCGAACAGAAAATTTGTAACAGAAGGTGCAATCTTGTCACTTAAAAGTCTCGTAGCTAGAGGCCAAATTGCGTACGGCACAGTGTAAAAACAATTTACATTGGAATTCTAATAAACCAATTACTACCTTGCAGTAAGATAATCGATCAGCGATGTAATACTGTGATTTGTAGATACTTCGTAGCTGGCTCGGAAAATCGCGCAGGTTTGGACAGTAGTAAAAAGTAGTAGAACGTCGACGATTTTAAAGGATTCCTTGCTTAAGGTTAGTTTCCACTTCGCGATTTTAAAGGATTCCTTACTTAAGGTTAGTTTCCACTTCGCGATTTTAAAGGATTCCTTACTAAAGGTTAGTTTCCACTTCGCGATTTTAAAGGATTCCTTACTAAAGGTTAGTTTCCACTTCGCGATTTTAAAGGATTCTTCTAAAGGCTAGTTTCCACTTCGCAATTTTGTAGCTATAGCGGAAAAAGCGACAGCGATTTTTTTTGTAGGGAGGTAATGGGAAAACAAATTATACTTTCAAAATGGCTGACAACAACGTTGAACTTGATGTTTTGCTTCGTTTTTATAAACGTCAACAACAACAACAACAACAAGAAAGCCTGAATAATCAACATGAAGTGAACGAACGAATCGACCAAGAAAGTTCTTCGAATTTCTTGGGAGTCATTCGAAAACATTCGAAAACATTCATGGTCAAATAACACAAGATCTTTCACCAGCAAATTGCACAGTCCCTTTTTTAATTTTCGTACCCACAAACGCTTTTTTTTTTCTGTCTTATATTTTGATACAACTACTAGTCTTAAGTATTGAAGCAATATCAATCTTCTGTTGACGGCCGCCATCTCATTTCTTGTTGGTTTTTTTTGTTTTTTTTCCCGATTTCGTCCGAGCGAAAAAATCGCCATTGCTTTTCCGCTATAGCTACAAAATCGCGAAGTGGAAACTAACCTTTACGCACCAATCCAATTATGCTAATGTGCTTCACAATTTTCGACATACCTCCTGGATCCGCCACTGCCGCTTCTGCAACTGTTAGGCGTCAAGTCCCTTCTTTACAGATTTTAGCACTTGTAAATGCGATTAACGATCTTCCTCACAAAAATTTATGTAACATGATGTAATGTAAACGAACAGGTAATCATTAAACAAAAAATAAAAAAGAATCACTTTCTATGGCTATTGTCGTGTGTCAAGGATTCACATCCTAGACCAAATTTCTCCACCTTTTCCTGAAAGTTTTCAAAGTTTACGAATTGAATTCTAAATTGATTTAAAATATTCACCAATATACTCACGAAGATTTTATCTCGCAAAATATTTTTCGATTTATCCATGCGCACAAACGTTTGAAACTGGGGAAACATTTCCACGATAAAAGTAAATAAATATATTACTGATGCTTTTACAACATTCTCTCCCTTCCTCCTGGAAACAGCCCTTCAATGTCGAAAAAATAATATTTCAATTCTTTACCATGAGATGAATCTTCATCATTCACTCAAATGAACGAGAAATCATTTGATTCAATACTATATAAGGATTATAAGGATTATATAATCATATTTGTCAGAAAAAAAAAATATTTATAGTCAGAAATATACAAAAATGTTTACAAGGTTTGCTAGAGTTACATCAAAATATTTGGAAGTGAGCCAAAGGGAACAAAAAGTTAAACTGAAAAACTCGACAGCAGGACTTTCAAGTTGTTGGGCCTGTGGACGAAGTTGTTGGACCGTCACAATGAACGTCCTCACTTTTTGTTCGTTCCACTTTTCGTCATATTCTGGATGACCTGAATAATTTGGTTTCAAAATTCAATGATCAACCGAGATTTGTCATGCGGCTTTTTTTTAGTATTTAATGATTATCTCCTAATTTACAGATAACAAGTTCAATTCTGATTTATTACTTCAACATATTGGCGCATCTTACTATTTCAACAAAAGGCGAGGCCAGAAAAGCAATGTCACACGAGAGAATATTATAACATCTTTGAAAAAAACTTGGAGATTCTATACAAAAATGGAAAACTTTAATCATCATTCATTTTCTTTTCGATGGGTTAAACAACTTTTCACTGATGTTAAATATTAAACAAAAATCACCTTATCAAAAATAGCCGAATCCACCATTAGCAACCATATTGCGAAAACATGCTTCTCTTAGCTAAACGCTAAAGATTTTAGTTGTTTACCCAGTTTATACATTTAGAAGAGCTGGTCACTAGATTTTCTATCCTATGGCATGGAAGCATTTGCACCTACAAAACATCAACTTTGTACCCAGCGCTTTTCAGAATATCTGATTACATTTCTTCCAAAACCTCAAAAAGTTAAATCGAATTCGTAACTCGTGTCTCTATTATCAACCGTTTTATGTTTGAAGATTCATATTAAAAATATATTACACTTCATCTTTAAAAATAAACATCGAAGAGGAAGATCAGAAGATTATAGTATATGTGTGAAACTTCAAGCTTCTGAATCGAAGTAGACAATATCTCTCGTGTATGTTTGTGAAAAATAAACCCTTCACCACTTAAGTCACACAAAATGTTATTGCATTAGATGAGGAAAGAAGATTTAGATTGAATATTCGTGAGAAAGTTTAGCCTTGTGTTGCGATTCAACGTAATATCATCGTCTTTGTGATAATTTGATGTTATATATGTCACAATGATGTGATGTGAAACGTTAAACAAACAATCTTACTGTTAAAACTACTGTGAATTTAGTCCTCAATTAGTCTTCTAGCTATACTAAAACAATAAAATAATTTCTCCAAACACATATCCTACTGTGAATAAATGAACACTGAAATAGAAGAGATAATGTATGATTATATATATGATTTCATTTTTCCATCACTTTTCCATCCTGGGGAACCTCGAAAATTGCAAATAATCACAATAGTGACATTTTCGATTTAAATGTCACTGAAAATTAAATTAATTTGAACTTTTTAGATTCCAAAAACAAGAATTGGAAAAGCGTTTAGTTACATCAGCCAATTCATATTTTTCCAATATCTTCTTTTAAATCATGTTTGCATCCTGAATTTGCTTGTGAAATTTAAATTCATCATTATATGTCATTCTAACTCTGTATCATAAAAACTACGTGAACAATTGCCAACTGCTGTACCCAACAAATCAGTCGAGAAAAACGCAAGATCACCAAACACACAAAGCTCTTGTTTCTGTTCGAATCTTGTTTTATTTATCTGTACGATTAAACTTCAAGATTGCTTGCAAAATACAACAATAATATTAAGCAGTATGTGATTTTGTGTACACATGTCTCTTGAATATTGACCCAAGACGTTCAGAGTTTTGATTTTGAATAAAACAATTTATTAGTTTTAAGTAATTCGTGTTTGCACAGCCACGCAAAAAAACAAACGTAAAGTTACTACGTTATGGGGAATCAAAAAGGGAAAATTCAATCCAAGTCAAATATGGACAAGAGAAAATTATATGTTTTTACCCACACGCTAAAAAACTTCAATTTCTTTTTCAGAGATGTTACTTTTCGGAGCAACTCTTGTTGCTTTTCAATATCTCATTTTTCATTTCCTTAACTTACGTCTATGAACATATTTTTTCATTAAATTATGAATAAGAAGTTTTAGTTTATTGAAAAGCATTTTTGAGATTAGAACAGAACAAATGTTAAGGAAGGATCAACTTTGAGAATTTCAATGGAAAAGTGTGTGTGCGTGTGTGGGTGGGGGTGGGAGGGGGAGGGGTGACAAGAAGGGCGGTTTTCAGTCGAGAACTTTATATCTTCGGGGAAAAGTCAATCGAGAAAGCGTCCTTGAATTATAACGTACTTTTTTTGAAGATAATGCGATTTGACATAGGAATTTGGTGTTCAAAAAGAATAAAGGATATCCTTTTTTAAGCAAACCAGTCGTTCGTTTGCTGGGTTTCTAGCCCGTGTCATCAACAGTATTAATATCATCACTGAGATTGATCAATCATCATCCGCGCGAAAGAGTCCACAGAGCTTTCTCTCGCGCAACAGACGTTTCTCTCGAAAGATCGAATTTATACACACGCACTCGATTTTTTCCTGAGGCGTTACGTTTTGTTGGGTTTTTTATTATTATTTTTGAACGACGCAAACGTCATTATCAAACAGCTGTTTAATCATAATGACGTATTTTTCGAAAAATGTTACTTTTAATTTTAAATGGTCAGCGGTGGTTTAATTCGAAAACAGCTTGTAAACAAACAAGATGGCAGCCGAAGAAAAATGCCCAGAAAAATGAGCATTTTACAAAATAACATGTTGAAGACTTTGTTATTGATATTAATCATTGTAAGTAAGGCTTAACATCTCTCAATTTTTTATCAGGATAATTTCTTTTCTTCAATTTTTATGTGTGAACTACATTATGTTTTCCCGATTTTTATGTCTCAGTGATATTAGATGAATCTGTTTTTTTGCCATGCCCCTGTTTGTATTATGATGGATGGCTGAAGGAATTCATACCTCAGTTAAGCGCCAGCGACCCGATTGCAACTTTCTTACTGCATGAAAAAACTAATTATTATGGAAAATTTTATTATTTCTACCAAAATTTGCTGAACAGTCTTCAAAAACAGTGAGATATTATCACAAAATATCTCACAACTGGCTCCATCCTCCACCACAAGTTAAGTCCTGAGTTGAAATCAAGATAGCTAACCTATCATGAGTTAAATATTTGTGTCTAACTCAGGTTAGCTGCTAAAGTGTTAGTTTTGAGAATATGTAAGTTTTGTTATTTTGTTAATTTGTTTACTAACGGCCTTATCATCTGAACGGGATTGACTGGTGCATCTGTATACTGAGAAAATAATACAGTCAGTATCTCGTTTATTAACTGGTCGAAATACTTTATTAAAACATGCTATTTGTTAGCGAAGTTAAGTCACTATTATTTCAGAGGGGTATTGCAAACCAATGGTTCAAGTCATATTTATCAAATCGCAAGCAATCAGGTCTTTCATTATTTCTGGCCATTTTTCTGACTATAAAATGATACCTCATGGTGTCCCTTGAGGTTCTGTTTTGGGCCCATTGCTTTTTGGTATACCTTAATGATCTTCCTAATACAATATCTAATAGTGATGCTTTTCTTTTTGCCGATGATACTGGTCTTCTTTATTATTGTAATAAGGATCCTAAAACAATTGAAACTAAAGTCAACCAAGATTTAAGATCTCTGATGATTTGGCTAAATACTAATAAGATTGCACTTAATGTTACAAAACCTGAAGTCTAACTCTTTAGAAATCCTAAAAAAGCAGTCGACCATGATATCAGGCTTAAATTAAATGGACAACTCATTAAGTTCTCTTCTGTTAAATATCTAGGAGTAACACTTGATGAACAGCTTTCTTGGAAATCACAGCTAAACTTCCTCTCACTTAAACTTACCAGAACTAATGGAATATTGTCCTAACTGAGAAACTTCTTACCCAAACTTATATCAGTTTATTTTGCACATTTTTACTCCAATCCTATTTATCTTTGCCAATGAAGTTTGGGGTCAGAACTTCACGTATTATTAACTTCCATAAGACAGCAGTTCATATCTAAATGCTTTTGCCACATTTGCTCATTCAAGACCCTTATTCACCTCTCTTGAACTGATCTCAGTTTTTGAATTAAGGTGATTGTAAAGGGTCAGCACATTTTTTCTTTGATGCTTAATATTTTCACATGTAAAAATAATTATGTAATGAAAGTACATATTTTTAAAAAGCTCTAAGCCTGCTCTAAATAATGGGTTAAATTAAAATTTCTAAAACGTTTGTGTTTTTGGAAATCTGAAGTAGTATCTCAAAAGTAAAATTACCCTGTACTTATTAAAAAGTGTCCTGTGACACAGCGGTTAATATTTACATTTTCGAAAATATTGCATAATGTTCCTCTTGCATTGTATTTAAAAACTGTGTTTTATATCAATCAAATTTTATAAGCATTTCATTTCGAATTTCATAAATTAAAAAGTGAAAAATCAAACATTTGAACCGATTGGCTCATTATTTAAAATCTGCATAATTATTTGCCAAATGCAGACACAGTTTTTGAGTTCAACATTAAAGGAACATGACTGCATAATTTATTTTCCATTACCATGACGATTTGTGTCACAGGACACTTTTTTTCGGGAGGGTATCTCACTGTAAAAATTTTATAATAGAGAAAACGGCTTTTAAAAAATCAGAAGAAAACAGATGTTTGAAGATGTTTGAAAAATGGTCTCACCTATTGTGAGAAAAATCAATAGATGTTTCTTTTAAGGGGTTTTATTGTAATGTTGTTTCTTTATTTCTTTATGAGAATGTTTGTGTTATGAATAATTAATTAACTTCGCTTATTATTCAGATTGACAGATCAACTCGCAGTGTGAAAACTTCTGCAAGAGCCCACATAGAAAAAAGAAGAAATTTTATACATTATAGCTATTTTTCAGGATATAAGAACTTATTTCAAAAAAGTAATTATTGCATTTCAAAGATAAAAGTTAATCTAATATATCTAAAAATCAAAATTTTCGGGTTTTTTTTCATGCTTGACCGTTTACAGTAACCTTAATATTTTTAAGTAATTTATCTACCTAGTTGTTATTCAACCAGGGAATCAGCCAATAAACTTTCAATGAAACCCACTGTCAAAACAGAAACCCATGGGATTGCTTCCATTGACCTTACTTCAATCAGTCTGGCGAAATTGAAACTTCTCACCATACAATACTTTAATAAAAATCAGGATTAGTGTTTTTGTTTTTTTGTGGGTGTGTGTTTCTCTCTCTCTCTATCTCAAATTCTCCCTTTTCCCGTAATAGCTCTTTTCGTAATAGCCTCCGGGTAATAAACAGACAAAACAAATTTATCTAGCAAGTGTACTTTATCTGCCAATCATGTAACACTGTGTGGATGTTTGCACACTCTTTTCACATCTTCGATTATCGACACATTGTATATTTAGTACTGAGTGTTTCTTCTGTACAAGCTTTTTAACAGTTCAAATACGAAGGTATTTACTCATATGGCTTTAACTTTTCCCGTCGGCAGTAACAATGTTCATTGAACAAAAAACATAGTAAGTTATATACTGAAGTAGGAAAAATATGTTAAATCAGCTAGACTATTAGAATTTCAGAGGGTTCATCTCAGAATAGCTAGCACAGCCTTTAATGAGTTTGAGCTTATGTCGAGCTAAGAATGTGGACATTAGTAAATAGTACGTCACCTGGAAAGTTGTCTATATACATGAAATACTAAAAATTTATGTCAGTCTCATAAGGCCATCCATGCTGGAAAATGTTTGGATGCTATTCATGAAACAGTAATAATATCTCTCCTTTGGATGATCTCAGAAAATCACTTGTTGAGGCAATGGACTCATAGTGCAAGAGTGTTAGCTGATAGTGGTTCAAATCTGTGAGCGTTAAAAGATTTTAGAAATGTGATTGATGTGATTGAAAGATTGATAATAATAATAATTATAATAATAATAATAATAATAATAATAATAATAATAATAATAATAATAATAATAATAATAATAATAATAATGATAAAATGTCTGAAATCAATAATAACACTACAATCATCTATCAGTGCGGTATGTGTGGGTTGTCGTCTAAGAATCTGGTATACATTCCTTAATAGAGGCCAACATCACATCACAGCAACACTTGGTAAAATAACTTTAAAAAAGTCGAATTTGGATATTAAATTTAAATAAGCTTTTAATGTATACACCCAAAAGACGGTTTATATATATAATTATCTGTTCTATCATATGTAGGGGAAGGCTGCTTATGGATCTATGCCACTTGCCATCCTTCACATTGAAGGTCCTTCTGGTAATGCTGATATTTGTGCTTTGTATAACCCACATTATTCTGGTATTCCCATGAAGCTTAGAGAGACGGTATGTATATAGTTTTAATTACGGTGATCATATAAATGTTAAATATCGGCCAATTTTTCTTCCACAAGCATCATTCAAATGTTTTTTCAATAGCAATTGAAAAATGTATAATCAAAATTGAGGGCCAAAAATTTGGGCAAGCTTTTTGAAATAGGAGACTTCCCTTCTATCTAATCAAATGTTTTCGTGCTTTATAAATGCTTTCACCTTCAATTTCACTTGAAATGACTTTTGTAGAAAATACTTTGAATTGGTAAACTATCTCATTAGTATGTATGAAACCAATTTTCAAGCCCACCCTCCCTTGTAGACAGGGAGTAATACAGAAAATTTAATTTGAATTGGGGTAGTTTTGTAACTCAGGTGAAATTTTGGGTTTTTTTCTCAATGTTATGTAGTGCTTAATTTTGTACTAAGATGTTCTTGCTTTTTGTATTCTTTATTTATCGTTGTCATTTTTATTTTGAATTTGGTGCCCAATTGTGGTAACAGCTGTGAAATTTTGACTGTATTTACTGCTTTCAGAGTACCCCCCCCCCCTCCTATAAATTGGGTCATGGTCATTTTTTGGACCCTCTCCCTGACTTTAGGTATACATGATCCACCCCCTTTGCTCACAGTAATTTTTACCATTTAGCCAAAGTATAAAGTTCATACACCAGATCCTCCCAGTGGTTGTGAAGATTACGCTGAGAAAAGTTTGTGGAATTCGACAGTTTTTGCAACAGCTGGTGGAGACTGTAATATGTTTAAGAAAATCCAAAATGCTTATCATGCACAAGCAAAACAAATCATTATAATTAGTGACAAAAACATGGTAAGATATTTTTGTCTTCTCAAAAAGAAATATTTTAGAAAATGCAGTGAAACCTGTGTTTACCTTTAGATGATGTTGGTATTTTAGTAGAAAGCTCACTGCATAAAACAACCTCCTGTATACAATAGCCACTTACCTAAGGTCCCCCCAAATAGGTTTTGATGACCATAATATATGTGAATGTATAAATTTTTATGATCTTGTCAGAATTTTCCAGCTGGCTCATCTAAAGAACACAAGCAAGTTCATCTCTCAGTTGGTTTAATTTCTAACATGGCGTGGAAATCTGTAAAAGTAAGTTCAAGAAATGTAAAATTGTAGCGGAAAAACATATTTTTGTTCTTCCCTTTATATAAAGCTTTCTCTAAAATTCTTCGGACATTTTAGGGAAATCTTGGTTCACCATTGTATGCACAGCTATATCACCCTCATGATCCATTATTTGATCCCAATCTTATTGTGATTTGGATAATTGCAGTTTTTACAGTTGTTGTTGGTGCATATTGGTGTGGTTTGACGTTGGAAAGGAGGTAAGATAAACCTGTTGAAGTTCACATCTACACTAAACCAGCAGGATCCAGGCTCAGTCGAAAATTGTGGAGGATCACATTAACATAATTTCTGTTTTCAGTCGGTATCACCAATGGGATTATTCACAAGTTTTTCTTTTATTATGAAATTTTCTTTTATGCTTTAATAGCTAACATTTTCCTCCACAAAGTTCAACATACTCTCTAGATCCGCCTAAACTATTATTAAGTCCACATAGCTTGGGACTAAACATCTCTTAACATTATTTTTTAACATAGCATCTAAATTATTATACCATGCGATACTATACGATACCATACGATACAATGCGATGCCATGCGATACCATACAATACCATACCATTTAAATAGTCCAAATACAACCTTTTTTTGTAGTGGGTCCAGAGTGATTGACCAGAATTTTTTTGACTTAGAACAGACATATAAAGCTGATAAAAACAGGTAATTAACTATACAATATAAATACAAATATATAAAGAGTTATGAATCACCTGTGACTTTAAGTGGTAACATGAACTGATAACCATATTGTAAATTAAATTTTTTGCCATTAATACAAGATCTAAATGTTAATATAGATTTTATAACAATTATACCATATAAAAACAAAATTGATGGAACTTTTTCTTTAATTTTATTGAACAAACTATTCAAACATACTATGTATCTACCAGTTCCAAACCAGCAAACTTTGTGCTGTAAACCTTGTTAAATTTGTTTGGGTTATCGAGGTAAGGGCCAGGCTATACCACGTTCTTTCAAACGCTTTTAGAAGACTTTTCACGGTTTGGAACCGGTAGATGAATAAAAACATCAAATTAGTTATAAGCTCAAATTATTCAAATTTTATGTTTCTTTTGTAGTTTATCGGAAGAAGGCATTTCAGACGAAATTGATGAGGACGATAACAACCAATTTCCAATCACCACCATTATGATTTTTATATTTATCATCATGATATGCACTGTACTGTTGCTGTTATATTTCTTCTTTAAATATCTCATCTATGTTGTTATTGGACTATTTGCCATTGCTTCAGTCTCTGGCACATATGAATGTTTATCTGCGCTGCTATCGTTACTTGAGTGTGGTAAGTGTAGCCTCTAGCCATTTTACATGTCATACTTTGAAAACCGGGCCGGACCCAGGCCTTCAGAAAAACTGGACCCTAAACCGGAGCCTACCTATTTTTAGAACTTTGACCTTAATGAATGAAAAGTGCGTCTTTTAGGATGAAATTTTGTATGTATACTTAAAGAGGCGTGCTGATTTTTAATTTGAGCTCCTTTATTAGAAACACAGATCCAGGCTCGGCTTTTAAAGTATTCCATTTCACATGTTGGTGTATTCGGAATAAAGACTCATCAGCCACGAAAGTATTTTTGTTAGCAGCTTCCTCATACATGCTGTACACATCCTAATTAGTGTTTGTATCGTGAAGATTACTGAAATTGTAATCCTCTAAAATATTCAATAAATAAATTAATAAATTCCAGATTTATCTTCTTCAATATTGATTTGTGTCATAATTTTTAGTTTCTGGAAATTTTATTTCCTAAATTAATCCATCATAAACGTTTTTCTCTTCAGGCAGATGCAGAGTTCCTGAAAACAACCTTCCGTTGTTGAAGAACCAGCCGGAAATTCGAAATATCATATTGTTATTTATCTGTCTCGGACTTAGTATATATTGGGTCATCATCAGAAACACTTCGTACGTATCTGCAATTAATACGGCATCTCTGATATTCACGTTTTTTTTATAAGTAACACTTTAAAAGCAGTATGAGGCGCAAATCTGTCAAAAAACAAAGCAGTTGCTGAGCAACAGTCCAGGTTCAAGAGCTAATAGGGACAGCTATTTTTTGCTTGATGTAGAGGAACATGTTATAAAAGTTCTATTGGTTTAAAAAAAACACGCGTTTGCCTACCTGAGTAGACAAACACGCAAATTTGGTCTTCTCACGTTGATAGTCAACAAGTAAGCAAAACAAATCAGCCTGTAAAAGAAAGAAACTTACAACATTGAGCCTTAATTTTGTGTTGACTATAAAGAAGACAGCGTGTGAGAGTTTAAAGAAAACTTAACATTTATATCCTTCTCTTAAAAACGCAAATATTTTCTTTTTTTAGATATGCCTGGGTGATCCAAGATTTTCTTGGCATATGTTTTTGTATTAGTTTGATAAAACTTATTAAATTACCGAACTTGAAAATTAGCACTATATTACTATTAGCATTACTTGTCTATGATATCTTCTTTGTCTTCATAACGCCCTTCTTTTCTGCACGTGGTAAAAGTGTAATGGTAGAAGTTGCTACTGGTAAGCGCCCTTTTTAACCCTCTATATTCCTTGCGCCCTCCATGTTTAAGACAACTTACTTATTTCAAACTGAAAAACAAAATATTTAGGTTCCTTCTAAATTGCTGTTCTAATGTCATTCTTTCTGTTGATACAAATAAAAGAAAGCGTATGTTAATGATGGAAACGTTCACCATTTTGGATTATTTTATAGGAAATGGTAGTAACGAACAGCTTCCAATGGTTATACGAGTTCCCAAGCTTATCACCACAGCATTATCATTATGTGAACGACCGTATTCTATACTCGGTTTTGGGGATATTCTATTACCAGGTATGAATAGTTTAGCACTTATTTTAAAGACTGTTTACAATGTAGCTGTTCATATTCTATCTTTTTTGCAGGTTTATTTGTGGCATTCTGTCATAATTTTGATGTCATAGCCAAAACCAAATACAAGGTGTATTTTGTTGCCACTAGTATCGGTAAGATGTTTTTATATCACAAGACATTTTATTTATGTTCCCCTTTCTAATCAGTTCCTAATCTTGTTCCTATGTTGTTGTTTTTTTTCGTTGCAGCTTACGGGTTAGGATTAACTGCTACATTTGTTGCTCTGATGATGATGAAGATTGGGCAGCCTGCTTTGTTATATCTTGCACCCAGTGTACTGATAGCTTGTGCTCTTGTTGGTTTTGCAAGAGGGGAATTAAAGGCGTTATGGAAGGGTGCTATTGTAAGTCATCTATGTTGATAAGCTGTCCCTTAGAACCAAAATATGTCTGTGTAAACACAGAGATGAAAAGTGGAAGCCTAACATAAGAAGGAATTTTTATCGTTCTAGGATGTTCGACGTGATAATCACCGACATGATGACGACGTTGAAAATATTAATGAAGCAAATGAAAAACAGAAGTTATTAGAAAGTTGACCGTCCTTTAAACTATATCCCGACGCATCTATATACTGAAAGATGTCACCTAATATCTCTTGGTCGTGGTGATATGTTGAACTTTAATATGTATCATACTAACATGGCGAGGAGTAAATGTTAGATTCTTTTATCACGAATTTGTGAAAAGACAGTGAAAAAGTTCCATGCTGTTGAGAAACGTAATGGATCTACTAAGGCAATTTGATTGGTTTTAATCACTGGTGACGTCATCGGATCATCATCTAGACAAGAAGAGAACGCCATGATGTGAAAAGTTCTTTTTAAAATGTCCTGCTTTCTTATCTGGCAGTTTTCATTGGTTTTTATGAAAGTGCTTTATTCAATCAGGGGGTTCTTACGGAAATTTTGAAAGGGGGGTTGTTGAGTATTGTTTTGCGAGTTCTATTCCACTTTTTTGCCAACTGATATCAGAAAAGCACAAACATTCAATATTTTGTGCACGATAGGTTTTTGTATGATATTTTCTGTTTTTTAAAACTTTTTTATGTTACTGGAGAAGATATTTTCTTACCCGACATTTGTGTGTGTTTTCGTTGTCAAACAGACCTTTTCATAAACTAACGTCGTAACATCCATCGCCTCGTTTCTAATCTTTATAATTACTCCGTGCTAATAAAAGAACAGTGTAAAACATTTTCCCCTTAGGTATCGTTTCTCTCTTTGTAACTTTCGTGGGTTTTTTTAAGTATTTTCTATTCTGTATTTCATTAGGTCTCGAATTATAAATTCCTAGGTCCCAGCTTTGTATGAACCGTTTCTTCAGATGCTTCTAATATAAGCAACATCAAACAAACACCAACTTTTTTAAACCGTGAATACACGGATTTCCAATTACTATTTTCAGAACTTGGTCTAAATTTTCGTGTTTACTTTACATAAAATGTCCGTGAAAATTTCATTAGTGTAATCCTGTAAAGAAATCTTGCAGCTAGATATTTGACCGCCAGAGATACGTATAGCATTGGTCTAACTTGCCCAAAGGCGCCAGTGTGCAGTCAGTCGATTTGTCCAGTTGATCACAGTTGACCAAGTTGGCCAAGCAAACGCGGAACCTATTCAAAACTCCTGGTTTTGTTGAATACAAAGATAACACAATTATTCCGTGGTTCAGATGATAAAGATGATTGGATTGAAGGTAAAAAATTCCTAACTTAATAATAAAACCTACGAATGCAAAATACACATCGTATTTTCAAATTTTTACAATTCCATTCAGATGTTGATGATTACTAAAGCATAAACCTTGTCATCACTTGCAGTTTCCTAAATATCAATGATTTAATATAATAGTATAGAGGAGCGAGCTGCGCGTATGGCGTTGAGATTTATTAAAACTACCCAGTCGTAGCGAAGCTTACTTTAGAGCATTTCGCGCATATAGGGGTTTCAACGTAACGGACGTTATTTCTTAACTTCTACGAATATTTTGTCAAACTTTATTTAAAAAAACGCAGCTTGAAGCTGCGAACTCCGCGACAATATCCGGAAAATTAGCGATTATTGTTTAGATAATTTAACGATTACATTAGTAGTAGTATATATGGATTTCGCCTTTCGTTATTATTTACAACATAGTCAATAAAATCACAAGATAACATACTTAACAATAAAAGCTGGATAATATAATAATAAACATCGATCCTATTACAGAGTTATCTAGTCGAGAAAAAAAACTAGGCAGGGATCCCAAGAAAGCACTGTGCTTTATCATGGACACCCTTTATAATGTGGTGTGCAAGTATACGTGGATATGGTTAATAGTGTTAAAAGTACTAAAATAGTGAAATATTTACAGAAAAAAAGGCTTATCACGCATCTTCAAAAGTCTTTACAATGTTAAATAAAAGTTAGCAATGTTAGGAATAACACAAAATAATAAGAAATATATACAACAACGGAAATGAGTTTACTTAAAAAAAGACCTCACTTTCTTGTAGTTGTAGACATAATTCCTTGCATTGTTTTTTAAATGCACTGTATGGTATATTCTGCAGTTCAATTTTTTGCTTGCGCAATGAGTTCCATAACAGTGGTCCTAGATAGTTAATAGAGTACTGGCACATTTTCTTGAATATTGTTGGCTTATAAAAGCTGTTTCGCTGCTTTTGTATTGTATTTATTTGCATTTTACCGAAACTGATCTTTAAATATATCTGGCACATTTGAATGTTTAACTCTGTGCATAAATAATGTGTCTGATAGATATTCAATTGATAGACATTTAATAATTTTATTTTTTTCATGAGCGGCTGTGAAGGATAGTACTTATCTTTAAAACTTATAATTCGGGCCCCATGATTTTGCCGTCTCTGTAAAGTCTTAAATTTGGTTTTGTTTGTACTACCCCAAGCGATGCATTCATTGTTTGTTTGCATTAGATTGTTGTTGGTTCATTTGTTGTTCTTTTTTTTCAAAGTGGAACAAATATCATTTAGAATAAAGAAGTGCAGTATAAGCATTGCCTTAAGGGCATTAATATTTTGGGGCATTCATTATTGCAATTAAATTTTGCGATATTGGCCAAGTGCGTCAAATTCAATCAATCAATGGCGAAAATAATTTCCACAAATTTAAACATAACTCTTTTTTATTTTTGACAAACTTTGTAACATTAACACATTTCGTCTTCATACCCTTTTCTTCATACCCTTTTGAAAAAAAATCTGAATCCCAGTGGGCAAAATGACGTTAAGATGACGTTTATTTGACGTCATTCGTGACGTTTAAATGATGTCAAAATGACATCATTTTTGCACATTCTCCTGACGTCTTTTGTGACATCATTTAAACGTCACGAAATGGCATCAAAATGATGTCAAGTATGATGTTTATTTGATAAAATTACTTTCGCGAATGGTCGCCATCTTTAGAAGTAACGGTCTTTTGTTTGTCTAACGTAGGATTTCAAAAAAATTACATTGAAAACATGTCTTTATGTAACAAATAAAACTATACTGTAAACAAAATTCCTTTGCAAACTCATAACGCTGTACTGTGAAAGAATGATTTCATCTATCATGTGTTCATGATTAGTATTAAACTAATATTATATATACGATTTTCGCTGCAACCTATATATATTATATATTATATATATGTATTTTGTCATTTCGTCCCTTATATATATATATATTTCAAAATTTCTTCGTCCGTTGAACCAGAAACTTGAGTAGGTCTTCTATCTATCCTTGAAACAAGCAGACAGTTTTATGGCCAAAAGTCATTTGTATGTTAAGACTTAAATTGCAGCATGGCATCATGGTGACATATAGCTAGCTTCTTGATGGACACAATCAAGGAGAGTGGCAAAAAAGTTCCTTTATATAATAGTTGAATAGATGGTGTATTTTGTGTGGATGGTGTGATAAAGTTAGGGATGTAACTTCTCGACACAGACACAATTTCACTGAGGCAGGTAGTTTGACACTCCTCCTCACACATATATTCTTCAAGAGAAATGATATAAAATGAATGACCAATTCCAAAATCTTTTATAGCATGATCGAAAAAGTTTATTGAACAGTTGATGTTGTGAAGTATTTACTGGCGATTCCGTTGTGTTTCTGCTCCCAAAAATATTTTATTTAATTTATATTTACAGGTTTGAAGGGATGACTTTGACGTTGAACGCAAGGAGGTTTTGCAGCGACTTTTTTGATGAAACAATTTCTTTTGAGTTGAGTTCGATTTCTATAAGATTTCTCAAAGGAAAATGTAGAAAGAAGCTTTATTTTTGTCTTGACATTGTTGTCGCTCCTGGACCAACATATTGTAATCAACGCTCAAAAACAGTAAGATGCAACAGCAAACGAATAGAATGTTGTAAGTGTCGATCTGTCACTCACTCATGTGTGAAAAACATCAACGTACACTTCGCTACCGATCGAATTCCATCAATATGGACATGTCCGAACTGTCTCTGGCAAACATTACCTTTCCATGATCACCCTTACTTAACACATGATGATCCACAAGATATGACTTAAAACAATCTTAAAGGTATCAACAACTACGGAAATCACACCAACATTGCTCACTTAAACACACGTTCCCTTTCACCCTCCTTTGATGAGCTCCAATACTTTATGGAACAACACGAATTCGACATTGTGACACTTTCTGAAACATGGCTGAAAGATGATCCAAACTTACTGAATTACATCACAATTCTAGGTTACATCATTGAGTACGTCAACCGTGACAGTCTGGAAAGTCTGGAAAGACATACACAGAATAGATCCAGACGTCGAGCATCTGTGGTTGGAAATAAAATAAAACAACGAAAGTCATCCATTTTTACTTGTAATAGTCTACCAGCCAAGCGCAGATCAAGCAAGCAAAGATCTTTGTTTGCCAAAATTTGAAAATAACCTTACCCAAGTCAACAACCAGTGGGGTGTTCCAATCATAATCTGTGGGGTGTTCCAGTCATAATCTGTGGGGTGTTCCAGTCATAATCTGTGGAGATTTCAACATCAACCATCCAACACACAGAGACATACTCCAGATTTTCAGCTTGGAAAACGTAGTGAATAAACCAACAAGAGAATGTGTATCACTAATTGATCATTACCAACATTCCTAATAAGGTCCTTCACACAGACGTGAAACAATCAGTGATCACGATGCTCCCTTTGCAATAATAAACATCCGAAGCGACTTGTTCACACCACGACACAAATATGTAGGAGATTTTAAAAACTTCTCATTAGAGGATAATACTACACAGACTTCAGCCACATACCATTTAACATCATTATATGCATTCGATGATCCATGTGAACAACTAAATACTTTCTACTCGCTAGTGATTGAGTGTATTGATCATGGTGCACCACTGAAACGATACCAAATAGCAAAAGTACGTTCTACAAAAAGATATTATCGTCAAAACGTCCAAAGGAAGTATGATATGATAAGAATGATAAGAAGTGCTTGTATTACCATCCGATGATGTATTACTACCCGATGATGTATTACCACCCGATGATGTATTACCATCCGATGATGTATTACCATCCGATGATGTATTACCACCCGATGATGTATTAGTTGATGAGCTTAACAAGCTTACATTCATCAGGGTCAGTCAAAAAAGGTGGAGGAGTGCAACGTTATGATATATCTTTTCAGCCTTAAGTGCCGATTAGGTTACTTGCACGTGTTTCTTTTCTACTTTAAATGATGAACTCTCCTACACAAAATTTGACTGAGCTCTAGCTACGCCTCTGGTTTAGAATTGAAAATAGTTCTTTGCAAAGAAAAGTTGAGCAGTTAAGTAAAACTGTTGATACCATCAGATTAATGGATGAGATGGATTTTCAAGATGATGTTAAAGTCCTCTTTTACACTGGCTTTGCATCAAGTAAAGTTTTGATGACAAATTCGTATCTTTTGATAGGAAGAATTCTGGTTTAACAAATTTCCAGAAATATATAGTCACCTTAATGAGGATGCACTGTTTTCTACAAAGGCGTTGACTATGCAAAACCCTTGCTTGAAAAACAATGAAAGTTTTGTCGTTCATAGTATGGTGGAACGTCTGCACCTTTTGCACCCAACCAGATAGGAAAACGGTCGTAGCATTCCCAACTTTTGTAGTTCTTAAATTCTTTCATATTATAAAAGGGGATCGACCTAAGAATAAGATCATTAACCATATCAATATAGGTAACAGATGGGAATGTGTCTGGATTTGCACTCCATTCATGGTCGGGGATTTGGTAAGAATCTTGGTTACCAAAGAGCGAAATTTTTTCCTGGTATCTTTCAAGAGCAGTGACAGACAAAGAATAAAAAAAGGTGACATGTTTGATGATTGAATCGAAAAAAACACGTCATAATAAAACCATCTAAATACAGATTACCAAGTATTTGTTTACAAACACTGCGGGAGGTCTACCACTATGGCGGGTTTTCCGCACCGTGTTGCATTGTGGTCCAAATCGTGAAAACCTCTCATATTTCCCGAAACGCATAGCGTTATGCCATCTTGAAAGACCATGGTAGTAAAGTAAGCACTGTGGACTATGGACCCAGTAGCAAAATATGCCTGCTTTGTGTCGTTGGTTGTGGCCAAAGAACGGAACATTAACTTTTAAAGACTATCAAAGACTCAAGACCAAGGGGACCAAAACAGAAGGAGGCGAAGATTTGGATTTGCTGCTTTCTTTTCCAATATTGGGAGACAAGTCAAGAGGTGTAGAAGAATGCAAAATTTCTTGTTGTAATAATTGATAGGAAGATAATAGATATTCTGCAGCAGTTCAACATAACAGAGCGGTCAGTAGGTGGGGCTACAAAGACATTTCATCATAACTATCCCAATGTTTTAACATCTTTTTGTGGTTTGTTGTGTTTTAACCTTTTTTTGCTTGCTTTATTTACACATCATTATGTTTGAGCATCAAAAGGGAATCGTAGCTACCCTCTCTAGGTTGAGAGCTATTATCCATTGATTGAATACCTGATGTTAATTCACTAAAACCCAAAGATATTTTAAGCAAATCTTTCATTGTACTGTTCCTTGCAAGTTCTATGATTATCTTCTAAGCTGTAGATCTATTGTCCTTTCCACCTGCAGAATGGACCCAATCTGCCTGTCAGATAAACAACAACACTTTCTTAAAAAAACAATACTTCGCTATATGTTTACCTGACGAATTGGTTTCTCAATAGTTTGTGGTGAAAAGTTTATTATTTTGGTAAGAAGAGACTTTCAACCGAAAAGTTTTAAGATACCAATCCATTAGATAGACACACTCTTGGTGTGTATTCAGTGTTCTTAAAGATTGCTATCTTCTATATCATTTTTGGATAATAGTTTGTGTTTTAATCAAGTTTCTCCAACTGATTTTTAATCAGATCTTCTAAAGACAAATGGCTATTTTCATAGCCACACATTAGAAAAAATAATTATTCGTCGAGAATATATCAGACACCATTGTGTTTAGTGGTATGATTTTCCCTTTTATTTCAAGTTGCTTTTTGATGTTAATTCCACTTTAACTTTGTGATGAACTACCGTAAGGACACAAATTTTTGCGACAAAAACGTTTAAATTTCCCGAATTCGTAAAAATAAATGTCGCAGTATTCGAAAATTTTCAAATATTTTTGCACGCAATTGTAAAAGCTTGATAAACATAAAAAAACAAGAAGAAATATTAGACGTGACAGTTTAATTAAACCTTTTGAAACGTTGAATATTGAAAAAAATCGCGACTTAATCTCTCTCATGACAAATAATTACACCAATCGCCAAACTTAATTTCGCATGAAACAAAAATGTCCTTAAAGGCATACCGAACTACCCAGGATATCAGTTACTTTGAGTTCGAAGACTCAGGGCAAGTCGCCGCGTGTTACATGCTTTTGAATTATGTGAATCGGAAATTTTTTTTATTATTATTATTATTTTGAACTTATGATATTTATTACTCGCACCTCCATTAATTTACTGACCGTGGAAAGTTAGCTGGTCTGTATGTTTTATTATTATTATTATTTTGAACTTATGATATTTATTACTCGCGCCTCCATTAATTTACTGACCGCGGAAAGTAAACTGGTCTGTATATTATTCTGACAATTGTTCATCATATTCTAACCAAAACAACATGGAGAGAAAATGAATAAGCACAATCAACTTTTGTTGGCAGTAATCGATGCACAGACACAGTTTAGTGCAACGAAGATAATAAAAACGTATTCTTTAATATCTCTTGTTATGTTATATCTATTCTTCAAAACTTTTCTTGGTTCTATCTATCTATCTTTATTTTTAGCAATCCTCACAGACACTCTGTAAACTTTTTTTCTTAAAAGTCATATTTTTCTGTTAAATAATTAGACATAACAGCCTTTATTGTATAGTATAAACATTATTGTAATGTTTAAGAAGAAAATTTACACTTACACCTTTACACTGGTGGAAATAGGTTACTACTTTCTGTTTGTATATTCTATCGCTTCAATTTTAACTTCGTGGGACCCACTTAATTAAAAAAAGACCCTGGGTAGTTTGGTATGCCTTTGAGGTATGACAATTTTAGCTCACAAAATTTAAATTTGCGATAATCTTTAAAAAAAATTGAAAATTTAGCCCCACCTGCCGCCAGAATCAGTTATTATAACAAGAAATTTTGCATTCTTCAACACTTATGGCTGGTCTCCCAATATTGTAAAAGAAAGCAGCAAAGCCAACAATCTTCGCCTCCTCATGTTTTGGTCTCCTTGGTGTTGACTTGTATTAATCTTTGGTAGTCTTTCAAAATTAATATTCCGTTCATTGGCCAAAAAAGAAAGGGAAGTTAAAAGTTTGCTGTTTGTTGGGAATGTTTAGTGGGTCAAAACGATGAAACTTTGAAATTTTAATTTGTCGTTAACTAACCGTTTTCTAAAACAATTTAGTTTTTGTCTTCTTATCTAATATTGTTTTTCGTCGTTTCTAATAAAACTGGTATGGATATTGCAAAGATTGATACGCATTAAAAATTGTTTTTAATGAAAACCAGGCCTGTGCTACAGCTTGGTCTTGTTTCACCAGGCACTCTACTGGAAGAGTGAGAGTCCCCGTTTTCTAATAATGGGCCCCCGTTTTCTAGCATGGGTCCCCATTTTTATAGATCCCAAGGACGGGTCCAGGTCGGGTCCGGGTCTGGTAAGTAAAGGAAGCCAGGTTACTGACTATCATCATAAACAATATAGTCGTTAATACTGAGTAGCCGGCTGCCATGTAATTGGTAATAAAAGAAACAGAAACGACAAGCTTTCGAGGGCATACGCATCCCATGATCACGTCTATGCTTTCGTTAAAAAGTACAATTTTTTATCAAATTTTGTTAAATAACAGAAATTATATGCCAGAATAATTGTAACGGCATTGGTTGGATGGTTCTAATCAACACTAATTTGTCAGGGCACAGAGCTCACTTTGAAGGAGAGTCTTTTAATCAATCATAACAAACCGTTAAAAATCGTTAGACTCTCGAGATAATTATAGAGAAATCGTCAAATGAAGGAGTGTAAACACAATGTAGTGAGTGCTCGAAAACAGCGGTAATCTGTTTTTTTTTTTACCAGTCAGATGAGACTTAAACGTTCACAAATCCGAACGTTGATATTGGTTTTTACATTGCAGCCACTACACTTAAAACGATAAAGTTTGGCGGATTGTAAGAATTTAGGCACTCTATCCTTAAGCGAAATAAAGATTGAGATCTAACACTCGCATGGAAAATAACTCTTAAATTACAATGAGATAACTTTTCATGAAGTAAATTACATAAACAAGTTCTAATGCCCAGTGAAAAAAATAAAATGAGAGTAACTTCCATTTTAGGAACGATGTGAACTACAGGTTTCAGACTCTATCAAGAAAAGAACGAATAAAAAAACTTCTGAAATTGGTAAAAACACCACTGAAAGTTGGTTTACGATACACATTGGTCAAAATACTATCCTCATTTCTAGACACAAGAACATCCAAGAAGGAGGGGCAACCATTATTCTCTCGAAGTTTCTAATGTCTAGAATTCATATAGGTGTAAAATAAGTGTGGATGTTCCGGGGAGAAGAACATAACAAAAATGTCATCAACGTAACGTCTATTGTAAAAGGTTTAAAAGATGAAGGACGCTGCAGCCAAATACGCTCATGATAACACATGATAACACATGATAACACATGATAACACATAATAACACATGATAACACATAATAACACATGATAACACATGATAACACATGAATGCACTAGAGTAGTTGCATGTGGTAAGCCCATAATTACTCCATAGTCTGTTTACAGTAAGAACTATTAAAAAGGAAGAAATTGGTCGAGTATGATTCTAAAAAGATTTAAAGCTCGAAGGGTACAATAAAAAAAACTGAAGTATTAATCACGAAGAGGATTTTTAAGTCTTAATATAAGTTTTCACAATGGTCACTCAGCTTATGAAACCAAGAATATGCATTGGTTCGAGGGGAATTTCTAAAATAAAGAGTTAATGCGAAGAACAGTCTGCAGTAGCAAAAAGTTTATCTTAAGTTTTCATAATTCACCTTTGCATGATCCGATATACTTTTTCTATTATAATTGATATCAGTGTTAGGAGGTAACATAAACATTGTGGTTTCGCTCGTGTAGTGGATTTCCTGACCAGTATGCCAATAATCAATCGATTGCGGTGGAGAAACTGTAACAACATCATCTTGAAATGTTACTCTTACATTTCCTCCTTTCACGATTTTGTTAACATACTCAGAAAACTGTTTATTTCCAACTCGTGGCGAACCAAACGTTATGAGATTGACATCATATCCATCTTTCGACAAATCTGCCGCTGCAAGGACTGCTTTCGCTCCACCTAGTGAATGTCCAGTCACAAGGATTTTTGAATTTGGATGTGCACGGGAGAAATATCTGACTTTATTGATCATCTGCATTCGAATGGAATTGTAAGATTTTGAAAATCCGGTGTGTACTTCGCATTCGTAACAGTTCTCATAATAACGTTTACTGAATTGTACATCTTTAAACCAATCCTCAAAATCTGATGAACCACGGAATGACACAATAATTGTGTTATCATTGTATTCAACAAAACCATGAATTTTTTTCTTACTGTCGATAAGTCTTAAACCATTGAAGTTGGAACCACTTTTGTCGCTATAAGCTTCAACAGCGTACCTCGCAGAATTAATAATTTCACTTTTCAAAGTTTTGTTTGTGTTGGGCGACAATGGTAAGGTATCGGGTTTTGGGCAAAATTTATCTGAAGGACATGTAAAACATTTTAAAGATTCTGGAGGAGAATACTCTCCATTTTTACATGGTAGAGGTAACATACCAATAAATGGGCATTTCATCCCAGCGGGACAACTCTCACATTTTGTTAAACCGATTAAGTTATATTGTCCATCTTTGCACCGGATGCAGGACGTTTGGCCAGTCAAATTCTGATAGGTTCCGCGTTTGCATTTGCTTGGGGGAATGCTTTTAATATTACAACTGTGACCAACTGGACAAATCTTGCATTCTGTTGCACCTTTTTCAGTGTTGTAGTAACCAGATATGCACGAAAGACAAGATGTTTGGCCAGTCATATTTTGAAACTCACCATATAGACACATTTCTGGCAATAAGGCAGGAAATGTACATCTGTGACCAACTGGACATATCTTGCATTTTGTTGCACCTGTTTGGTCGTTGTAGTAGCCAGCTTCACACCAAGAACAGGACGTTTGACCAATCAAATTTTGTAATTTCCGTGTTGGACATGGTGTTGGCCAAATGGAGTTACCTTGACAAATGTGACCAGCTGGACAAATCATGCATTCTTTTGCACCTGTTTTGTCGTTGTAGTAGCCAGCTTCGCACGACAGACAGTAAGTTAAGCCAGTCAAATTCTGATAGGTTCCGCGTTTGCATTTGCTTGGGGGAATGTTTTTATTATGACAACTGTGACCAACAGGACAAATCTTGCATTCTGTTGCACCTTTTTCGGTGTTGTAGTAACCAGGTCTGCACGAAAGACAAGACGTTTGGCCAGTCATATTTTGAAACTCACCATATAGACACATTTCTGGAAATAAGGCAGCAAATTTACATCTGTGACCAACTGGACAATTTATGCATTTTGTTGCACCTGTTTCATCGTTGTAGTAGCCAGCTTCGCACCAGGAACAGGACGCTTGGCCAGTCAAATTTTGAAACATTTTTCTTGGACATGGTGTTGGCCCAATGGATTTAACTTGACAAATGTGACCAGCTGGACAAATCTTGCATTTTGTTGCACCTGTTTTGTCGTTGTAGTAGCCGGCTTCGCACGAAAGACATAAAGTTTGGCAAGTCAAATTTTGATAGGTTCCGCGTTTGCATTTTATTGGCCGAATGTTTTTATCATAACAACTGTGACCAACAGGACAAATCTTGCATTTTTTTGCACCTGTTTTATCGTTGTAGTAGCCGGCTTCGCACGAAAGACAATACGTTAAGCCAGGCAAATTTGAATAGGTTCCGCGTTTGCATTTGCTTGGGGGAATGTTTTTATTATGACATCTGTGACCAACTGGACAAATCTTGCATTCTGTTGCACCTGTTTTGTCGTTGTAGTAGCCGGCTTCGCACGAAAGACAATACGTTAAGCCAGGCAAATTTGAATAGGTTCCGCGTTTGCATTTGCTTGGGGGAATGTTTTTATTATGACAACTGTGACCAACAGGACAAATCTTGCATTCTGTTGCACCTGCTTTGTCGTTGTAGTAACCAGCTTCACACGAAAGACAAGAAGATTGGTCAAAATTTTGATACGTCCCGGTGGGACAAGATTCACAAATGTTGCGATTTGTTAAGTGATAATAACCAGATGGACAGATAGAGTAAACTCCCAACCTGGGATCGAGGTTGAGTAAACTCCATTTATATGAAGCAAAATGCAAAATAACACCGATAATGTCATTATATCCTTTGCTTCTTCAATAGCAGCAGGTAAACTCAAAAACACAATTTGATGAAATATAAATGAATCGTGTTTGTTAGGTTAGCAGTGACGATGATTTGAATAATTATAGTAGCTATTTTAGCGCAACAGTTTTCAAGGCTTTTCAAATTAGTTTTTGTTTTTATAAGTACTTTCATGAAAACAAGCACCACTGTGTTAACCGAGTGTTATATGTTTCTTATTTTGCTTCACAGCTGCATGAATATGTCATAATCTGTATCTTGTATTGGTAGAAACAAAGAATTTAGAAACTTTACCTGTTTTTTTTTTTAGTAAATAAATACTGAGTGTTGGTTGATAAGTCCAAGTGGAATTTTTTCATAGATATTCAGTGGAACATATCTAAATTTTCGTGTATCAATATTATCGTTATGTTGCCCATCTTTGCACCGCAAACAGAATCTTTGACCAGTGAAGCTATGAAACAGTCTTTTTGGACATGGTGCTGGCAGTGAAGATTTAGAACTACATCTATGGCCAAATCTGGCAATCTCTTGCGCCTTTTTCGACATCCTAATAACTTGACTGGTACCAACGACTCGACGTTTTGTCATGGAAATGGAAAATGCCCTTTAATAAATGAACACTGATCGATAAGTGCAGGTGCGATTTTTTGACATGGACATACAGTTGACAACCCTAAATAGGACCAGACAAACTCTAAAGGGAACGATAATGGATAACCCTGTAAAGTGGACATTTTTTTTTTGTTCTGCGCTAGATTTTCGCCCTGAATTGACCTCTGATGCAGAAAAGGGAAATTTTTGGCCAATGACTCAAAGTTTTCAAAATTTGGGGAAAAAGATGTACCCGTGACCACTTCTAGTAGAACGTTTCAATATTGTATCACAAAAAACGCGGCTTTACATATTCATTTTATAACGTTATCTTTCATACTTTGTAAAACTTCTATATTTTCATTTCTTGCTTGCTAAAATGAGGCCTTGGAGCTACGAAAACTTCGGAATATTCACTTGCAGTAAAAAGCATCAAAACAACGCCTCTTCCAATTCTTCACGATCAAAGGTAAACTTTGCGGACCAAATCAAGATTTGGTCAGCTTTAACTTGGATAATCATTATCTCAGTAGCTAATGATTTTAACTTGATTACTTTATTAAAATAATCTTCACCGACTTACTTGTACTTTTCACTCGCTCACAACAGCTCGCAAGCACGTTGAATTGGTTTCTTTAGCTGGTCTGCAGATTCGATGAGTACAGCAAGAGGAAAATGCACAATTTGGAAATGAGATAATACTACGGCCGCCGGGGAAAAGTAAACAAACACAGAAATCATTGCTGATTGCTGTGCCGTAGCTCGTTTTATGCAGCAGAATATATATGGGAAAATCTAAAGGTTTTGATAGATCAACTATCTTCAAGATAACTGTCCTAAGGAAAGAAGATGTTCAACTACAATCTACCTATTTAAAGGCAAACCGAACTACCCAGGGTCTATTTTAATTTAGTGGGTCCCTCATAGTGCGTGATACCCTGGGTAGTTCGGTATGCCTTTAGGTTAGTAATCATATATCAAGTTTGCAGAAGATTTTCCATGAAAAAAACTCTATACGGTAGTAAATTCATTTTATTAGCTAAAATATACTTATGACGCATCATAACATTACAAATCAGATTATTTTTGGCTGGATGGAAGAGAAAGGAGAATGAAATATGAACTAAAATCTTCTTGAATTGAAAACATCATCATAGAGTTTAAAGAATTAGTTTTATTTTTGAATTCCGTTTATAATTTCAAATGGCACAAGTATAAAACAGTTTCAGTAGGAAAAAATGCAGTTTGAATAATAAAATTTGAACGAAAACAAAATAACAACAAACAAGATTGAAACGCCGACGTGGCGTCAGCTGAGTGACGTAACATCATCATGTGACAGCATCACATGTCCAATAGGTAAAATGGTGTTTTGAGAGAAAATTACACAACAATGAAAATTTCGTTAAAAAAACAACACGACTGATCCACCCATCCATCGTTAAGTAGAAAAAAAGTGAAACAAATACAATAAGGAAAAAAAAAAGAAAAAAGAATTCATTCAACCCCAAAGATTAATAAATAATTTCGTCTGTCAATTAAAGTGCTCGTTTCCATAGCAACCTTCAAACTGACGTTCCAATATTGCTGTTACTACCAAGTGCCTATAAAGGAATAAAGGTTTCAGAACCTCGCAACGTGACCAGTCAAACGAGGACTGATGTGTATGGAGAGAGAGTTCGAACAATATCGATAATTAGACGAGAGTTTGATGTGAAGCCTTTTTGTTAACTTCCCCTATCTTCACGAATAGTGGTAAAGTTTGGATGGATAGAGTCAAAATAAACCATCTATTACTTCACGAATAGTGGTAAAGTTTGGATGGATAGAGTCAAAATAAACCATTTATTACTACCTGTTGCATAGCATCATCTATTTGATTCTCTATTTGTTGAATTTGAGCTGATTCCAATTCCTGCACGAGAAGATGGTTAAAACAATGCAAAGATTGATTAAAGGGACTACTACACGCAGCTTAGTGTCAAAAGGAAGCAGTGTAATATACCTGTACTTTTGCTTCTGAAGCCTTCAATTTTGATTCCAAAATCAAAAGCTACAACATAAATGAACAGAGTTATCAGGAAAAGAAGAAGAAAAACAACAAGAAAAACTAATGTACAGTGATACAAAAACACTTCTCTTAATAAATAAGCAGTATATCTTGTTAATAAATTTTCTAAAAAAACTCCTCCGATGGAGTGTAGCTACCTTATCTTTATCAGATTGTTCCTCTTGAAAAGATCGTTCCAGATCATTCAGTTTCAAACTTAAATTAAACTTTTCTTCAGTCAATGATTCCACCTGTCGGTGAAGTTCCTATAAAAAAAAGTTAAAAAGAAATCAGTATTATCATGATACCTCGTATTAAAGCGGGCGATACACGACCAAATTTGTCCAATTCCACAAATCAACAATATTTTCAATTCAAATTATTGGATTCAACATGTCGATTTCAATAATTTAGAAGTTGAACATGTCAACCAATCAACTTCTTTAAGTGGTAGCGAATTGAGTATTACCAATAAATAAAACGAGCGAATTGTGTCCGAAAAATTGTGTATCGCCAGCCGTAACGCTTCATTTAAATGAAACAACACAACGAACTAAAATCACTTTGGTCATGTTTAAAAACGCAGTCAAACGTCTCTATAGCGGACATTATCAGGACCAAAAATAAACGTGTAATAAGGCCACTATAAGGAGGTTCCGGTTCCTGGAAAAAGTATCCGTTATAAAGAGGTTTCACTGTATTGGTCAGTAGCGTCCAGGTCAAAAATAAGGTTACGTGTACATGTTATTGATAAAACCACACCACTAACTCTGAACTGGTTTTATGGATATAAAATCCCCTTTCCGTGTCAGAAATTACCTCAGCATCAGGTGTTTCAATATCAACAATTACGCGATCGCGTTCTTCACGTAAATCCTCCTTCAATTCTTCAATTTCTAAGTACAACTTCTAATACCAAAAACAGAACTTGTTAAACCTCAAATTAGATTAAAAAACATCTAAATTCAGAGGAGAAAAAAGAAAAGAAAAAAGAGGTCCACTCATGTAAGTAGAATATATGTTACAAGCATCTGTTGTGCGGCCATTCAAAAGCTAGCAAACAGGACGGACACACGCCACTGATCTAAACTGTTCTATTTGTAATTCAAACAATTTCCTCAGTTTCTGTGGTCTAACTCAAAATTCAGTTGTTGTTAGGTGTACGTTCGAAGTTGTATCAGTTTTATGTGTGTGTATCATGCGTGTGTGTACTGTTATATCAGATGAGATTAAGAAAAAAACCCAGCTGTGTTGGTAGGTGATGATGATGGAGGAGGGACTTACTCCAATCAGTTTGTCCTTTTCCTTGTCACTTTTGCCAGATGTTTTGTTGGTATTTTCCAAAGCAGTCAGTTGGTCTTTTAATTTCTTCAATTCCTTTGTATGCACCTCTGATAACTCTTTCCTCTCCTTTTCATGATTACTATTAAGTTGCTTGAGATCAGCTCCACTATTCCCACTTTTTTCTTTCAGTTGCTTGTATTCACGTATAAGAAGATCACGTTCTGATATGGTTTTCTTTAGTTTTGTGTTCAACTCATTCACTTCACTCTCCGATGAGGAGTGTTTATCTCCAAGCTGAAACAACAAGAACAAAATTAAAAAGAAATATGTTATACAGAACATACATGCAAAGAGTTTGCTGAAATATCTGAAATATCTGGAATATCTGGAATATCTGGAATCGAGAGGCTCCAAAAGAATTTGTAATGATGCAGAGCCACTGAAATTTTTTTCACGAATAAAGACGGATATGACTCTGCCTTTTTTCTTAATTATTTGACCAAAGTTACTTAAACATTTCCATTTATCATGAGAAATATATACCTGCTTCTTCACAAGTTGAAGCTGTTCCTTTATTGTTTTTAATTCATCTTCAAGCTGCAATAATGAATATATATATATATATTCATCAAAACGAAAATGGAACCAGTAAGATTAGCATGAAGAAAAACATCATTGAATAAGTTTACCTCTTTGTTGGAAGATTCGTTCAAGTTCTTCTCTGCCTAAAAACATACATATTCACTGGTTCATTATGTATTTACACCTTAGTAAACGAACGAGTCAGCAAAAATGGGGAAAGGTCAATCCATTGAAGTTGTTAAAGATAAACATAGGGAAAAATAGGAATCACTATAAAAAGAAATGCTTACTAATTCAAGACTTTCTTGTAATTTTTGGTTTTTGGTTTTTTCCTTCTCCAATTCAAGTTGTGTTTCTTTCAAATTTTGTTCCATCTGAACAGAATGCATTCACAACATAATGCAATTTAAGAGAGGTACACTTTGATGATAACAACTCTAAGTAATATGTCTCGAAAGAAGGTTAATACAAGAGCAAGTCAGTTATTATTCTAACTATGAGTCGTTACATGGCAAATGTGCTTATATTACCTTAGGATGTATAATTTTAGTCAGTGTGTATGAGAAACCATGCTTTTTCTTTTTGGAAGGAGTTGTGTCAATGTGTTCCTGAATAATATACAATTAATATGATGAGATGGCTGGTCATGCAGTTAATTTTGTTTGGAATGGGTACAGTAACTGTCTGTAAATAATCATGATGTCAATTAAAGGAACATAGTAAGTTATATGTTATTAAGAATAATTATCTACAATTAATTATAATAATTAAGAATAGACACTTGTTGCTGATGTCAGGTACAAAGCAAGTGAATGATGAATTTTAACCACCAACAACAGATACCTGTGAAACTTCTTTTTTTTCAAAACCATGCTCCTTTAACACTTCCTCTAGTTCACTTATTTTTTTGCTGGCATCTTCCAGTTCAGAATCTTTTTCATCAACCTTCTTTTGCCATTTCGCAACTTCAGCATCGACACCAACTTGCAACCTACTGAGCATTGATTCCTAAAACAAAAAATGATAGTACTGATGTGTGATTTTAAGTCATGTCTCAGTGAAATTATGTATAACTTTTAAACGTACTGTATCTGCTAAAACAGATTTCAAATGAGTATTATCTGTTTTAAGTTTCTCCATTTCGTCATTATCACCACCCTCTGATTTCTGAAATTATAAATCCATTAAAGTAAACTTTATGGTTGCATTCAAATAAAATTTCTCAAAGACTAATTCACAAATCAGGATGTTTACTAGAAATCCAAATTTATGTCTGTATCAGGATAATCGGGAAAATAGAATTTTTTGCATAAAATCATGGTCTGATTGCTCTGCCTTTATTCATGAGATAAAACAAACAAACAAACAAACTAAATAAAGAAACAAGTTTATATCTTTTATAAAAGAAAGAAACCATGCTTTATTGATAATTATATTTTTTCTTTTAGAAACTGGGAATTTGCTTTTTAGATATGATTAGGAATTGTGTGTCAAACAGACTAAATAGAGGCTAGCTAACACCCTGCAAATCAGTGCCTTTTGCAAGTGCCATAATCACCTTGGTAACTTTTCGGGCATCTTCCAGGTCTTTCAACAACTGTTTATTTTCTTTTACTAACTCCTCTACTTTTGGATCTGAAGAATTTTGCAAATTAATTTCATAACTTTCAAAGAATTTATTCAGATCAGCGCTGTCAAAAGTTGGGATTTTTATTCCAGGATGCAATCGTTTGAAACCTTTCATTAATTCTATTTCAATTTGCTTATTTTTTTTATTACTACTCTCTTCAGATTTGGACAACGCATCAACAGCTTTCCAATTTTTTTCACGCAATTCCTAACACAAGAACAAAGAAAATATAATTATTTGTTTAAATAACAGAAAAGGTCATTTACTATCTTACCGTTTTCATTTTCTGGTACCATTATTATAGTTTCATAAACTATATTGCACATAGTGTCTCAGCATCATATTTAAAAAGTTCCAATGTAAGGCAAAGTAATTTAAAACTTCCGCAACTGTAACTTACGTTATTTTTAATCTTGAGACCATCTAGAGATTCTTCCATTTTTGAAAGTTTATCTTTTGCCTCTTGAAGTTCAGATTCAAGTTTTGATATAGTATTCTTTGCTGCAGAGTCGTCATTATTGGGTTTAGCTGAGGTATTCTTTACTTCTTTAATTTCCTTTTGTAGAACTTCTACTTCCTTTGTCAATTCCTCAATTCTTTTATTTTTTTCCGCAGCAAGGTTCGATGCTGATGTTACATCAGTTTCTTTGGCACTCAAACTCTTGTGAGCATCATGGAGATCAGACTGTAATTTCTGAAAGTCAAGTTTGACAAGTTGCACAAAAAACTGATGAACAATGCGAAATGTATAAAAAACTAGATGTTGTCACAGGCAAAAAGATTTCTGAGTTCTGGTAACTTATCATATTGAGAATGAAATCGCATTACAGGCAGAAGGATTTCAATTTCAAAATAATATATTATAGAGATAGACATTTGTAAACAACATGTGCATGACTTATAGAAAGTCATCTATTAGCTGGCAAGTTTCACAAAAATGGAATTTTACAATCTGAGACTTTCTCAAATTAACTGTTCTACAACTATTTAACCTGATGGCATTGGCTTTGATAATACAGTATTTATATACCGTATTTCTTTGAATAAGTACCCCTACTGGAATTCCTATTTTTGAATCACCACCTTGAATAAGAAACCTGGTTGGAAATGCATTCTTCCTGTTATATTATTATATTTTTACAGTCACAGTCTGTCATAATGATTTTGTTATAACAATCGTATATCAACCGCAAATCAATAGAAACTTATGAATTGATCAGGTCCGAATTATAAAAGAAACTTCACTGATCCAAAACTATTAAGAAACATAGTAACTTGTTCGATTTCCTATAGAACTGATGTGGAATCTGTTCTTGCCTAGGGGTTCTAGTTAACCTTGATTTCTGAAATAGACAAAGGAACTTATGCAGAACATTTCTTTCAGTATGTATGGAACTGATTAAAATGATGTTTACATAATTCAGTTATTTGAAGAGATTTTCATTTCTATGAGAAATCAAATACTTAGTCTGGATTAATAGGGGTGGCTGGAATAATGGAGATGGGTGGAATTTTTTCCTCAACATTAATAATTGTCCCGTCCCGATTATTCCAGAATCAAAAGTCTCTGTTTACACGATTATATTTCATTTTCTCAAAAATCAAAATTGGTTCAATTAAACTCAAGCAGAAATCCAATAAAATCCATTAATTCCACCATTCTTTGGCAATTTTAATTTTAAGTATTTAATTTCCCTATTTGCAGAATTAAAAAAAATAAAAAAATAAAAATAAAAATGGCAGTATTACTTTTAGTTCTTTTTCTTTGTTTTGTAATTCTGCACGAATATCCGATAAGCTTGAATCAGATTCATTTAATTTTGCTTGAGCTTTCGATAATTTTTCTTCAGTATCTGACAATTTTGCTTGTGTTTCTTCAAGTTTTGGAGATTCAGCTGATACTACCGGAGCGCTTTGCTGTAAGCTTTCAAGGTCCACTTTTGCTTTTTGATTTTCACTTTTGGTTTGTTGCAGTTCATGTGTAAGAGTCCTGTTCTGTGCATCTACTTTCAGTAACTGGTCATTAACTTCTTGTAGCCTTTGAGATAACGCATTCTCACTCTCTGACTGTAAAAACAAAGTAAAATTATTATTTCTGGAACAAATCACGTCACTTATTAAATGTAAAATATTTCTATTGTTTCATCTAGGCTTACAAATGTATCAGTAAAAAATAAGCATGCATCACTCACCTTAGCTCTTTGTGCATTCTGCATCTGCTTTTCAACTTGTTGGTACTGCATTCTTGAATTATCAAGATCTTGGCGTAGTTGCTTGTTACCCTGTTGCAACTGAGTAAGTTCATTCATCAAGGACTTCTTATCTTCTGACCTAAAAAAGAAAAGTATAAGAAAACATTGTCACATATATGAGAATATAAACAAGTTCCAGTATTTAATAAAGAACCTTACAATTGCTGTGCTCGCATAGTTGCATGACCATTTTCCTAAAATGGGAAGTCAAAAAACGTTACAATGAAATTTTACATCTTGAATACACTACGTTGGCTGTTACATTTTTAATTCCAATAATTGTTCTTTTGGTTTGTTACAACTTTTAATCAAGTCTTGGGTAGGACATAAAAAGATATTAACATTTCAAAAAGAAAATTATTAACAAAGCAAGATATACATCTTTCAAACGCTGCAGTTCCAAATGGGATGCTTCATCAATGAGTTGTTGTAAACGATGAATTTGAGTTTGTGTACTTTGCATTTCTGATAAATGTTGTTCCTCCATTCTTTTCCGCATCGTCTCATTTTCTTTTGCCTTATGAAAGAAAGCCATTATACAAAGATTGCTATAAAACTTTAAGGATCATTTTAAACCATGTGTAGTTTAAAATTCATTCATTTTCAATTGACCCCTAAAAACAAATAGCGGGATTATTCATCTACCCTCTTGCTGATCATTTTGTCTCTTGAGTTAGATCTACACTGAGCAATATTTTCTGTCAATTTCCTTAGTGAGTTGTTATATAGTGTTGTCGCAATTCCTAGACAATTTTACGAAGTGTAAAATGAAGAAAATTATTACTTATTACTGTATTATTGGAGAAAAATTCATGAAATTTGATCAAATGATGTATTTTTCTAGTTATTATATATTTAAAACCGACTTAATATAGAAAAAGATGTAAATAAACAATATTTCTGTTCAAGTTGTGTAATGTTTAAGCTGTTGGTAGGGAAAAAAAAGAAGCAAAAGGCACCATTATTTTATGCTAAATAAGAGAATGCACTAGATGACTATGAACATATTTTAAACTATACAATATGGCATTGTATAAAACATGTTATACTGACTTGTTGAGTTAATCTATTCCCAACTTGTGTTTGTAGAGCTTGCTTTTGATGACGTTCTTGCTGTAATTCCAACCTTAAATCTTTATTCTTATGAGCCATACTTTGAGCATTCTTGCGTTCTTCCATTAACTGTATATCCATTTCAGAAATTTGCTTCTTAAGTTGTTCGACTGGATCACCTTTTTGGTTGGGCTACAAGAGATTGTCATTGAGAATAAAATCTGTTCAACAATGCAAATCAAGCAGATAACAAAATCAATTACTTTTTTCCATTGCTCATTTTCATTTTGTTTTGCCAACAATGAATCAATTACTTCTTGAAGTTCTGCTGATCCTAGTTGTGCATTCTGTATATCATTGACCAACTTTCTAGCTGTAGGAGCTCCTGTCAAAATACAGTGATGAAACGGTTTATGAAAAAGATATACAGGGGTAAATAATAACCTTTTGTCTTTTTCCAAGTTCCAACAAACAAGGACTTGAATAAGTCATAAGAACAAAATTCAAAACTCAATGTATGAGCATAGTTTCTTGCCGCCAAAATTTCTTTCCTCAAGGTATAAAATATATCCTTTTTTGTTCATTTTTAGTTAATTAGTTACATTAGAAATTGATCAAATGTAACTTGAAAATGTAAAATCAAACCAAGCAAGGACAAAATTAAAAATTTATGACAATACCTTCCTTAGGGTTTTCTGGTTCAGTTTTGGGTGTTTTTTTCTTCCCAGTTTTGTTTTTCTTTTGGGAAGATTCCGAAGGTGGTGGAGGCAGTGGTGGCTCTGATGAAACTGTTACTTCCTCCTCTGCAACAATTATGACTTCTTCTTCTGGACCTGATTTACCAGCTTCAAATGGCGTAACTTCTGTGACAGCAACAATTTCTTCAATAACCTTTTTAGGTTTTTTTTGCTTTTTGGATTTTTCTTGTTTGGGCTTCTTTACATCCTCTGTTGTAGTATCCGGAATAGCCTCTTCAGTCATTTCACCCTTTTTATTCTTTTTACTTGTATTCTTTTTTCCATGTTCTTCTAGTTTCTCAGGGGGGATTGAAACTGATTCGCAGCTTGGCTCATCATCATCAACACCTGAGTCAACTTCCACACCTTCATGATCTTCTGATCTTTTCTTGTTTTCCTTCTTATTCTTTGATTTGGTCCATTTTTTGTTGGTTTTCTTAGATTTGGAGGAGCTTTGTAAAGCATTTAGCAAGGCCTCCTGCTCTTTTTTCTGAGCAGCCACAACATCTTCAAACGTTTGCTCCTTACTTGCAAACAATACTAAACCAAGTAAAAAGGCTACCACTAGTGTTACACCAATCAAGACATAAACTCCAGTAAACCCAACAGCTTCCAACATGATTATTCTCTAAAAGAACAAAGCAAATCTGAGTGTGTCCTATAAACTCATTCAAACCGAAGATGTGGCAGGCAAACAGATACAGTGAAAGAAGTGATCTTCGAATTATTCCGACAGTGTCATTGTTGTTGTTATTTCCAGCAACTTCTTCAACATTATCCGTACTAACGTTAATCAATGTTCTCGATCAATGATTTAGGAGACTAAGTACAAGGCTGTTCAGAGTTTAAATGCACGTGGCAGTAACAGATTACTTATGTGTCGAAAACAAACTTTATAATCTTTGGAAAATGTACTTGAAATTTTTGAAAGTAGTACGTGCAGTTATAGAAATTCATGTAGTAACTGAATTATCGTCCTGAAACAGTCTTAAAAATTTGATAAATAACTCAAAAATGACATAAAAAGACCACATATGAAAATGGTTTTATTGTCGTCTCGTCGGTCGTAGTACCGTCAACTTTTTCAAAACTCTCCCCAGTGTCCTGAAGAATCAAAATAATAACAAAAATGGTAGCATGGTCGTGAATAAATCATTTTTTCTTGAATGAGAGTGAAACAACATTTCTTGTAGCTTTTCACACGCTTTTTTTTACGAAATGATATTATAATACGTATCTGGTAAATCGGAATGGATGCCTTTTGATGAAATGTTTTTTAGAAAAAAGGGGATGTGAGAATGTTCACTGCGCTGTTTTTTCTTTGTATTTTTTTGCTCTTCCCCATCATTTCTTCACGAAAAAGTATCGCCAAAAGGGAGGGCGCTATTTCCTTTCCTTTTCCTATCCCACTCCACCTATTTTTTCACTGCAATCCATTCCAAACGTTACAAGGAACTTATATATATATATATATATATACATATAATGAAAAACATCAAAATAAATTTAGGGAAGTTATAGAACAAAGAAACCACAAAGAATACCTTTTGCAAATGAAAGTTAGCTAAACTTGTTGTTTGTGTAAGGGGGGGATTCCAGGTTCGTCTGGAGTTTCAACTAAGTCAAAGTCAGCTCAGAAGCGGAAAATTGGGCCTGCTGCTGTCCCTGCCAGGAAAAAACCCACAATTGGGACTGTCCTCATGGAGGATTCAGATGATGATCTCCAAGGAGGAGAGAGTAGTGACAGTGTGGATGCATCCGCAGATGATTTCCACACTGAAGACGAAGCTGCAGCGGACAAAGACATTCTCCTAAATGCCATGGCAGGTAATCAGGATTCTTCCAATGAGACTTCTGATGATGCTATAATGAAACTTCAGGCAGATTTTGACATTGAAGACACTGTCTATGCGAATATTGATGATTCACTTGCATCAGCAGTGAATCAGATTTGGAAGAAGAAATTGAATAAGGAGAAAGTGAAAGAAAAACATGAGAAGCTATCGGACACAAAATTGTGACCAGCTATTTGTGCCCAAAGTGAATTCTGAATTTTTCTCAAACCTATCTAAGAGATCAAGGTCAAAGGACATAAAATTACAAAAATTGCAGACTTATAACATCAAAGCCGCAACTTCTATGACAAAGCTTATTAATGAATTGAAATCGGTTGATAAGAACCCCATTAGCAAAGAAAAATTAATGAAAAAAGCTAATGCACTCCCTAGCCAGTCATTCTGTAGGTATGATGAGTTGCACAAACATTTCTCAATTCCGACGAGATGCTCTAGCACCTGAATTGAGTTATGCCTATAGACATCTCAAGAATGAAGTGCCAGAAGACTCACATTTGCTGTTCGGAGATAATATCTCAAAGAGGCTTTCTGCTATCAAAGCCACAAACGAAGCCAGCAAGTCGGCATTTAATACTGACCTTAGATCAAAGTTAAATTACAACAAAAATTTTGTTTCAAAAAACTTGCGAGGTGGCCAGAGGAACAGAGGGAGATTCTCTGGCCGAAACTTTACACGCTCCCAAAACAACAGCAACAATTACAACAATGGGAATCAAACCAACCGCAGGAACTTATTTTGCGGGTAAGCCGTCATGTGAACATGCCTTCATACTCTGAATTGTCTAGCCTTATGGGTAAATACAAAGCTGGTAATATTTCTAACCATTACAATGCCTGGAAAAACCTTACTTCAGACAGACATATTTTAAGTATCGTACACAATGGTTTAGAATTAGATTTTCTTGAGGGTCCTCTTCCTTCATTCAAGCCGTTTACTTACACTCGTAACGGTTTTGAAACAAAACTGATTAAAGAGGAAATTTTAAAATTGGTACACAAAGGAGTTGTCACTACTACAGATATAGCCCCTGGTGCTTTTTTCTCATCTGTATTTTTAAGGCTAAAGAAAGAGAATAATTTCAGAATGATACTAAATTTAAAGCATTTAAATTCTTACCTTTACTCCCCTCATTTCAAGATGGATAATATTCAAACAGTAATAAACATGGTTAAACCTAATGTTTGGATGGCATCTGTTGATTTAAAAGATGCATATTATTCAGCTCCTATTCATCATGATCACCAAAAGTTTCTGAAGTTTCTTTTTGACCAACCTTACAAATTTGTGGCCATGTCCAATGCATATGGCCCAGCTATGTTAAAATTCAATAAAATCCTTAAACCTCCATTTGCTGCATTTACAGTCTGACACATATATGGAGTGTTGCAAAAATATTGCTGACTCTACTTCATTACTTATATCATTAGGTTTCACAATACATGCAATAAATCTATATTGATTCCAACCCAGGAAATAATTTTTCTGGGATTTGTCATTAACTCTAACATCATGACTCTAACCCTTACTCTGGAGAAAAAACCTAAGATTTTCCAGTTATGTGAGTTTGTATTAGCAAACAGACAGTCCCTATGTATTCGGAACGTTGCAAGGTTATTAGGAAATTTTACAGCTGCTATTGAAGCTGTACCTTATAGCAGGCTGCATTACAGAGCTATTGAATTAGGCAAAATATCAGCACTTAAGAATTCCAAAGGTAACTTTGAAGCTTCATTCCAACTGTCTGAAGAACATGGTAATGAAATCACTTGGTGGAAAGATAACATAATGCCAGCAAGGAGATCACTGCTTCCCTTACCTATTGATGTAACCATTTACATCGATGCTAGCAAAAAAGGGTGGGGAGCATTTGTTGAGGCTATTAGGACAGGAGGTTAGTGGTTACAACAGGAATCTGAGTTCCACATCAATGTGCTGGAACTAAAAGCCATCTTATTTGGGCTAACCTCCTTGGTTCACACACAAAATATCCATGTAAGAATCATGGCTGATAATACCACTGCAGTATCATATATAAATAAAATGGGAGGTACCCATTCAGTTGATTCAAATACATTGGCAAAAGATATTTGGCAATGGGCTATTAATAGAGATATTTGGCTTTCTGCAGCACATATTCCAGGTGTAGAAAATGTTTTTGCAGATTATGAATCCCGCAATTTTGACATTAATATGTCATCAGAGTGGGCACTGTCAAATAATGTTTTTAATAATATCATTTCTGCTTTGGATGTCATGGGTTTTCCTAACATTGATTTATTTGCATTCATACTTAATTATAAGATAGATAAGTATGTCTCATACAGGCCAGATCCAAACAGCTTTGCTGTTGATGCCTTCTCATTCAATTGGGGGAATCATTTTCCATATTGTTTTCCTCCTTTTAACATCATAAACAAAGTTCTCAACAAACTGATGGTCGACAAAGTGGAGAAAGCAATTGTAGTGGTACAAATGTGGAACACACAAGTATGGTTTCCCACTCTTCTAAAAGTGTTAGTAAGTTGCCCCATATCAATTCACTCGAGAAACAGCAATTTGTTTCATCCATCTCAATCGGAGGCTCACCATCCTCTCTCTCCAAAGTTCAAACTTATGGCAACTCTCTTATCAACCAACGTTTCAACGTTTTGTTGTGCCAGAACTTTCAGACCAGGCTAGACAAATCATTTTGGCTTCCTGGAAAGACTCATCAAGAGATCGGTACAAAACCACTCTCAAGCAATGGAAAAAATTTTGTACTGAGAGGAACGAAGATCCCCTTAATACAAATGTGAATATAGTACTCAAATTTTTAACCTTATTGTACAATAATAAGCAAGAATACAACTCTATTAAGGTGGCTAGGAGTGCCTTGTCTAGTGTTGTCTCTATTCCAGGTTATGTAAGGTTATCTGACCATCCACTTATATCCAGATTCGTGAAGGGAATACACAATTTAAGGGATGTAAACCTTGTGTTTTCCCACCTGATTAAATTAGGATCTAATGTAAATCTTTCGTTTCTTATGCTATCAAAAAAGTTTTCAAACAATTAAGAATTCCTGAATTCTTTCCTCAGATGATTGTGTGATGGTCATTATCATCAACATCGCCATTAGCCTCCATTTCTTGTTCCCATGAATGTTTGTTGAAAAAGTACCCTCCCTCTTAAAAGTCCTGTTCCATGATGGAACAATGGACTAGCTTTACAATGAAATGCTGACTCTTTACTTTCATACCAACAAAATATAAATGTTGGAAATCATATTAAAACAAACAATATCATCATAAATTGTTATTTCGAAAGTTTGTTGATTTTGTTTATTCTCTATTTAACAATCTGTCTCTGTTATATATATTTTACGAAAACTACCTAATTATGTGACTGTTATGATTGTTGACTGTTATTGGTTTCAAAGATAAAACTTTAAATGAAAATGTAAAGAAGGTATCTACAAAATTATGCCTTGGTACTTTCCTTGGTCCGAGTCCATCAAAAAAAGGGCATGTCGTTACTTATTGCAACATTATTTGGGGGATTTCCTCAAGGAGAAACTTGATCTTGATCAGCTCACTGTTGATTTATATAATGGAAAAGGAACAGTTACAAATGTTCCGTTGGATGTCTGGGTATGTATATACAATGTTTTATCTGTTATTTATCTTGGTGCATGGTAATACAACACAACATGCTTAATAATGCTTATAACCGACTTATAACTTATATACATGCTTATAATTCACTTAAGTTTACGTGATTATCATTATTATAAATTGCTTAAATAAAATTGTTTATTATTAATTTATGATTTATACTTTCCTATTATTTAATCTAATAGAAACCGAAAATTAAAACTGAAATATACTTGTTCTCGGAATTTAAGCCGTTACTGCAAGTAGAAGAGATTTATCTTTGAAATGTAGTGATAATTTCATATTGTAAATACTGACAAACAACTTGTGTTTCCATTATTGCGATAAATTGCTAAATCTGACAGTAATTATTGTAATGGTGCATATTGATTGGAATATTGCCAAAAATTTTATTGCCAAATATAAAAAAAAGTTTGAAAGATATAATTATATTGCTTGTTATTAATTCTTCAAAACCATCTATAGTCTGTGATGAGATTATAAAGAAATCTGTTATACGAATTATTTTGTGTTTTATTTTTAGTCCTTGAATGAGATGCTTGGAAATAGTGGTGTTCCATTGGAATTAATTGATGGTTTTATATCAAGCATTTCCGTGTCTGTCCCATGGAAAGCTTTGTTAAGTGATAGTTGTGAAATTGAAATACACGGACTGAACTTAACATTTGCACCCAAACAAAATGCTGCTGAAGGTTTACCTTAATATATTTCCTTTGTTTTGCACTGTTTTTTATTATTCTCAGTGCCAATACTGCAAGTCAGACATTAAAATAATCATGTTGCTATAATAGGCAGCTTGATTGACAGTACTTATTCATGGAGTTCGATGACAACAAGTATGCAGCTGGCTCAGGAGTGTCTGCGTCAAGAACATGTAGATGAGGTTCATGCAAGTCAATCTTTTGAAGGATTAGAAGCATTTGCTCAAACTATAGAATCAGGTAGTATTTCCTCTTCCCATGTAGTTGAATTAAAAATAAGAATTAGTAAATCTTTGGATTTCATCAAAAACTTAAAAAAATTTAAATTTTTACTTATACATCTCTTTACTTCTATTAGTGCTGGCTCGAGTCAGGTTATCATTTGTTGACACGGTTATACGAATGGAGCACATTCCATTAGATGCAACAACTGGTGTAGGAATTGAGTTACATATTGACCGGTAGGCAATCACATTTTATTTGATTCGTCAATAAGTTTGTTTGTGCATCTACACTTTTCTCAAGTGTCATAGAAATTGAAACTGATTGATTTAATGGGATTATTTGTTGCAGGAAATTAGATCATAGAGAATAAAAGTAAAGTTATTACTTCTGTTTACATGTTTCCTATTGAAAATGAGAAAAGATGAGGGGAAAACATTCTCTCACGAAGATTAAGTGAATACCCTATACTTGCTCACTGAAATTGTTTAAGATAACTAGTGAAAAGGTTTTTCAATAATAAAAAGAATGCCTTATCCAAAGACTGATCCTTTTTTCATCTCTATGAATATCATAATTCATTAAACTCCATTCCAACCTTATTCATCAGTTCAAGTAAACTTAAGATTTTGGTTGTATTGCTTCACTTAAATAGATGGAACTCTTTTAGAAACAATTTAAACATTTAATGACACATTATCTTCCACCTAGAATTGATTACTGGGATCTTTCTCATGAAGAAGTTGGTCAGGAAAATTCCCCTCAACACAGTGTTTATGAACCTGTTGCCATAGCAATTAAAAATTTTCAAATGATGGGAATTAATATCTTTGTTGAGGAATTTCCACGACACAAAAGAACACGGTTACGAGAGGTGATTCCTGCTGCTGACGATGATGTGCTTATAAAAGGATTCCAGGACCCAATCACATCAGCTGCTCAAGGGCTATATGTTAATCGTAACTCTTCATCTGATCAAAATTGTTTTCCTGGCTTGTTGCCAAAAGTTAAAGTGTTATCATCTTGTGGCAAACAAAACCTCAAAGTGAAGCTTAAGCAAAACGAAGAATTGCCTGGTCCGAAGGTTTGGAAAAACTTTAGATTATGTTGTCTCAAAAATTTATTGCATAACATTTTGTGTTTATTACAATTAATTGAATTTTGAATTTTGAGATGAAATGATTTTGTAGATTGACATAGACTACTCCCTTGCTGGTTTGAACATTTTTATCACTCCTCGACAACTTCACTTGGTCATTGATGCTTTAACGGCAATTCTAGAATCAACAGGTGGGTACTGTCTTTTAAGTTTCGGACATTTTTGGACAGTCATCCTTTTGAAAATTAACAATACCATCAGTTGATTCCATAATTGTTGGAAGGCAAGAATAATAATATTGCATATAGTGGAAAAGATGCAACATAACAAGCTAGCAGCCACAAGAGCTGGTGATGTGCCACAAATCACAACATACCACCAACATATTTCTTGATCCAAACTAGTGGCTCTGTGTGATTTAAGAAAACATAATAGATCCAGTAATAAGGATTGTGGGTAAGTGAGTTTGCTGACCCTGATCCTATCAGTGATCTAGCTAGGATTTTAAGGACACGTAGCGGATTTCAAGTTCGCACCAAAAATGTCCCTAATTATGTTCTGAAAGGCTGAGAATAGCTTAAAATTAATTCAAAATTACCACAAAAAATAAAACATCCATTTTAATAAAGTCTTCTCTTAACCTAAAATAAAGAAAGATAAGAACAACAACTCAATTAATTCTACAATTCTCATCCTGCATCATGTCAACAACAAAAGCATCCAAAACAATTTCATAGATTCTTAAACTATTCAAATATTTTAATATTATTTAAACCACACATAAAATATTATGAAATATTATTATCATTTTAGTGCATTGTATTTTATTGTATTGTATTGTATTAATTAACTCACAAATCGTACTAACTTATCAGCTGATTGGTTAAAAAAAATGAAACGCTGTCACATTCTTGAAAAATACCTGGCTGCAATGTTGTTTTGATAAAATGTCAAATGAATGACTTATAAATATAAATAAATCTATTTTTCATGCACAGGTTCTTCACATGGTGAACAGCAAAATAATGGAAATCCTTCTTTTCGATCAAAAATGCGAGAAATGAAGAATGAAGATTACATGAAAGTTGAGGAATCCCTGCAAAACCAATTCCACAGTATTGAATCATCTTCCTGGAAGCAAACGTTAGATAGTTTAAAATCTGTAGGCCACACATCATCTAGTAGTCTTGGCCATCCATCAAATGGTAGTGAAGAAGAGGAATTCTTTTCGATGACGGATTTTCCACTGCCAGCTCTAGGACAACCGACTCTACTTAATACAATGAAACAACATAATATATCTTCAAACGTTGCACTTGAAGCTGTCAGTTTCTCCCCAACCTCACCAAGATCAACTCTTAGTAACATCAGCCTCGGTGGTAGCAGTGGTTCTCTTAGTACAAAGGGTACAGATTTACCTTGATTCTTTTTAACTGTTTACATCTCCGAAAGTGAAAATCTTTCGTAAAAGAGATTTTCTTTTGTTTTGTTTACAATTTCTGTTTACAGGAACATTGACAGAAAGAGCTAGTACTGTTTTTCGAGCATCATCAGCTGGCTCTTCAGGTATGTATAATCAATAATGAGTTTTTCTTCTTTTATCCAAGCATTAAATTTCTTGATTTATTACTTATAAGGTCCAAAATTCAGCCATGGATTTGTTTCACCTCAAAACAACACAAATGTTGGCTTAGCTGGTGTGAGTGCACTTGATGAATCAGTTGACAGTACACACATAAAATTACGTTCTAGTAACATTGTGTTCGTTTTATTGCATCGAGATCCACTTATGTCAAACATTGATACTACTGCCTTCAGTGAAAAAAAAGACTGCTTGAAAGAAATGGCCGAAAAGTTTTTCTCAAATATCAATCAGTACACGAGGCAAAGTTTGTTTGGAATAGACAGCGAGAATCTACATGAGAATATGTTATCTTTGTGTTGCTATGATCACATCAGGTAAGCTCATCTCACAAGTTTGGTGACATGTAAAGAAATAAGAAGTCTTTAATGATGTTGTTGTCTCTTATAACAGAGTCCTTGCATCAGCTGTCACCTTGGAAACAGAGCAAAAGAATACTTCTGCTGTCAAATCTGCAACAGTTGATGTTATCTTTGGAAAAGTTGCAGTAGATGAAAATTTATACGATGATGTTATTAATAAAAAAGAAAAAAAGCCGTACTCAAATAGCAAGGTGAATTTAAAAATCCCTACTCATCTACTTAGCTTGAAGTATCCTGTTCAGAACGATGGTTTGTTTGCATGTCAAATAAGAAAATACTTTTAATTTGTTCATTTCTAGATTGTTTCGTTCAATCTTAAAGAAGAGTCGCCTTTATATCCAGGAATGTTTAGTTCAAGTTTATCACCATGTGTGAAGATGAAGTATCTGAAAACACAACGTTGTAACACATCTGTATGTAAATCTCTCATCACAACATTATTGCACAAAATCTCATCAAGGATTTGATTCATCAATTTAAATATTGAAAAATGTTTTTTAGGTCTTATTTTGACCTATTTTTGACAGTCCAGGGTACAAATCAGTGGCTCCCACTAATGCGAAGTGTTTTTAAGTTTCTGGTAAGCTTTATTCTAGCTAATCGAGAAATACGATTAGCAAAAATGATGATAAAAGATGATGCAATAAAACCTAGTTCAAATCCCCTTCTAGTTCTTATTTTTGTGAAGATATTTTTCTTTCCTAATTCATACCCTGCAATCACCAACTGAAAATCATCTACTAGAAAACAGAAAACAACTGGACCAATAATTTATCTGTAATTCTTTTAGGGTGTTCAGTCACGTTCCGCTGTTCCATCCAAGTCTTCCATTACAATTGATTTTGGGGTGATGGACACAGAATTAGATCTTACTATTGTTGATAGAATAGTTGCCATAATATGGCCTGGACCACTCTATAAACTAAATGCTCCTCTGCACCAATCCTTCAACAACATGTACAATTCATTAGCTACTGGTAGATCGTCTGTAAGTGACTCCTATAAAAATATATCCTTCAACAACATGTACAATTCATTAGCTACTGGTAGATCGGCTGTAAGTGACTCCTATAAAAATATATCCTTCAACAACATGTACAATTCATTAGCTACTGGTAGATCGTCTGTAAGTGACTCCTATAAAAATATATCCTTCAACAACATGTACAATTCATTAGCTACTGGTAGATCGTCTGTAAGTGACTCCTATAAAAATATATCCTTCAACAACATGTACAATTCATTAGCTACTGGTAGATCGGCTGTAAGTGACTCTTATAAAAATATATCCTTCAACAACATGTACAATTCATTAGCTACTGGTAGATCGTCTGTAAGTGACTCCTATAAAAATATATCCTTCAACAACATGTACAATTCATTAGCTACTGGTAGATCGGCTGTAAGTGACTCCTATAAAAATATATCCTTCAACAACATGTACAATTCATTAGCTACTGGTAGATCGGCTGTAAGTGACTCCTATAAAAATATATCCTTCAACAACATGTACAATTCATTAGCTACTGGTAGATCGGCTGTAAGTGACTCCTATAAAAATATATCTTTGGTAAACTACTGGAAGTATCAAAGAAGTGTTTAATCGCTCATGTTTCTTTGTAAATGATTGGTTGTTTACTTCTAATTGTTTAGAATCAAAATACAGCATATCATCAGGTCATTGATGATAGCCCATTTATTAACGATGTGAAAACTGATTTAACATTTCGTTTTCCTAAGTTGAATATACTTTTAAGGTAATACAAATTTTGAATCTATTGTTTTCATTTCATTTCTGTAAATTTAAAATCATTTACAATTTAATTTTTTTTAGATTTCCTGTTCCTGACCTGCGCCCTGCTAGTGATATTGATAAGCGCCCTTGGTGGCGCAAAGCTGTACATAAAGAAAATTTAAGAATTGATATTGAGTCGTGTGAACTGAAAACCACATTCCATGGAGTTGAATCTTCTTCCACATATGATATAACTTTCAAAAAAGCTAAAGGTAGTAAGCTTGTTCAGGTTTTATAAAAATATTGTGATAGAGAAGGAGGATTATTTTTTTTACTTTCGTTTTCTTCAGGTTACTTTCTTGCTCTCAATTCAAGATATCATTTGTTTAATATTGATTGTTCATCTGATAGTAATGAACATGCCTCAATGACTATCGACATGCCAAGGTATTTTTTTTGTTATTTTTTTTCTTTATATTTCACTTATTACATTTTTCCAATAATTTTTATTAAAAAGTGTTAAATCTTGCATCTACATGTTGCAAGTTTAGTCACAAATTTCAACATACCCTTCGATGGCTTTCCTCCAATGAGTTAGTTCTATCTTTTAGGATCTTGATAACGACATCAGCCCCAGTTCAATCTGTGTTTGATGAATTAAATGAAGGCTCAAAAGATTCATCACCAGACTCAATAGAGGAACAGTTTCCTTGGATGAATGCAGAGCCGTCTCCATTTTCTACCCAACAAACAATGTATGAAAACGAAGAAGTAAGCAACTATCCAGTTTTTATAAAATGCCCTCTTATTTGAGAATATGCTTCACGTTTTTCCTTTATTTGTAGATGTTATTACCTGGTTCCATAGCTGAGATGAATGCTTTTCAAGAGTTTGCTACCATGTGTTCAAAGCTAGCTATAAACTGTTATTTTCCGGAAGCTCAAGTTAATTTGCATACAAATGATGTCTTTGAGCTCTTTTACAACCGGTAGCATTTTGTTTTCTTGTTCTATGAATTAATGTGACTTTTTAAGATCTCCATAACTTACATGTTTCAAATGTTTCATTTAGAGTATTTGGTGATTTGATTATGTGGGAACCGTCTGCCCCATCACCTTTCGATCCGAATTCAAAACAGATGAATCCTTATGAAAGCGTTCATATTAATTTGGCCAGTCATATTGGCCAACTTGAGACTGGAGGTGACAAATTCTTCATGTGTCGGTCAGGAATAAGAGATGGTAATTTTTGTTCTTGCTTTCGTATTATTTATTACACCTTTTATTTTTTCCTGATTAATTAACAAAATTTTAAAACTCTCTCTTTAGGCCTGGACTCTACAGATAGCAGCTTCTTCTCAAATGATTTTTTTGACACCCCAATTAAACACCAAGAACAACAAACTAACCTGTGTTTCTCTCTTCATATAAACCATGGACAGATTGCTTTGTTTCCACCTTGCAAGGTATTGATTTTTTTACTGCTGCTACTTGCTAGTATGTAAGAGACTGTTTATATAAGCATGTAGGTTGAAAACGTTTAATTTTGTTTAAACCTTAAAATTGAATACAAAATGGGACATATAACACTGTTGGCTAAACCCTTCATTATTTAGGTTCATACACCTTGAATTTGTTTCCAAATTTGTTAAAGTAATGGCCACCAGGGGGGTTAAGATAAAAAGTAACGCAACATTTTTTTCAAAATTAACTTAAAATTTCCCCCTGAAAATACCTTTTCGTTTATGCTTCACAATAAGAAATATGAGAAAAACAGGAGGTCACTAACATCGTGTTAATTGTTGGTGCATTTGTAGGACATTGTATCAGATTTTGCTGAATCGCCAACTCCAACAGATGAAAATTGTATTGATGAAAATGAGATTGTTAATACAGCTCATGTTATCGTTAACTTCAAAGATGGACATTTTTTTACCGCTTCTGGTTACAAAGGACAGCCAACCGTTGACTTTATTGAACTCTATACAAATAGCATCGAGCTATTTCATTCTGATTGTATTAGTTCTGCCATTGACTTAAACATCATGGAAGATGCATTGAGTGTCAGCTCACTAGTTAAAACTATTTACTCATCTGAAGAGAATGTTCAAGTAAAGTGTAAAGCATCTGCTGGCCTTGGCACGGAAAATGTCGCCATGCTCTCACTTGCAATGAAATGTGTTGCTGAAACCAACACAAAACGAAAGGTAAATGCTTATACCAATTGCTACTCAGACGAAGATGTTGTTATTGCTTGCTAGTTGTCTCTGTTTTTTTTACATTTTGCTGTTTTTCATAGGACAACAAATTGTCTGTTGCAATTCGTGGCGGGACGTTATTCCACAGAACATTAACCAGCGGTCATAGTTGGCTGGTACAGGTAATTCTGCTTGAATTGTTTTTGCTTGTAACTTTTTTTATCAAACTCTGTTTTTTCAAATCCTTTTTTTTATTTTTTTATTTCAGCTGATGGACTTTATGGAAATAAAAGATTACCCAATCATAGGTTATAGTTTTCCATCCACTGTCACCTCCTTGCATTGTCATTTGTGGGGATGTGCTGTTGATTATAGGTGAGATGAACTTAGTTGAACTGGCTTCGTATAGAACAAAATTTTACAAAAACAGTACTTTCAAATGGGACAAGTAATTCATATATTTACCTATTTTAGATGGTTATGTTATTTTATTTTTCTTGGTACGTTGTTATTTAGGCCGCTTTATTTACCAATCCATTCTTTGTTGACTGTTGAAGGTTTCAGTTTATCAAGTAACTTGACACCAGGATCGTCAACATCGATTTTAAGGTGAGCCACCTTTTAAATACAACACATCAACTCGATGTTAACATGATCTGAGATTCTAGAATTTTAGAATCGAATTTCTGAGGCAAAAAAAAGTGGAGGAGTACAGCGCCATGAATTTTCTGTTAAAACTTAAGTGTTGATTAGTTTATTTACACGTTTTTCTTTTATACTCTTAATGATCTTGCTCTCCTCCATAAATTTCACCTAGGTTCTAGATTCTGCTCTCCTCCATAAATTTCACCTAGGTTCTAGATTCTGCTCAGATGAGGTGGTCTGTTGCAATGAAATTCGTTTTATTATATTCCTTAATGACGTCATATGTTTAGGGAAAACATTGTATGATGAGCAGAGTATGTGAGCTTTGGTATTTTGATAATAACATTATAGATTTTTTGTTTACATTTTAGATTTTTGGTTGAAGATTCTACTTTCTATATTCTTGACAAGACCAATAAGCAAGACGGTGATTTTTGTGATTATGTTGCTGTCATGGATATGGGCATGTTTGAGTTGTCATTAAAGATCACTGACGGGTTAGACATACGACAACCCGTCATTGATCTAGCAATGTCAAATAATATTTTGAACATACATACATGCTCAGATTCATGTATTGCGCTCATGAAGTTGATCAAATATTTTGCGTCTGATGGTGATTTGCGTAACCAAGAATTGACTGAGGAAGACATTGATAAAAGTGTGGTGTGTACTTCCATATTTTACTGTTGCTTAATTCTGATTGGTTTGATAACATAAAATTCAAATTTGATTGGCTGATTCTAATTATTTTTTGACGTTTGAATCTAAATTATTTGATACTGTTTTGATGAAAATGTGCAACAGCTTTGTAACACTGTTTTTTTATGATTATCTACTTTGATGATTGAAACGTACACTGTTACCAAACAAAATAACTATTCTTTCGAGGAATGAAATGCGAGGCTTTCGCATTTCATGTGAATACGCAAAAAATTGTATTGTTTTCATCAAATTGTAATAAGGCTTGGTTTACATTTGCTTACTTTAGGATTTAGATACAACTTTACCTTCACGTTCTGTTGGTGATGGGGAAATTCTCCATGACGACCATCATATTGATTCATTAATGGCGGATGCGATGCAAGATGAAGAATGTGGTATAGTACGTCATCATGATCATCCTTTTACCCAGACCTCTTTCATTTTCATAACTGTACTCTTCTTCACCAAAGACTTGTTTGATAATGGAGTTTACCCATATTTCTTCTCTAATTGATAGGTTGATGAAAAATTTTCGGGAACACTTATCGATCAATGTTTGGAGGATGACTTCAATGAAGAGGCATATTCTAGCAGCGATGAATATTGTTTCCTTGACAACGAAACGTCCGATCGAGTATGTGCTTGATAAAACTTACATCATAACTTCATCTCATCGAGCCAGCATTTGTTTTGTACCTTTTTTCATTTTCAAACAATCAAAACTTCCTGATGTAAACCTTTGTTTGGGTCAGTGAGAGTAAGAGTCAGGCTGTGTCTGGTCCTTTCAAACTCTTTTATAAGAATTTTTACCAGGAATTTTGCCATGATGTAAACCTTTGTTATTCATTTCACAGGATAGAGAAGATCATGAACCCATCATCCGAACATTAACAAGCAATCCAATCTTTATTATTGATGATTACTTTCAAACTCCTGTAACTTTTCGTCTTTTATTCTCTTTTATTTATTCGAATCAATTTCATCATGGCGTGAAAGCTTTTAAAGCTATTGTTTTTCTATCGCTTTACATATATTTATTGACTTCTTCAGCTCGGTAGACATGACCAGCTTGGCTCGCCTGATGATTTCCCACTAGCAACCTACCGATATACAATCCGCGAAATGTCAATCGTTTGGCAAATGTATGGTGGCAATGATTTCGAATCTGAAGTAAAAAGGTATCCTTCTTGTTGAATGCCCTTTATTCTATCTTTTGATGATTGATGTTCGAAACAGTTCTGTTGTTTACTTGTCTCGTTTAGTTATTCAAGTCCAAAGGAACCATTCATTCGAAATTCCGATAACTTTCCCCGGCCAGCCGAAAAAATAAAATCGCATAAAAAGCCTTACCAGGTTAAAGGTGGTGTTAATCGAGATCTCGATACCCTTATTGAGCTGCAAATGAATAAAGTAGGCTGCCAAAATATTCGTCACTTATTTCACGTCGGAATATAACAACGTCAATATATTCGTCAGGTGGTTTACGTCACTTCGGAATATTACAAAATCAATTTTGTTTTAGGTTCGATTTCAGCACGAAATTTATCCGGACCATGCTAATCAAATATATCGTGACGTTCTTTTGATATATGATCTCGAAATTCGTGACCGCCTCACATCATCACAAATAAATAAATTTTTGTACAGATACTCTTCTGAAAGTTTGCCCAAGCAATCAAGCGCCAACATGGTAGAATTTCTTAAGATGTTGTAAATAATTGCCACTCTCCTTTCCTGGATTAATGTGTTATCAATGTATGATTTTCATAGGTTACATTGAAACTGTTGGTCACAAAACCTGAAGACGAAGCACGAAGTGAAGAAGCAACCGTTCGTGTATCATTGCAACCATTGCGTTTAAATATTGACCAGGTTAGATAATATTATAAAATATTTACGTCATTTACACTTACATTTGTTGCGCCATTTTGGAAATTGTGATAACAATTCAACCTAATTTTGATGAAAGCTTTTCAATTTTTAGGATTCCCTCTTCTTTTTAAAAGATTTCTTTTCTGAAATTTCCGGAAGCAAACCATCGAGAAGAGCATCTTCTGTCACCGATCTTCCCGCTTGTCTTCCCGCGTGTTTGTCATCCTCACCTGGTCGAGAACCTTTCCAAACAATATCTGAACCGATATCAGGCTCACCCAATAAATCTGAATCGTCCAGGCTTGTATCCAGAATGGAGACGACACCAAGACAATCAGAGACTTTGACGCATACAATTTCTTCTGAGAGTATAAAAATCGATAAATCAGATGTGTTGTTTATAAAGACATTCGTATTTTCACCCGAAGTTCCGATTCGGTTAGATTATCACGGCAAGCATGTTGCCATTGAACAGGTAAGACGCGTCATATGTCGTTTATTGTTTCCGATAGTGACGATGTCTTCTTACTGACGTGCAGAAACCAATTTAAATGGCTTAAAATATTTTACAGACCAGATGTTCGAATGATGACCATCGTATCTTGAGAAAATATGCAGAGATTTTTCACCTGGTCAGTTTTTTATTTTATTTTTTTATTTTAGGGAACATTAACTGGTTTGATCATTGGTCTATCACAGCTGAATTGTTCAGAACTTCGTTTAAAACGTCTGTGTTGTCGTAGCGGCTTGCTAGGAACCGACAAACTTATCAACTATGTCTTGCAAGAGTGGTTGAACGACATTAAACAGAATCAGTTGCAGAGTATTTTGGGAGGGGTAGGGCCAGCATATAGTTTTTTACAACTATATCAAGGCATAAAGGATTTATTTTGGATGCCCGTGCAGCAATACAGGCAAGATGGGCGTATCGTGAGAGGACTTCAACGTGGCGCACATTCCTTTAGTACATCTACAGCGATGGCGGTTTTAGAATTATCGAATCGTCTTGTTAGCACCATACAGGTACGTTTTCTCGTTTATATATGTCGATCTTTAATAATACAGTTGAATCTCAGTTATCCGAATTACCGGGTTATTCGAACTCGGACCTTTCAGCTTCGCTTAAGTAACTGTCATAGTTTACTCTGACTTATTCGAAACCCCAGTTAATCGAACTAATTAGCTCGGTCCATTTAGAGTTCGGATAACCGAGGTTCAGAAGTCCCAAAAGTTCTTTTAGATTTCTTAGAAACAATATCCATGTTTTATTGAGGTTTTATTTTCATATTGTCCAGAAAATAATATTGTATCATTCTAATATTTTAGAGTTTAGCAGAATTCACTTTTGATATGGTTAGCTCAGGACCTAGCCATGTATCGTCCTTACAAGGACGAAACAGTGTGCAGGCAGCTCATCCAGCAGAACTACGGGAAGGTGTGGCCAATGCTTATACAGTCTTATCAGAGGTAAGTGGATATTTGGAACGACAACGACACATATAAAAAGTACGGTTGAAAACATCCATCAACTAATTACTTCCGTTTTCGTTTAGGGGTTATCGCAAACAGCATCCAACATTGTTCGTGTTGCTGCTGAAGAACATGAAAAAAAAGGAGTGACTGGCGCTGTCGGAGGAGTTTTACGTCAAATTCCTCCGACCGTCGTTAAGCCTTTCATTCTTGCAACCGAGGCTACATCGAATGTTTTGGGCGGTGCCATGAATCAGCTGGCACCTGATAAGCGACGCGAGGCTCTCGAAAAGTGGAAATCCGACACGACGTGACGCTGATTTTTGTAAAACTAATAATAATAATAATAAACTAATATGGCGGTGCTTACTGTGTTTGCAGCACTTAATAATAATAATAATAATAATTGGATATACACTCTTTTTCAATAAGAAACCGATTTATTAGAAACCAGGCTTCGGATAGACAAAAACATAAGAAATTCAAGGCCCAAAATGTGTTTTAATAAACCTTTCAGGGATGAAAAATTGACTTTTTTTCAAACATTTCAAGATCAGAAAAAACAACAAAGTTAAAATTATTAGCAACAAGCTTTTCGATATTAATATCATCTTCAGTGCTGTAAAGTGATATCAGTAAAATTTCTACATCTTATATGAATTCAAAGCTAAGTATAAACAGTCATTAAAATCATAAATAAAAACGTAAAAGGAATAAAAATGATATTGTACATATACATGGTAAGAGAATATTTATAGAAAAACACCCATTTTAAAAGACAATATTTCGGCACACGCCTTCTTCAGTAAAAGAATATTATCTACATTAGCCCAAGTCACACTGAGATTAGTTTAGGTTACTCATAGCGCTTTTCTCGATTTTATTTGGATTTTTTTTATTTAGTAATAAAGAAGAGATTTTTTTACTCTTTCCAAAAAGTATTTATGTGAATAATATTTTGCCCCAAATCGAAAAAGCCCTATGAATAACCTTAACTAATCTGAATTAATCTCAGTGTGACTCGGCCTATTATCTATGTGACACCGTTTCTAAATAAAAAGTGTTGCTCCGGAGTTGGTCATTTATTGAAGGTTTTTTAATGGCTATTATAAATACTTCTAAATTCTTTCTCACATGTGTTTGTTGGTGCCGTCATTAAAATGTTCCATCTGAATTTATGGTCCGGAAATGATCTTGTGTGCTTAGGGCTTAACCCCTTCAGGTTGTTTCTTTTTTTGAAAGAAGAGTGTATCTCATTAATGTTTATACTTTAAATATATCACTGTCAGAACATATATGTAGTTATGTTGGATCGAACATAAAACTGGAAATTATTTCAAATAATCAGAATTCTTTTCATATGCTGTGGGTAGATGTTGATTCAACATTTTTACCAACGAGATTTGGTTTGGCTTCTTGAGAATCAAAACAAAACATATATGCCAGTTAGTGTACGATTTCCAGACCACAATGTGATCGAAACATTGTGACATGGTACTACTTTATCACGTGTAAATTTATCTATTGTATATGAAACTATCCCTACAGAAATCTCACTGAGATATTTGAGTAGATAACAAACTTCTTCGCTTCATGTATGTTTTCTTGTATTTTTGTCAGCGCCCAACAATCTTTCTGTTCTTCTCTTTATCAAACTTTTGGTGTGCACAGCTAGAATGAAAATAAGGATGATGATATGATCATTATAAAGTTTTTTTTATTCCATTTCTAATTTTTTTTTCTTTGGATCCGTTTTTCAAATTTTTAGCAGGCATAATATATTTCATACCGTTTCTTGGAACCCAGGCCCAACGAATTCATTCACAACAAATTCATTTTCAGAGGTAACCGCTGAAAGAGAAAAACGCTCACAAGGTCACACTTGCTGAAATAATTCATTTGATTTTCATTTTAAATGGTTGATTGAAGTAAGTGTAATGTCATTAGCTACCTCTTTTTGCGTCATAAAAAAGGAATTAGTGCAAAGACTATTAATACTGCTGTTACGCCATTTCCAATAGCGACACCAAGCCCCAAAATATCTGAACGTTTACCTAGATGTCAAAGTGAGCTGACCGCATTCACATTTAGAATAAACAAAAGCTTGTTTGCCCAACATCTGAACTATCCATAAAAAAACATTAACCTTACTTGTTTTTTTTGTTATGTTAAAGCATGGACGCATAGAAAGAGAAATCCATTCAAATAATACTCGCCTCGGCTTATTGAAATTTAAACAAAGGCAGTTTTGAAACTCTCTCATCAAGTACAATTAAGAATATATCAACTTCTCTTGCCTTTTCAATATACTTCTTTGCCGCCGTCCCTAGGTTCGAGGTTAAAGAAAATATGCTACTATTGACTTCTAAGGGACTGGTTGTATGGAAGAAATTGTCCCGCTCAGCCGTGAGGGGACGTTTTAACGAGATGTCGCTATTGCATTCATTGCTTTTGTTTTATCAGATTTGAGTTACATGATAAAAAATCATCTCGCTCGGGAACACCCCTCTAAAATGTCAAAAAAGTGAGAAGTGAGATTTTATGTTTGAAAGAAACCACAAGGTTTGGCGATATTTTTCTACATGATTTTTGGTGTCTCACTAGCTTTCTGTTCACCACAAGCGTCCTAAAATCAAATAAGCATAAATATGACTAGGCTATCTATACGCATTGATCAGCGCCTCTTTTGTAAGATGGCGTAGGGGCGTCTTTAGGTGCAAACTGTTGCAGCGAATCGGATTTTTTGTTTCAAAAGGTGTGGACGTACTTCCAGCTCCGAAAAACATTTGGAAATTCGAGGATAATTTTTAAACTAACTTTTCTGAAAAGTTGGATTTCTGAATTCTTTGAACGAATCTCATGAAATTTCCATGCAATTGAGTTGCCATTTCGCAGAAATGTTATTACCACTTGCCTCCGCGGGATGAGTGAAGATATTTTTTTTGTCTCGATTATCCAGCCGCATAGTGGAACGTCTAATCTGTCCAAAATTGACCAATTTCAGGAAATCCGAAATTTTATGGTCATAAACTACTTAAATTGAATTTTTGTGCAAATTTTCGTCGCTGATCCCACGCGTCGGGCTCTTATGCTTCATTTACTTCCAAAGCAACGCCCTTCAAATAACGCCTCCCTTTCGAAACGTTCCAGGGCAATTACGCCTTTTTGGTGCAAATTCCATAGTTTTGAGCTCATTAATTATTCATGAGATGCCGAAAACATTCTTTCTCATCATATTTTGACAGAACCTGTTAAGTCACATCAATGTAATTTTCGTAATTTTTGATACTTGAGGGTAGTTCCGCCCAGCGGAGACGTTTTTTATTCATATAACACTCGAGACGGGAAGATTTTAGATTTTTTTCTTTTGTATTTGATAAGGCCTCTGTTATACTAAACAGCATTATTTTTCAATAGTTTTCTCATCTTTTACAAAACAAAAAAGAGGTTTGCAGTGTGCATAGCGCCTTTGAAAGATATTCTGTACATATCTTATTCATAAACGTGGTTTCTATAAGGTCTTTCAGATAAAACCCCAAATATGCTAGCTTCAAGCAGTTTATACTGTAAGTGGTGCAGCGGTGGATCGAGAAGCAATTTTACTGGTGTAAAAATTATGGAGAAGAGTGTTTGCAAAAGGATAACTGCAAGTTAATTGCAAATTCACTTTTAGAAAGTTCTCCTCCAAATTAGCTTACACCAAGTTAAATTTCTGAATGCACTGAAGTGCATCTTTTCAATACGGTTTCTTTTCTTTGCTAAGTCTTTTGAAAATATTAACGTTTTGAGGAAAATATTGTTATCACTTAAGGAGAATATTGTTATTGTTGTGACTTGAAAACATCAGACATACACACTAATAAACGGTCATGCTTGATATCAAGCAGAACGGTCATTTCAGTGATCATGCTAGAAAGGCCAGAAAAACAAAAAAGCTTCAGTGAATATTCAAAATTTACTTTTTATACTATACTACTGCTCAAAGTTATCTAGTTTCCCGTCATGACGGCACAATGAACCATTTCCCGATGGTCTTGGATTCAAGCATAAACGATTTCTGAAGTTTACTCCATTTTCGTATTCGCTCCATGGCGACCACTCAGTCCAAGAACCATTAACTGAAAATATGACAGTAGTAAGCTTTCGAAGGTACAGAGAGCAGAGAACAGATTGAAGTAAAAATGAATCAACTGAGAATAATATCATGGATTATAATTAAAAATTACTATGATTTACATTCGATCCAATGCAACAAACATGGCAGCCACGTAGTCTCTACTGGGTTTGCAATACGGCGGGCAGGGTTCCCATGTGTCACAATCAGCCATAAAGTATCGCGCTTGGTTTATTATTTTACATGATTGTGCTTCGCCATTAATTGGAATGCAGTATATAGCAAATATGAAAGCTATCGTTCGCAAATTTCAAGAATGGATATTATAATTTATACTGAGAAAAATAAATACATACCAGCGAAATGTTGGAAACCGTTCACGAACCCAAATAATTGTTAAAATAATTAACATTACTTGTTACATATATAAAGCACTGTCTTTCACATAATGACGTTAGCAAGTTTCGTACGAAACAGTAGTATGAAAGTGACATTTTAACCTCTTATAATGACTTTTTCTCTTGCAGACATCGGACTTCAAATAAATTTTGAAGACGTATAGTTACAAATCTTTTCATTTTTTAGTATGCTTCAAAATTACAAATACTTATAATAAATAATAATGTATTTCATCTTCAAAGATGTTTCCTGTCCCTGTTTTATCATCCAGGTCAACAAAACAAAATTCTTGGAAGTTTCTTTTACAAATAGGCATTAGTAGCTAATTGCGATGAAATGATTGGAATGTCACATAACTCTCCACGCAGATATCGAAATAAGTTGATTCCATTGGGTTCATCCACGGAATACGTCGCATGATGAATTTGGAAACTTTTTCAACTTTAACTTGACATGGACTTCCGGATTTTTCTTTTCTCTACCTGAAACGAATAGAAAAATTATGTAAATATCAGGGAAATTTTTAAGTAAATGAAGTCGAGGCTATGCTTGAATATTTCTCCTGTTCCTGTGGTAATATGACGTACGAAGTAGGCAACAGTTACTTTAATTTTATTCTGATTTTATCATCTTGTCATCTTGGTGGTGGTGTTAGGATTTGTGCCGTCCTGACACAATCAGCTGCAAGTTTTGATGCCCTCAGAAATATCTGTATCAGCCCTTGGTAACTGTTAAATTTCATTGACATTACATATCATAGGGAATTTACCATTACACTCTTGCACATGCCTCCTTTCAACTTATTTCAAAATTACATATGTTGGTTCTATATACGTGATGATAATAAAAAACATGAGATGGAGAGCTCTACTCAATTAGTAAAGGTTTGTATAACTCGATGCGATCGTCAATAGCTTGCCGTCAAAACTGCGTTATTTTTGTCTAGGGGTTAACGAGAACATTGTTACGTGCATTCGTTCTTTTAATAAAAAATAAGAGACTTTCAGGCGAATGGTTTTATGATCGCATTTCGTCATCTGGATTACACTCATTTGGTACACTTGACAACTTTTAATGATCTAGAATCCCAACCCAGAGGCGTAGCTAGGGCTCAGTAAAATTTGTGGAGGAGAGTTTAGTCATATGTAGTAGAAAAGGAAAACCTACAAGTAACCTAATCGACACTTGAAACTGAAAATAATATCATAACGTTGGACTCCACTTTTTTTGACTGACCCTGAATACGCCTATCCAACCACACACCACTCACCCACTCCTGTTGTCCGAATTCTCGACTTTCATTTTGGTGATGTAGATGATGCAGATGTAGATGATGATGATGAATAATATGCATAAAAAAAGTACCACCACTCCTGAAAGGTTTGAAAATTCTTCCCTACAACACAATGAGAAATCTAGCGTACCGCAAACTGAGGCACAGAATGTACGGTTACTTTATCACGAAAATTCAGATCTTAAGATGTATGTTTAAAAAGAGAATTAAATTCAGAATTTAATCAGGAAGGGATAACAAATGAAATAGACATACCAGTTTTAATCCCAGAACGTGTTTTTGATTCTTCATCAAAACTTTTGGTGGACGTGAGTTCTGGAAATCAAGAGAAACTTTTAAGATTATAAATGGTTTCCCAGCTTCAATAGTAATAAAACAATGTAAAAAAAGTAGGTTTGTTTCTGCTAAGTGATTAATAGCATCTCATCAAACGCATTACATACTCTTGGGTGCTTAATAATTATCGGATTTTTTTCTAAGCCCCTCACACACCCCACTACAGCTCTTAATTAAGACCCCCCTGCTTATTAATTTTAGTAAAAAACCCTGATTAAAATCTCCATTAGTTCAATAGTTCTCAAAACATTTCCGACCCCCAAACTATTAAGCACCCGAGAGTAAAATACTGATTTGTGATTGGTCCATCATCCCCACTTGTTTACCTTTTCTCCTAGTCACGTGATGTACTTTTGGGGTTTCTTTGCAACATAGCTTACAAGATTTATAATCTTCCATTGCACAAATTCTTTCTGGACATCGCATGAATCCACTGTCTGTTATGTACCTTGTGTAACCCTCATTATCAATAACACAATTGGAGTTTTCAAAGCGTCGCAAAGTAAATGCAAAGGATGTACTTGCGATGACAAAGCATAATATCAGCATTTTGTATGGTGGCTCCATCGTTACGTTAATGATGATAGTGAAAACTTGTGTGATTTTGGGTAAAATCTAAAAAATTTATACTATACATATTTGGTATGGATTTTCCCTCTATCCGGAATTTCTAATCTCTTTTACAACAACATGCCAACTTAATTGCAAAAAACTGTCAGTTACACAATAAAACAACATCAATATAAGATTGTATAAAACTTCCCTGTACACTATCCATGTTAAAATTTTTCCCAATATGTTTATTGGGATTTCCCCCGTGGAGAAAAAAAACTACACTTTTTTTCACTCTTGACGCTGTGCACCAGTAATTTATATTTAAGAGGGATATTATAGGTAAAAAACATTTAATAATGACCAAATTTTGGGCTAGGTTACCACGTTTTAACCAGTTTAAATTTTAAACCGACCAATAATTTTACCCGGTTTTCCCAAACCCAATTGAATACCTTGAAATCTCAAAATTTCCGCGCGTTTCGAATGACCATGCCTTGGTACCACCTTAACGATTTTTGTGCCCACTTGACCTCTCTCTCCCCCACTCCCTCTATCTGGTATGCATTTGTACGTTTGCTTCAAACTGGAAGTTTGAGATTAGCGACGAGGAAATAAAAAAGATTGTAGTGTATATTTAAATTGAAAAATAAAATCAGAAAAAAATCTTAACATTTGACTTTGGTAATTTCTAATCTGCCAAAAATTTGTTAAAAGTGTTTTTAAGGTTTCACTGTTGGAATGACGCAAGTATTTCCCGAAGTCCTATTTATTCTCTTATTCGCCTCGTTTCGATGTTAGAAGATAATCACCATAAAAGTGCTATGACATGAATCACGTGCCTGTTGTGTTTGTTTACTTTTTTTTTACTGTCAGCAATAATTGATTTTTGGTGTTGCACCATTGATCTTAAGATCACGTGATTAGTTTTTAAACAACCCTATTATATTATGAAACAAAAACAATTCTTAATCTCCCAAGGATTACAGTCAATGTAAATCTACTTACGATCGCATATTAAAAAATGATGATTTTCAAGATGAGAAATGAAATCTTTGTCAGATTTCCAAGAGGGACTTGAACCAAGCCAGAATAACCATAACAACTATTTTTCAGTTTATTCATAAAATATTAGATATTTGTCACAATATGAACAAAACTGTAAACAGTCACAAAAATTGCCAGGGGGTTATTAACAGATTTGAGTGACAGCATTTTCGTCTTGAGCGTTATGACGTCAGGAACGAAAGATTTGTGACGTCACTACTTTTCATCATTTTGGAATGTCTTTTAAATAGGTTACAGGTTGCAATTTAAAATCCGAAAACGAAATTTGTTTCCCGATATCTTCAATAACTGAGACACCGATTATCAAATCATGAAATTTCTTAGAGAATACAAACGGTTAGAGGGTTAGGACTTTGGCAATTAAAATATTTTGAAATTGGACTGCTAACAGAAAAACAAACAATAGGTTTTGTCATGGTAACCTAGAACGTCTAAGTTATTGCTAGGATAGAGGAGAGAGAGGAGAGAACCGTGAAAGTCAATAGTAACTTGCTCTCACTAAAATTCATAAAACATAAAGGATTATATGCTGTTTTATGAAAACTCAAACAGTGAAAACACACAAGTAGCATATCACAGTTCTTGCAAAGCATAACATACAAAACACAAACATAGTATGAAGATCATTATTATTATAATTATTATTAATGTTTACCCATGATAGCCTCTTCAGTTCTGATAGAACTGTTATCAATGAGGGTCCTGCGAAGGAGGCCCCAGAGCATTTAAAGCCCCCATTTGGGCTATGGAAGCCGCAAGTATGCTTCAACCGCTCAACCAGACAACCCCCTTAGATATCAATCCCACTCTCAAGCTGAGTGCTAAGCTGAGTGGATCGATTCACACTGTTATAGTCGCTGGCATGACTCGGCCAGGATTTGAACCCTGACCTCCCGCACTGAAGGCGAGCACTCTACCACAAGGCCACCAGTTGGTAAAAAAAATTAGAAAACACATCACTAGTAGAATAAAAATACTATATAGTTTATTACATAAAAACTTTACAAAATATCCAAAAATTCTCAATAGCCACTGCCAATTTTTATTGATGTAAATATTATTTACAAATAACTCATTTCTCATTTCCTTACAAATTTGAGGCCGTAACAATATTGGACTGCGATTGAATACTGTTTTCAATTTGACTGTCAGTCACAGGTCCAGAACTGGTTCCTGCAAAACCTGCATCACTTGCTTCTTGCTGAGGATCTGCGTCAACATCGTTCAACTGAATTCTATTCTCAAATAACTCTTCTTTTTCATCTCGAACACCATTGGTCGATCGTTGTTGAACTATAAAAACTATATAAGATATTCCAATAGTGAAAACAGGTAATAAGGAATATGATCTAACAATTATGTGTTATATCTAATATATACAATATGCAGTCAAAACCTAACCTTTGCCTATGAGTTCAATTAACTTCCTTATTAAAACATTCATAATCTATGAACAATATTAAACCAGGTTGTCTTTTGGCTGTTCAAACAGTCTGATAGCTCTCATTAACACACTTGTTATTTGCTGTGAAATGCTTGACTTGTTAAGATGTTTAAACAAAACAAACAAAAACTTACACTTTTTTACAAAATTCATTATCTTTCCATGAGTTTTATATATCACGGCGGTAATAAGGAAGCCCATCATGATGGAGAGAACCGCTGTGGCAATTACGAATCCATTCTTGGAATCTGTAATGGACAAGGATATACTCACAATTAAAGGTCCTGTAAGTTAAAACATTTTTAACAACAAACATTTTTAAGAGCTTTAGGCTGAAGGAAGTTGTACCTCAGTTTACAGTCATTTACAAAACAAAGTGATATGCAGAAAATTTTCATTTTTCATTATCCATTATGATGTTGCCCTACACCAAATGAGCATTGGACACAGGGGTAGCATACGTAAACAATTATAATTAATAATGCTTTTTTATTGTTCTAGATCTTTTCAATGTCATCTTACAAAATAGCTATATGTTAACGTTAGTGTCATTTTTGGTTTCTTCTTATGTCATTACATAATAATTTTTAAACACTTAGATTTTGCGTGATAAAACATGTCCGTACTTGATGATGGTCAGATGATGGAAACAATGTGAAACACAAAAGACAGCATTTTCTTTTTTCTTTCTTTGTTCATTTTCATCAATTTCTCATGGTGAAAATATGTGGTAAACTGAGGTATATAACTTCATACAATAATATAACAATTGTATAAAATGATACCAGTCTCAACTTCTAAGAACAGCAATAATATACCTCCTGCTTTTTTATTATCATATTTGCAGCATATATGACATAAAGGATTTGGTCCGGGTTTTCCTGGAGGGCAGCTTTCTGTGCCACACAACACATAGCCTTCGTCCGTGATGAAATATTCTTGTCCCTTTTTTTTGTTGCAGTACTTGCCACTACCTTGAGCAGAGGGTTGAATCAGTGCCAACAGCAATAAAACTAAAAGAAAACATTGACAAATTTAGTATAGCAGCATTGACTGGTGATAATGATATGTCATATTATCTTGGTCAATCAGATACTAATATAACTGATTCTAATGACAATTTATTTTATGTGGAACAAGATGATGCTTTTCTGTCCTTTTCCCCCTGTTTAATATCAAAGATTTGGTGAAAACTTTTGCTACACACATACTTTTTCTCATATTTTCATTTCTTCTCAATATGAGGCAGGAGATTGTAATCGCACTTACCAAAACTTCCTGGTGGTAGGAGGAGCATTTTCTTTTAAAGTGAATAATTAAGCTAGCTAATTTAAATTAAATTATATTTCTTCAGTTTCCAATGTATTTCTACACTATCCTAAGATCCTAAGATCTTATGACTATGGTTTCTTACTTACATATTATGTACTTCACAGAGAGTATAGGGACTTCCCCCAGTTTCTCCGCAGTTTTTCTCCGAGGGGAAATTTCGTCGAATTATTATTCCGAGAGATGTGTTTCTACCACTAGTTCTCGGCAGTAATCAATTAAGATATATTTGATTTTTTTTGCGAAAAAATGAAAATGCTAAACTTACGTGAAAAATGAAAAAAAAATCCTTGTTCCTTTCCTTCCCTTCTTGTTGTTGTCTTCCTTCAATTAAAAACAGTCATGTGGGTGTATTTTTCGGAATTTGAAAATTTTCAGGCGTACTTTTGAATACTGTTATTTATCTGCAACCGCCGTACATGCGCCCGGCACTTCTCTCTGTGTCTGATCACGAAAACTCTATTTTACAATTTTACACAAAGTGGGTGTGCTTTTTTACACAACAGAAGAGGTGTAGTGTCTGCATGCAAACTAATCATAGAGAAATCACTATATAAGAGTTTCGGATTGGATGCGTGTATTAAAAATTTGCCACCCAAAGGCCGGTGGGCATTAACAAACTTCATTTCGTTAATGCTTTTTAGCAAGTGTGTCAAATTCTATAGGATTTATCTAGCGTGTATCCATCGCGTTTTAAGAGTCACAGATCTCCACCACACCAGTTGGAAAATGCAGCCCAGCCCTAATTTTCGCCGCTACTCATGCCAGATCACCTTAAAAATCCTGGGTTGCAGCGTGGAGATTCTGCTTAAAAAAAGGTAATTTATAAGTTCGTGTAACTAAGGAGTTTTCCGATTTCTAAATCCGACTTCCCTTTAGATTTTTCGCGGTACTAATGATATCTCGGTAACTGTTCGTTATCAATGTAGTCGCTTCTTTATTTTCCGTATCTTCGAGTTCGAGGGTTAAAAATCTATAGGAATTACGCCATACTTCACGCCATACTTCACGCCATACTTCACTATTCGGAATTTTGTCACACGCAAGTGAGTCACTAGTTAAAGTTCGACTCACTGATCCGAAAAAAACGCATATTATAATAATTAGCGATCATAATCATTTTTTGAAATAACAAAGTTTCATCGTTTTAACCAAACATTCCAACAGTAAACTTGTTCTTCCTTTTTCAAGTAAATTCTACAACGTAACCATAGCACAGGTTTCTGTTACAGTCATGTCTCTGACTTCTGTGATTTCTGAATTTGTTTCGACTAGGATTACGATTTCTTTGAGAAATGCCATTGCTATTGGCTTGATGATGTTTTTTGCTTGTATTGTTTGTGACCGTCTTGGTTTTTGCCAAGGTGAGGTTGTTTGTTGCGAGAAATAAGATTTTGGTTTCCAGATGCATTGTATTTTGGAAATGGTGGGAGTCTGTTGTTTTCGAAGCACAGTCAGTCAGGGACAACTTCAAATTAGGCTTCGAAATTGGAAAAATCCAAAGAAATATTACTACAGTAGAATCCCGTTTAGTCGTACCCTGGGTAACTCGGACATTCGCTTAGTCGTACGGATTTCCTGTCCCCCTTGGATTTGACGATCCTAATCAAGCCAAAATACTCCGCTTAAGTCGTACCCCGGATAACTCGGACATTCCCAATGTCGGACCATTTTTCTCGGTCCCTTTAGCGAAAAAACCTAATGTAACTCGGACTTTCTGAAAACCGTACGTCAAATGATTCGAATTGGAAATCGAATTCTTGCAAATTTCATTAAAATCACACGATTTCCTGAGAGCGTTCATTCCTCAATTTCAACATGGCGTCACGCAGCGGAGAGAAACCACTCGCTTCTTAAAACAAGTGACAATAACAGACTTCTTCAAGAAACAGTAGCTTTTTAAAAGTTGTATATGTGTAGCTTTTTCTATTTGATGATTGTTAGATGATATACAGAGTGATTAATTAGTACCCCGTTCTTTCTTTTAGCACTCACCTACAGGAAACCTAAAGAGAGACGACTCTTTTTAGTTTTTACCAAAAATCTTTAATAAAATCCTGATAAGTCGTACGTTTTAAGAAAGTCCGAGTTATCGAGACTTCGGATATCTCGGACATTCGTTAAGTCGGATGAATTTCCTGTCCCCCCTGAGGGTCCGAGTTAACGGGATTCTACTGTATTCTTAATAAGGTGCCTCAGAGATCCAAATTAAGAACACATACTCCTAACACATTTCTTCTCTGACTGCCGTACAAAGCGGACGCATACTTGGCACAGCACTGATACTACTGAACCTACAAATCATCTACTTCTCTAAGAAATCATCTACTTGATCGTAGTGCTCTTGAACAGCTCTCCAAAACTGAAATAGTAAATTTTATTCTTCGTGTCCAAGAATTTGTGATACGCAAAATCGAAACTTGTGAGTCCCGGATATCATGTCTAGAATCAACAACCTTAGCAATAAAATTAAGGAAAACTTAAGATCTATCGAAAGACAATGTTGGATGATTGAACAATATTCAAGACGTGGAATGTATAATCCTTGATGGCATCCCGATTAGCGCTAATAATGAAGTCCTAGAAGACAGGTGTGTCCTGGGCATGACGTTAAACTGCATCCGGGTAGGTCGAGCACCCAACACCCCTCTGGTACTGGCAGCAGGGTACCAGCAGTTCCAGTTGGCGGAGGAGTCTCCAGGGACCAACGGCTTCTGGAGCACGTGGTCGAGCAAAGGATCCTTCGGGACATTGGCTGAGCACACCCGGCACGTGGTGTCACTGCGAACTCGGAGAGGAGATAGGCACCACCGAGTACTTCTTGCCTATTGAAACACCCATGGAATGACAATTAACTTCAACCTATGGCGGAAGATCGGGAAGGTTGGAGAAGGGCTGTCATGAACTGGGTGCACCCACGGCCGCCTCGGCTACGGAGATGATGATGATGATGAGAAGACAAAGGTTGTGCAGTTTTAAACGAAGTCGACGTTCCAATATCGCCAGTAAATTTAGAAGATTGCCATCGTATTAAAAAAGGTCGAGTTATTGTTAAATTAAGTCGGCAAGTAGATGCCAAATTAGCCCTGGGCAAAAACAAACTTTTGAAGGAAGGATATTGACTTTTCATCAACATTCGGCGAACAATGCAAGCTTTACATTAATGAAAGCCTATGTAGCTATTATAAACTTCTCTGGAACAAATGCAAGGGCCTCAAAATGCAAGGCAAGATACATCACATCACTTCTTTCTTTCGAACGGAACAGTTAAACTAAGACTTAAAGGCATACCGAACTAATCCAGCCGGTACCCAACGTTAAATTTATGTTAGCCTAATGTTTTATTTTGGTTGAACGTTATCAAACGTTATTCTAACGTTAAATTAACGTTACTTTTTAACGTTAATTTTACAATATTATGGCAACGTTCGAATAATGCTACTTACTTTTCTGTTTGATAAACATTCCGTAAAGCTGAGTATCTAAATGAAAACTGTAAAACTTACTTGTTGGTCATGTTTGTCATATTCAATGTTATACAAATCGCATTAAATAATTCATACCTGTCACGCCCATCATACAGTTAGAAATGCATCCCGATCGGCATTAGTTGGTTTGGCTCATTTGATGTTAGGTGATTTTCTCTTCTTTTTTGCAGAGACAACTCTTGATTATCTTTCTACATTTTTGTATCTTCGTCCTCGTGGGAATTGTACCAAGTTTAATAATAGTTGTAGTTCTCCCTCGTCGATCTCTACCGATCTCCGTACTTCAGATAGAATACTGGAAATCTCATATTCAATTTCTTTTTTAAGACACTCCGTGTACGATGTGGATTTCCAATGGCCAAATGATGACAATTGCAATAACCCAGTAATTTCAGCGAGACATTGTATCACACGGTTTAACCTTTATTGTAGAGTTGAATGGGCTTGTATGACAAGCAGCTCATTAAAAAGTCAGTGCAGGTGCAGTTATATCTGGAAGATGAAAGATTATATAGCACTAGATGTTTTAAAGAAAATAATAAATAAATAGAAATCAGGGATTGTCCAGACAATTTTAGCAACTCATGAAACCTCCCATCCCTCATTGACATGCATATTTCGTTTTATTTCGGGGAGCAAGCGTAATACATGAATATCTCTCCTAGTTTACACACGATTTCCATTTTTTGCCTCGGGTGACTTCCAGTTAGCTTCACCTTATCAAACTGCAGCATTCCCAATTTGCGAATGGAAGTTAAAGTGTGTGGTTTTAATAAAATTGAAGCTTCATTTGGAGGAAGGACGCTTAACGTGAAGTAAAAATCTTGCAAATTCTTTGCAAATGGTTCACTTTATCATTATCATACTTGACATTTTTTGTCTCTGGGTCATACAGTTTTGCAAGAGCAAAACAGTTCAACCTGATTGCGTGTATTTTCTCCTTACATTGATTTACTCTTCTTTTGGAATTAATTTCTGGAAAGCGTGTTTTCTTTTAAACATTAGAGAAGATGTTTTCTCATCATGGATGAATCATAGCAGATATTTCTTGGATACACCTGATGAGCTATGCTAATGGCAAACGCTATTGCGAATATGGAAGGTAGGACGATTATTAAACTGTCAAAAAGAAAACTTGCTCGTTCAGTCCTGGCTAATAACAGTAAATTGAAATCTCTGGATACCTCGATATTTGGGTTTTTCGAATCTCCCAAAATTTATGTTAATGAAAGCTTTTGTGATATGTACAGAGAGGCATTTGGACAAAATGTAAGAAACTGTATAAAAATAAACATCTATTTGCTTTCTGGACCTCTAATGGTACCGTCAAAATTAGATTAACGAAGATGATAAACCGATATCAACATTACATGATCAAGTGTCATTTCCAATGATATGCATTTTATTTCGCGCCTTTGAGAAGCGAGATGTATGAATAGATGATGTTTGATCGTACAGCTCCGTGTCGATACCGTCACTTTGGTTTATTAGAATGCTGTTGTAATGGCGGCCATGCTGTGTGTCGTATTAGCTTTTTTATTTATCTTTATAATTTACTACCAGTCAAGGAAACTGAATTCTCTGGAGGTTGAAGTTATTCCCAAGACTTTGAGTGGAGTCAATTGTAAATATTACGATACAACTGATTTCAATAATTTTGCTCTTGATTCTAATCAGCCCTTCTCCCCCCTCGCTGTTTCACCTTTTATATTATAATTACACACAGAGCTTTGTGTTTGTCTAAGCACTTTGATGAACTTCGGACATTAATGGAACTGCTTGGGGATAGTTTAAGCATCATTGGCATCACTGAGACAGGATTCCAAAATAGTAACCCTCGTGTTTTAATTGTAATCTTCCTGGTGTTATAACTTTTGTACATTACTACTCCCCCAGTCAAGGTGTAGTATAAGGTGGTGCTCTACTTAATATAGTCACGGCTGTTACGTTGCACTGCAAAGTGGAAATAGCAACTCTTAAAAAATCGAATTCAACAGTATTCAATGGAATATTTGAGATCAATTTGTTAACAAACCCAATTTTCATGGTATCCTTACTCAAAATCTAAACATGATATCAGAAAACGGTTTTATTTATAAGAAAGATCTACCTTTCCTAGCATGTTCTAAACTATAATTTTAGGTTATTTATCAATGGGAAACGTCTTCATTCCAGTTCAACTATTAAGTACCTTGGTGTTCTCCTAGACAATGATCTTAGCTGTGGAAGTCCCAAGTTAATAGTGTTGCAACTAAACTCAATGTGCCAATAGAGCTCTTTCAAAAATTCCCTATCTTGTTTCTCCTGCAGTATTGAAGTCTATCTACTATGCCATTTTCCATTCACACCTACAATATTGCTGCCAAATATGCCAAATTAGGGCAACCTAATTCTGTCCTCATCAAACAAATCTCTGTCCTTCAAAACTATGCAATGAGACTCATGGCATTTAAATCTCGTACTGAGTCTACAAGCAGTCTCTATTCCAAGTTCTCTGACAAAATTCATTTACAAAATGTTCTTCTTCTTCATTATCTATCCCACAAGGAAATGCCTAATGCAATTCAAGCTACTTTCACCTATAACTCCTTACATGACAAAACTACTTGTGCATACAAATCTGGCCTTTTAAAACTCTTCCTTCTCAATACAACTACTTTTGGCAAAAATTCCAATTTCAGCGCTTTGTTCTTGGAACCACATCCAGTCTCTACTACCTACTAAGCTAACTGATTTCCACAACATTCAAATTAACCTAAAAAATTGCCTCTTAGCTTCTTACTAATTTCATTCCCACTATCCACACTCCTGATCTACTGTTTGTCTTGTGTTTTGTGTCATCTGGTGTATCCTGTTCTTTATCCACCTGTACTTGTCCCAAGGGGTGGCCATTGCCTTTGTTTTACTTTTTGCTAGTACCAATGGTCTCCCTCCTTGAGCATATTTTTCTTCTTTAAAATTGTAACTTTTCTGGTAAATAAATTGATTGATTGATTGATTGATTGATTGATTGATTGATTGATTGATTGATTGATTGATTGATTGATTGATTGATTGATTGATTGATTGATTGATTTGTAAAGTTGTTTTAGCTTGTAAAGCTTGTTCTAAAGTGACAGAAGTGACAGAAATTAAATTTTCATCAATTTCATCACGCCTGCAAAAAATATAGCTAGCTATAACTATATAATAGGCATTATCAGCTGTGAAGCCCTACCTAGCTGTTTGTCAGTTCATGCCACATCATAAAAGGAGGCCCGCAATTTGGGATTAATAGCCCAACTGTCATTTTGATGGATTTCAAAATATAGGGTCTATGATCCCAAAATTGCTTGAAAGTTTCATGTTATTACTTGTTCATCGTATGAATATCTTTTGTTGTGCTTATATTTTGATGTCATTTTTCTGTCTTTTCATTTTTCATCGCATTTTTTTATTGTACGATATTTTTTAAACCAATCACAAACCGAATCATGAATTTGAATCATGATCATGTTTGAATTTAAAAACCTAGAATCTTAAAGCTTTGTTTATACTTTGACTTTGCAATATTATACAATATGGCTGATTACAATATATAATTAGAGTTTATCATGTCATAGACCGGTTGTTTTTGTTTGCGACATTTCGACAGTTACTACTGTCATCATCGGGCGTTTGTAAATGAATGATGTAAAGTTTATATATGTTTTCAGTAGGATCGAAATTAGGATCGAAATTATTTCGGACCTGGAAGGAAGCAATGTCAATATTTCGGACCTGGAAGGAAGCAATGTCAATAATTTGTTTTGCGTAGAGCTGGAAACCATATCGCAGGAACATTATACGATGTACTATTAATACTGGAATTGTTTTTGACACTGTATATAGTCTCTTTGACTTTTCGAGCAGTCCATCCTTTTTCCTTGTCAAGGATCTTTCTATTCTCCCAATCAAACTTGTGATCATTAGTCCAACAGTGGTCAGCAATTTCGTTTTTGGTTACATCGCCATTCCGTACGGCTCGCATATGTTCTTTGATGCGTTGCTCAAATGTTCTTTTTGTTTCTCCTATATAAACTGATTCACAATCACTACATGGAATTTGGTATATCACGTTATTTGTGTCGTTCATTGAGATCTTGTCTTTCGGATGAGATAATATGTTACGAAGAGTTTTCGTTGATCGAAATCTGCATTTGATGTTGTGTGTACGGAATATTCTTTGTAAAGCATTACTGATACCAGATACATAAGGAATACTAAACGTGGTCACCGGTTCTTGTTCTGTTGATTCTTCGGTGTTTGAAGTTCGAGTATTGGCTGATTACAGTTGAGAGGGCAATCATGGTGGCTGACATTTTTATATTTTCCTTGTCCACTCCCCCCAATACACCTAAGTAAGTGGATTCATTTTCGTGGGGAACTTTTTTTTGACTTTTCGCGCGTATTTAATTTTGCAATTGAGCCAAGTTTCTCATATTTTGTGCGGATTTAATTTTGTGGGAAGGCAAAAAATACAAAGATATTTGTTTGAGGATAGTCGTCAGAAGAAAAAAAGATTGAAATAATCAACATTGATTAGTTTATTGAGTCAATTTTGTACATAATGAAATAATGACTAAAATCAACTTCCAATGTCTTGTTTCTGTGACTAAAGATCTAAAAACGTTTGTGCAGATGGGCAATTTTTTGATTTTCTGTGCAAACTTTGTAAAAAAAACCTCTATGGGATGACGAACATTGTGCCAATTTCTTTTATAGACATAACATAGATGCAGTGTCATTTAAGGATAAAATGATATTATTAATAATTTTGGTTTGAGCATTATGGAAGAATGTTTTCCAACTCAACAAGATACATTACAGGATGATGCTGACTCTGTAATGCAGAATTATTTTCCTGATTCTGCAACATTATATGAAGAGAATTGGAAAGTTGAAAGAATTTTAGCTGTTACTGAAAAAGTAAGGATTTTTTCTGTCCAAATCTAGCTAGCATGAAACACAGCTTTTAATTTGCTTTTAATTTTAAGTGTGAACGGTTTATTATTAAATGTTAGTGAATTATGTCAATTATGGATGGTCCTCATCCCGTCCATGTATTCACTCTACATGAATGTTATATGAACAGGCAAATTTTTTCAATTGACCTCTAAATTCTTGAGATGGGCCATTGTTAAAAATTTGGGTCATGAAGGTTATTGAAAACAAATACCTCATCATGCAACTCATCTATAGCATTTATAGTAATAAGGTTCTAATATTCTTTAATTCTTTAATTCTTTAATTTGCACAGTGATTTTTTGAATACCTTTAAAATAAAGTATTTAAAATATAAATTCTGTTTTTCCTCATTATATCCATAGGATGGTGATCGATTTTATAAAGTAAAGTGGTCAAGATGTATTTGGCAATCAGAAGAAAGTTTACAACCTATACAACAGCTTCTCCATGCTTTCTGGGAAGAACATTCAAGTCTTTCCTTATCATCTAACTCAAATGTAGAAGAAAAATCAAACAATCTCATTGAGGAGACAGGCATAAACAATGACTTGTATAGAGACACTACCGTTGAAGCTGAATCTAGAGACAAAGCATGTGATTTAAAAATTAATTTGACTAGTCAGCAATTGGTCAAGGTAACATAAACATTTATACATATTGTTTATTAGCATTCTGCAGATGAATTGAGAGCTAATAGAAATCAGAAATATCGAACATATGTACATTGTTGTAGTTGTTTCAGGGGATAAAGTTACAAAGTACTACAGATAATAACATGGAAGCCACTTCAAACGAAAAAGGTATATTATAAAAGTTACTTTTTTCTCACAAAATTAACTTTTTTAACTAAAAATCTTCAATTTCTGCAACAACAAAAGTTAATAAAGTTAAAAAACATAACTAAAAGTACTTGCTGAAGACCAGGTATATATTTTTATTAGTAAAAAAGTTAACTTTTTGCGTAAGCGAGATGCTTTGCAGCTGGAGCTCATTTGGCATGATCTAATATATATTACGTCATAGAAATTTCTATATACTAGGGCTGTTTTTTTAGATGGATCCTTTATGTGCCTATTTTGATACGCTTCGATGTTCCAAATATGTGGCACTTTGGCTGTCCCATTGTTTGTTTCCCAAACTTAAGCATCTTTGGGCAATGTAGAGCTTGGGATGTATAATATTTTGAGGGACTGACCCTTTCAATCTATTTAGATATACTGCCTTCTAACACAGCAAATGGTGGTTTCAGAAGCGAGAATGTTGAAATTGTGTACGACCAATCTTTCAGTATGTCTTGTCCAACTAAAGAAAAATTATTCAAATGTGATACTTGTGGCAAATCATTTGACCGCAAAACTTCACTACAAAGACATTCGTTGATACATTCCGGTGAGAAACCATGGCAGTGTCGTATTTGTACAAAATCATTCAATCAAAATTCAATCCTGCAAAGACATCTACTTACACATGCAGACCAAAAATCGTTTCAGTGTGACATTTGTGAGAAAACATTCACTGAAAAAGCAGCTTTAAATAGACACCGCCCTATACATTCATCGGAGAAATCGTGGTCTTGTAACGTGTGCGATAAAAAGTTTATTTTGAAAGAATACCTGGCTAAACACATGTTTTTGCATACAGGTTGTAAACCGCACAAATGCCAAACTTGTGAGCGATCATTTGCTGATAATTGTGCGTTACGTCGCCATAGAAAAGTTCATAAAGAGAAGAGACATACATGCGTGTTATGTGGTAAATGCTTTAGGAGCAATACTTCATTAAAGAAGCATTTTTTACGGTGCAAAAGCTTGTGTTGTGTTATTTGTGGATCAAAGTTTAATGATGAACAGTTCTTTATGGAACACTTGAAAACACATTTAACTCCGTATAGATGCAAACAATGCGGAAGTGAGTTTGACACCTACCACAAATTGTTGGAACATGCTGATACCCATTTGTACGGCAAACCGTTAAAATGTACGGCTTGTCCAAACGACATGTTTTTGTCGTACAAGCAGTTAGATGACCATATAGCTAAAAGTCATAGATACAAAGACCAGCCAGATATATTTTCAGCATCTGCTGTTTTTGAAGTGTCCAACATGAAACGGTTCAATGATGGCGCCGTCGATAAAAATGATATGAAAGTGCCAAAAAGTTTTGATGAATTGTTTAAGTCAGCTTTGTTACCGTGAAGTTTTTAATCTCCAACTAACAAGTTCATTACCTTCTACTACTTTTGATTTCTTTAACACGTTGACTGCCGACAGAAATTTCAAAATCTACAAATTTGAAGGGTTTTTTCCCCTAAAAATCGTTATGACGATTGGTCGCCACATTGAGGACGCAAAAGTTTGGATTAATTTTCTGTGGAGGCTCGCATTCCGGGAAATATGCTGACAAGTCAACAAGTCAGAATTGGCCACTAGCAACGAATATCCTCATCCTTGGGAGTCAACGTGTTAAAATTTCAATATTTTCACAAACACACCTTTCCCGAATTCATGTTCATATCTCGCATTCTTACTCTTTTTGATGTGTTACATTGTTAAACTGATTATTTTAGTTATACTTAATAGATAAATTCGCTATGGCATTATAGGTAGAAAAAAACAACAAGTTTATTAAAAATACGAGCAAAAACTTTTCGGAAATTCACCATATAACATCACCAGAGCATATAAAAAAAACATTAACTTCTCCACATGAACACAATCACCTCCATTTTGCAGGAGGGGTTGTTTGGTTTGATCTTTCAAGGAAAAGGGGTCTTACTTTTCTCGTAATCCATTTTATCATTTATTGATGAAGATTGCAAAATTTCCCTGATCATTCTTTCGATAATATTTACAGCAGCCATTAACAATAGAACTGGCAAGTTTCTTTTATTGCTGTTTCCCATGACGATCAAGTTCATCACAACATTTTAAATATTTTTAGAAATGGCGTTAAATAGTTTGCTTTTACTGTTTTTATTGTTTATAAATAGCTCCTTTTATCGCACTTATATTGTTTTATATAAATACATGTTTTTAACTCGTAATTTTTTTTATATGCACTGATGATGGAATAGGAATTTCCAAAAAGCTTTTGCTCATATTTTTTAATAAACTTGTTGTTTTCTCTACTTATTTAGTTATATATTTTCATTAATTTTCAACACAAAAACGAGGTTGGTATAGACAACTGAGGTGCGACATATAAACATGAATTCGGGAAAGTGTATTAGCCGCTTTTTTTATTCACGCATCGTTAAAATAATTTTGCAATGTTTAACACGTGCTACATACTAACAAGAATGAACATGCTCATTAAAGTCGCATGTAGTTTGTTACAAACTTTCGATGTAGTATTCGTTTGGTCGCATCATGCCACCAAGTCGCAAGAAAACATGTGTTTTTATATAAGAAAGGAAAACAGTTGTACACACGGTATATCTCCGTTGGAAACTCATTTGCGAAAATGGTCAAATAACGTTCGAATTTCTATTCTACTTTGTTTCAGTGTTTATTTTGAGAAATTGAATTTCTATTCATCATGGAGGATAGGTAAGCGTCAAGGTTGTTAGAGACTTCTCTTCCAACCCTTCTTTTTATCCATTGCCGGGTTTTATTTCTATCGAACTTCTAGTATTATCAATCCTATCAATGCTTCCTCTGCTATCTCTCAACAAAAACTAACAAAATAGATTAGAAAACGAAACTTCGATGGTATAAATGTAGTAGAATGCGCTCAAACGAATGCTACAACGTGGCCCAACGTTTATATGGTACATTGTAGCGTGTAACACGCTATATTGTAAGTATTCGTTTGTCCGTGCCTTTTTTTTTTCTTCTTTTTTTCTTTTTTTACGATGTGACTTTATCACTTAAGAATTGTATTTTTAAGAATTAGAATTCATTCTTTCAAACGAAAATAAGAGACTTTCAACCAAAAAGTTTTGTGATTGCAAAATAGTTAATAGTTTTTAAAATGTTTACCATCTCTGTCAATCAAACAATTTGAAAACTTCAAAAACTTCTAGTGAAAATTTCATTAAGGCCCTTGACACACTTCCATTTTAAAATCAAAAGTTAGGCCTATTCGCCAGTTTTTCTCAAAAAATTCCGTCTCCTTGACTTTATGATGCTTTCAACTTTAAAGATGAACTGTATGCGGACAAGCTTTTGTTAAGTTTGCGTAAAATACACCTTTCGAATATCTATTTAAAGGCATACCGAACTACCCAGGGTCTATTTTTAATTTAGTGGGTTTTTCTGAAACACTACAATGATGTTTATACTATACAGTAAAGCCTGTTATGTCTAATTATTTATCAGAAAAAATATGATTTTCAAGAGAGATTTCTCAAAAAAAAGGTAGAATCAAGGGCGGATCCAGCATTTTTTTCACAGGCGGCTCAAAACCTTGTGGTCTTAATGTTAAATTCCGATCATCCCGATTTTTTTCCCGGAACATTCCGATCAGGGGTGGATCCAAGCAAATTCAGAATAGTAAGCCTTGTGACCAATCTGGGTGATCCGTATTTGCTTCAGAAACGATAATTTCGGGTTGGAGAGATGTTATATGTAATATTTAGTTAACTGCGTATCATCCAATAGTATGCAGACGGGGGTCGTTGTACTGGCCAGGTACTTGTGAACCCAAACACAAGCCCGAGCATTAAAGCTCACGGTTTTACTTCCTATTCCGTATAGGATGTCTGCAGTATAGAAAAGCTATTTACTTGGGGTGCCCAACAATTATAATGATGGAAAGGTGAAACTATAAAGCGGCATGTTCTCATTATTCAATAATTCAAACTTACGTTCATTCAATTAATAGACCTTCCAAAATGTTCACCTCATTTCTATGAATTTTATTGTTTTAACTGATTTCAAAAGTTTATTACTTAGTGATGGTCACTTATTATTCCTATTTCCCGACGGATTAGTTAAACGCATTTATGATAAAGAAAACGAGGTGAAACTTGTTGACTAGGCCATAACACAGCGTTTAAATAGAAATTCAGGAACTATCTATACACATTTCCCGAGATTTTATTGCGTAGTATGAAAACGAGGCTGGGCTTGATAAAAATGTAAACAAACGTGATGCAAAAGCACCTTTGCAGTTAATACTGCTCTCTTTTCAGTTTTATTTTGTCCCCAAAGCGAGCAATAACCAGTGTTACCTTCATGCACAACTGGAGTAAAATTTTTGATAGAAAAATAAATTTCACACACGTTGTAAGAGAGAGGTTGCGATTAAATAAGAAAGAAAAAAACATGGATGAAGAAAGAGCGTATAGTTGTTCCTCAAAGACAAGACCCGGTAAAATAGAAAAAGGTGGCAAAGGAACTTATTGTTGCATTCCAAATTGCGGAAGTGCTTTTTATAATAGTCAAAATGAAAAGACTGGCATAGGTTTATTTAAGTTTCCAACTGACCCAAAAGCAAGAGCACGTTGGACACGTGTAGTAAGTCAATGTAGAAGAAAAGGTGGCGGTGATAATTTCAGAATCACATCGTACACACGAATATGTGAATTTCACTTCAAACAAGAAGATATCAAAGTGTCATTGGGGATAGGCAGAAAAACATTAAAACCAGATGCCATTCCAAGTTTTAAATTGAACACACACAGTGCTCCTTTGAGAAGATCACCACGAAAACGTTTGCCCTTAGTTGCTGAACCAACACTAGATATTATGGACATCTCTGAAGAAAGTGAAAACGAGGAAGACAAATTGATAACACAGTTAAAAACGCAAATAGATCTTTTAACACAAGAAAACACGTTACTCAAACAGGAAAATAAAGATTTAAAAAAAATGTTACATGAACATACGTACACATTTGAAAATATATCCAAAAATGAAGTATTATTTAGGTCAGAAACTGGTTTGGACACTGAAAGTTTCAATATTTTGTATGAGTTTGTAAATCCTGGAGAACATTGTGAAAACATAAAAATGTATGATTCCAAGTTGAAAGAATCAGAAGTAAGTGAAAAACTTCTATCTTCTGAAAAGAAACAAGGTCCTAAAACAAAAGTCCACTCTAAAGATCAACTGTTTTTGTTTTTGACTTGGCTTAAAGGTGGTTATACTTTTCAGCATACTTCTTGGCTGTTTAAAATACCAGTGTCTACAGTTTCACGATACATAATAACCTGGGCAAATTTCTTATTTTTTTCACTGGGATCAATTCCAATATGGGCATCACGCAAAATGATAGACGAGACTATGCCAGAGAGTTTCAAGCAAACATATCCAACAACACGATGTATTATAGATTGTACAGAACTTTTTTGTCAACGTCCTTCATCACTAGCTAGTCAAAGTCATATGTATTCACAATATAAAAGTCACGTTACATATAAAGGTCTCTTGGGAATTTCTCCTTCTGGTGCAATTACTTTCATTAGTCAACTATACGAAGGTTCAATATCAGATAAAGAAATTGTTAAACGATCAGGATTGTTAAACAAAGAACTCTGGACTAAAAATGATAGCATAATGGCAGATCGTGGTTTCACTATATCTGATATGTTAGAGCCACTGAATGTTAAATTGAATATTCCTTGTTTTCTTGGTGGCAGAGATCAATTATCAGAGGATGAAATAAAAGAAAGTCAAACAATAGCATCAGTCAGAATCCATGTTGAACGCGCAATCCAAAGAGTTAAAAAGTTCAGACAATTGAGAAATGAAATTCCTTTAACGATACATGGTTCAGTAAATCAAATTTGGACCGTAGCTTGTCTTTTATGCAATTTTATGCCACCACTTATACAAGAGTCAACATAGTTATATACATATATATAAAAATTAATATATATAACATATTGTTATGTAAATATTGTTATGTGGATATACCAATGCTACACAAAACTCATTTACATGAAGATATATATAGTTTTGCTTATGCTAATTGCATGAAATCTAGAGAGCTTTCAAACTTTAATACATTTCTATATATAGTTCAATTTCAATTTCATGTCTGCATTTTATGTCTCATCTTGTCAGATCAGGTATATCTACATGACACTCAATAAATTTATTAGTTATATATATTTTTATCATAAATAGAAATTTGGTTCTTATATATCATATATCATTTAGCTATCCTATCAAGACCTTAAGCAAATAATGTCTATAAAAATCATTAAGATTTTTGACCATCTTGTTAAAGTAAGTTTCATCAAATTTAACCTTTACAACCAACAATCCTTTATATGTATATACGACAAAATAGCAGTATGAAAGTTGACTAAGACCCATGGCAAGCTGAATTTGGGTATAGTAACCAAAGTGATGATCTCTCTTTAAAAACAGTTCACCATTCTCAGAACCAACATAAAATTTTTCATCCTCTAATAATTCTTTTGGAGTGTGATTTCTCTTGATGTATGGACATTTTATTTCGATAAGCCCTGGATGTTCACAACTGTTGTCTAAAATCAGTCCATCAGGACTAGCTCCTAACCAAAACAGGTACGGCTGTACAACCAAACCAGTGTTTCGTATAAAAATAGTCCATTTGAGTTTATATTTCATAAAGTCAGAAAATTTCTCCAGTGCTGCCTTTTCGTATTTTGTTCCATGATTTATCGCATCCTGGGCAAACTTAGGTAACTTTTTATTTTTGTCTTGAAGTGATATAGCTAGAGTATCAAAATTTTTTTTTCTTACCATTATTTTATGAGCATCACTTGATGTAATTCGACCAAATCGCTCTTTCTTCCATTTTGCATTTTCAGCTTGCCCAATGGTATCCTGCTCTAATATTTGAGATGTTTCCAGTGTTTCTGGAAAAAGATTTTGCATATAGCTAAGTTCAGCATAAGTCATTATTCCCCAATTCTGTGGAACACAATGATCTTCAATAGAGATTAATTTTGTTGGTAAATATATGTATGTGTATGTGGAAAGTATTGAAAAATCTTCTTCGAAAACAGCTAGCTGGTAAGACAGTGGTGACCCTACTTGGAATTCACCAAATTTTGTTGATGTTGTTGGCAAATTTTTGTCAATAACATGACCAAACCCAATTCTCATATCTTTATCCTTTACTGATTTATGAAAGTTTTCCATTCGTTCTTTTAAATTAGAGGAATTTCTTTCGAGTCGTGGATCATACAGAGTTGAACTTACTCCTCTTTTGTTAATATTACGTTTAATGTTGGTTGACATTACTGGCTTAGGGTACTTTGTTTTATCGCTTGGAACCCCCCATTGCCGTGTTGTACTGGTACAAGCAATCTCCTCAGGAACTAGCTGGATACCTTTCAATGAATAGTTCGCCAATTCGAAAAGCAAAGCCATAACATGGTTGCAATAACCAGACTTTCCTGCTGGGCAACTACAATTTGCTTTCAAAACTTTACCAGAATGTCTACCAAGAGTGACACTGATGTTTCTAGTTTGATTTTTCATACTTGCTTTACAATTTCCTTTAATAATGAAAGTGTCTGGTGTTGACTTTGTAAAGATACTGTCTGATGAAATGTACCTTTCTTCCATAAACTTTCTCCCTCTATCTCTTGATTTTATTATTGACTTGCTACCTTTACCACTTTTTACACGATGTTCTTCTATCTCCTTTACTGTAAATAACGGCATACTTTCTAACGATTTACTCCACTCTTCTTCTTTATTTTTTTCCACAACAATGTTAACATTTTCAGTGATATTATTTGTTAAAAGATCAAAGATTTTATCGCTATCAACTGCTTGTTTTCTATCCTCTGACATTTTGAAATATAATTTTATCAAGCTCTGCCTCGTTTTCATGCTTCAAGAAATAATCTCGGGAAATGTGTATTGGAGAACAATTCAAATTTTTGATACACATCCAAGAATGACTATATCTATTGTTTTCTCATGTAAAAGCCTTGCCAACTACAATTCAGTAAACAAATCTTTCTGTTAATGCTATTTCCAGGTGATATATAAAAGATATAGCTAAAATCTATGAAATAGGATAAAGTTGTAGGGCTGGACCATAGCAATAATAATGAAAGCAAAAATAAGTTTCAGTCGCAGGTTCATTCAAACAAGAAAAACACATTTTTGAAATAATAAGCATTCATTTGTTAGTTATTTATTCATACAATATAATTCCAACATATAATTTGAATGATATTTGATTCTGATTTCAACAACCAGCAATAACAGTAACAGGAATCAATTGGGTCACCAACAGAGAAGTACATAAAATAAAGAAATAAACAATTGTATTATAATTTCTCAACATGGTAATAATACGAAATGTATTCCAAAAAGATAAACAGCAGCAACAGTAATAATGAACCATCCAGGAAATTATGATTAAATTATAATGTAAACTCAGCAACAACAACAACAACATTTTCCTGTATTTTTCTTAAGAAACACCTCCAGAATATTGGAAAATAGTGAGAAAAAAAAAGACATAAAAAATAAGAAACAACTAGGAACCTTAAGGCTCAAGTTTAAAAATATCTCTAAAGTGACAGTTTAGGGGCTGATGTGGCTGGTGTGCACATGGATGGAGCACAAAATGAAAGAAATATTTTAATAACCAGAATCTATCATCTTTCATAGTTGAAAAATATATAATTTATATCAAATAGTCCTTCTCCCTACCTCACAGTATGAAAAACAATGAAATAAAATTTTTGACACTGAGGACGAATGCCTCAAAATGAAAACTTTATTGAGTGAGAAAATAGATTTTGAGAAAGCAGTAAGAATTTAGAAAGATGGGCAGTAAAGATATTCCAATGTTTTTATAATATTAATACAAATTACAAAATAAGTGAAAAAACAAAAATTGTCTTTTGTTCATTCTTTGTTTTTTTTTGTCCAACATACTTATGTACAGCACTATAACCCCTCAGAAAGTCAACAGAAAAAAAATTCAATTAATACCAATCAAGATGCACTATTATGCTGAAGAAAATGAATTGATCATTGAAACAACAGTAAAACAAAAAAGGAACAAACAGACAAAGGTTTACAAAACATATAATCGAACATACAAAGTTAAATAGGAATTTCTTTTGCTTTCAGAGGAAAACTGCGGAAACATGCATACTCAGAGACATAGCTAGAGCTCAGTCAAATTTGTAGTGGAGAGTATATTCATTTTAAGTAGAAAAGTAAAACGTGCAAGTAACCTAATCGATACTTAAGACTGAAAAGGAAGATCATAATGTTGGACTCCACTTATTTTGACTGACCTTGAATATGCATATCAGTATGCTGGAGAGAGAAATAAATGGCAAATTTTAAAATCTAAAATGAGCATTTAAAGCAAAAAGAACACATATATTCATAAATAATACGTCCATTGGAAAGTCATCTATAAATGAACTATATACAGAAATGTTTGAATTGAATGATACACTACTATGCACCAGAACTGTTCTGAAAGAGTCAATGTATAAATGTTCTGTTTTCCATTCAATAGACGGGTAAATATTGTTTACGTTTGTACTGAAAAGCGACCAGATTTTTTCAGTTAAAACGTAAACATTATTTACCCGTCTTTCGGGGGAAGGAGTTAATTATATTAAACACTCTCTCCTCATAGGAGTGAAAAATCCAAATCAGGGATTAATTCATTTCTTAAACAAATTATGAAATAAAAACAAAAAAATACTTACTTATTATCCAGGGAAATTTATGTGAGTTTAGCTAGCTATGATGAGATAATATTAATAATGATCATCTGCACTCTCTCTCTCCTCCCTTCTCCTCATTCCTTAAGCAAACACCATGAATGGAATAATAGAAGGTTTAGCTTGTGGTTTAATAACGAATATGAGCTCTGGTTTATTTTTCCATGCTGAATATTCTGGTGACAACACTTCCATATAAACTAGCCATGTGCATATATCCATCACCACTACAACTTCTGTCGGATGTATGTATATATATGATATAGATAATTTGATGAGATAATACTTAGCTTATACACCTAGTACGCAAACGATTTATTAAAAATATCAAAAAATATGTGACAATCGACTTCAGAGCCGCTTCTGCAATCTAACCGGTAGCACAAAACTTGATGAGATAGCCTTTTCACACATTTCTTCCATACTAAAAACATATCGATTCCGTAGCCTACGAAATTTGAGCCGCTTCTTGAGCCGCTTCCAGCACATCAACCGGCAGAACGAAAGATCAATGCCCTGCATCCATCGATAAAATTGTGGCCAAACACTCTATCGATTCCGTAAATTAGTGTCGCGAGCGGCTTAAAAACTGAAAGTTATAATCAAGTTCGGTGATAAAAAATATAGGAAGGCGGCTCAAAGAGTTCTTTCAAATGATGACTTATGAGTTCTGAGCGGCTCTGTCCGAAAAGCTCTATGATGGAGCGCTATTGGATTTTGTTAAGAAAGAAGGGAGGAGAACTCTTTAAAAAAATGTTAAGGGTTATTTTTGGCCAAATTTGGAGGCGGGTCGAGCCGCCTAAGCCGCCCGCTAAATCCGCGCCTGTAGAACCAAGAAATGTTTTGAATAATTACATATAACATAACTAGAAATATTAAAGAATGTAAGTAAGTAAGTAAGTAAGTAAGTAAAGTATTTATTTGTCTATAACTCGACGGGAGGCCACACTCATAGAGTTAATCTAAACAAAGGAGGTGGTCCCCTATAAATTGTTACAAAGATAGAAAAAATTTATCTTAATTGACAAAAAAAAACAAAAAAAAACAAAAAAAAAAACAAAAACAAAAAAAAAACAAATATAAATATAAAAACATCAAATAAAAATAAAAATATAAATAAAAAGAAAGAAAAGAAAAAGAAAAGAAAAATGTAAGAAAAAGGTTAATTTAATCAACATAGGATGAGAAAAAGAATAAATTTGCGAGATACTTTAAGCGACTTAATGCTAAAGTTGAGATGTCATCAACAGCAAGGTAATTTTGTAATAAGTTCCAAGATAATACAGCTTGGTAACAAAGTGAGTTGTTGCCAAAGGAGACAGTTGTCACCTTTGGTAGTTTAAGTAATCCAGGTTTAGCGCGACTTAGATGACCACGATTATGCTGATTTAATCGCTGCAAATTAAATGTAGTGGAGAGAGCAGAGGGTAATTGGTTGTTAAAGAACTTAAATACAAAAAGTATGTTTAAGAATTTAACGAAATCGAAAAATGACAAGATTTTATATCGAAGAAAAAGAGGTGAAGAAGGAGCACGAAAATCAGAAAAAGACATGATTCGCAAAGATTGTTTTTGAAGAGTAAGAATACGATTACTGTGAATATTATTACGTTGACCCCAGATTTGAGCACCATACGAAAGATGAGAATGAAATAAAGAAAAGTAAAGAGATAAGAGGATTTTTTTAGACAGAAAATGACGAAGTTTACTCAGAGCACCGTTAGCGCGGTTGAGTTTACTACAAACAAAGTTTATATGATATTTCCAACTGAGCTCATCGTCGATATAAACACCAAGGTATTTTACAAATTTACTTGGAATCAACCTGTGACCATTAATTTTAATTTTAATTTCATAGTCACTAACCTTTCGTTTAGGCTTGAAAATTAAAAGTTCTGTTTTGCTGCGGTTTAAAGCAATCTTGTTGGCATTCAGCCAGTTTGTGAGTAATTTCAAATCAATGTTGATTTTTTTGGTCATTGACTTCAAAGAATGGTCACTTTGAAATAACATGGTGTCATCAGCGAAAAGATTAACATCAGAATAAGAAATAGCAGATGCAAGGTCATTAACATAAAGGAGGAAAAGAAGAGGTCCAAGTACAGATCCTTGTGGAACACCGTGAAGAATACGTCTGAGTTTAGATTTAAAGCCGGATACTGAGACAGATTGTGAGCGATTGGACAGAAATGAGCGAAACCAATCAAGAGGAATTCCTCGAATACCATAAAAATCAAGTTTAGAAAGCAAAATATCATGATCAACGGTATCAAAGGCTTTTTGGAGATCTATAAAAACAGCACAGCTAAACTTACCACTATCGACCGCCATGTAAATTTTTTCCACACAATGACAAAGGGCAGATACAGTCGAATGTTTCGAGCGGAAACCGAACTGAGAAGGATAGATAATCTTTGAGTTCTCAAGAAATTTGATAAGACGTTTATGCATTAGTTTTTGAAAAATCTTATCGATATTAGACAAAAGAGATATTGGTCTAAAATTTCCAACCTCTAATGGCGAGCCTTTGTTTTTATAGACAGGAATAACAAGAGCCTCCTTGAGCTTAGTAGGAAAGACCCCAGTAGAAAAAGAAAGGTTTATGATATCAGAAAGAATAACAGAGAGATGGTCTTTCACTGCTGAAATGACAGGAAGAGGTAAACTATGAGGACCAGAAGCTTTGTGTTTGTCCAGGGAAAGAAGAATTTCAGAAACCTCAAGTGGAGAAGTAGGGGAAGTAAAGAAAGAGTTAGCGTTTCGGTTTTTGAGCCAATTGGAGAAATGGTGTCGGGTGAAAGGAGTTTTCGAGCGAATATTGTCAGCAATGGAGGAGAAGAAATCATTAAAAGCTTCAGAGATCTTTGCAGGATCCGAAGTAATCGAATTATTGAGTATTAGAGAGATAGAAGAATCTGACTTAATAGATTTAGACGAGATTATTTCACGAACGCCTTTCCAAATTTTCCGGAGATTAGTAGAGTTGGATAGAAAATAGCGAGAATAGTGAAGTTTTTTACTGAGACGAAGCAAAGAAACAATGCGATTACGATAAAACTTATACCTAGAACGTAGAAAAGATTTGATATCAGGAGAAGAAGCAGTAAGGTAGTCACGAAAAAGATTGTCCCTAACTTTCATCGATACAAGAAGACCTTTGGTTATCCAAGGTTTTTTAAAAAGATTCGATTCACGACGAGTGATTTTTACCAAAGGAACATGGTCGTTGAATAAAGATGTAGTATTGTTTAAAAAAGAATCGAAAGAAGAATTTACATCACCTTCCTCGATTTTTAAAATTTCGTTCCAATTTAAACGTTCAAATTGGGTTTTAAATTGTTCGTGATTGAATTTTGACCAATCACGACGAAATCCCAAAGGTTGATTAGGCTTAGCCTCTGACTTGATGTCAAAAAAAAGAAATTGAGGAAGATGATCTGAGATAGACACGGTAAGATTACCAGAGACAAGAGTAGAATCAGTAGGAGGGATTAAGATGTTATCGATAAGAGTGGTAGAAGTCTCCGTGATTCGAGTTGGGAGAGTAATCGACGGAAGCATTTGATAGGCACCGAGGAGATCTAGAAAAGTAGAATGCGAGATTGCAGAGTCACAAGTCAAAAGATCAATGTTAAAATCACCCAGTAAAATTAAAGATTTGTTTTCCTTGTCAACGGACTTTAATAGAGATGAGAGGTACTGGTCATTAAAAAGATCTACATCCATAGATGGATGTTTATAGATACAGCCAACCACGAGATTTTTTTTGTTTTTGAAAACTACTTCAGCAAACACAGCTTCAAGATGTCCATTATCCGAACAAAAAGATTTGGAAAGATCTTCTCGTGCTTCACTGGTGAAATACCGAGATATATACAGAGCAGTCCCCCCATGAGATGTAACAGCAGGTGTATGAAAAAATTTGTAGTTTTCTTCGAGCAAAATGTTTGAAGGAGGATATGATTGAATTTTAGTTTCACTGATGCCAATGATATCAAAAGAATGATCAAGACGCGAAAAAAGAGACGTAAGTTCACAAAAATGCTTTTCGAGAGAAGCGATATTCAAATGGAAAAGAGATAAAGATTTAGATTTAGAAGGAATAGATAAAAAGTCTTCAGGGCTATAATATTTACAATTAATTTTAACAACATCGTCAATAAAATCAATGCCATCGTCATCGTCAAAATCAAAATTAGAAAATTTGTCCGCGATAGAATTAAGATATTTAAAATAAGATTTCAAATAACCCAAATCATTACTATTTTTTTCGTTATTTTCACCAAAAGGTAGAACTTCGTTTCTGCATATTTTACAGAGCCAAACGTTGGATGCAGATTTTAAGTCAGTACCAGTGCCACACTTAGCATGAGAAGTTCGCTTGCAAATAGAACAAAAATGTGACTTACCACTCTTTACCTTTTTCTCACATATAAAGCAAATTCCATTTTCTCTACTCATTCGCTTGTGAATACGCTACAGAGCCAAAACCACATAATTAGAAATTAAATAAATTTTGATAAAGAAAACACGAGTTCTTTTAAAAACTAATTTAGGATGACCATAGATCATCATCAGGGAATAAATCGATCAGGTCATTGATGTGACGGATTTTAATTGGATCGTCATTTTCATTAATAAGTACACTGATAGTTCCATTGAAGCACCAAAACTTTGAGATGACATTTTTCCGCTTGAGAGCCTTAGCTTTGCCCCAAAGGAATTTATTGTAATTACAGAGACTGTTGTTGATGAATATTTGCTCACGTAAACCAGCTTTTTCAAAAACATCGCGATTTTTGAATCGTTTGCTTGATTTAATGAGTGACTCTGATATCTTGCGGTTAACGAACCTGGCAATGACTTTCTTTGGACCGCGGTGATTTCGGCTCTTTTTAAGTCGATGACACGCTTGAATATCATCAGGCTTGATCTGGACACCAACAGCAGCTGCTATATCAACCACACAGTTTTCAAGGTCAGTTTTTTCTTCAGGTATGCCGGAGATCTCTATGTTATTACGACGGGTATATTGCTGTATGTCAATAACGTTTCTCTCGACACCAACAAACTCTTCACGCGTGACTACGTTGGAAAGAGACTTTTTGATTTCCTCGACATCAGCTTGTAAAGATTTTATAGTGTTTTCTTTCTCTGCAAGGTTTAGCTTTAGTTCGTCAATTTGAGCGTGAAGCGAGCGATTTTCATTCTGCACTTGAATAAAGATGTCTTCTTTGACGTGATCTAATTTTGTAAAGAGTTCTGACCTGTAGAGTTTTATTTGGTAATATAGTATTTCTAATGTGACTAATTCAGGAAGGTCATCTTCTACTTCCAGGGTGGCTTTTGAATCATGAAACACATCATCAGCATGATCACTGTTATCTGGTGGAGCACTACTGTGTTGAGAACAAGCATCATCTGGAGGAGGTTCAACAATGTTCGGTTGAATATCAGAAGTAACAGCATCTGGAATATCTGTAGAATGTTTATGATCAGGATCTTGAGATATATTTGTTGTGCTTCTTGTTGTAACAACCATTTTTAATACGTAGATATATATTATTGATGTACGTAGAATAATTTTCACAAGAGAAAAAGTTAAAACTGGCTCAATGTTAGAGAAAGTTGACGCCTAGTTTTGGCGCGCTTTCAAAACACGTCTGTACTCAACAGCGTACTAGAGCGAATGAGCGAATGCGTTTTTGTTATCTTCGTATTGCACTAAAATGTCTGTGCATCGAATATTTACCATCAACCAAAAGTTGATGTGATTCTTTTTTTTCTTCTCTCCATGTTGTTTTGCTTTGAAACTATGAAGAATTGTCAAAATAATATAGCCACGGTCAGTAAATTGATGGAGGCGGTAGTAAATATTATAAGTTCAAAATAATAATAATAAGAAAACATTCTGGTCCGCATATTTCAAAACGTGTAACACGCGGTGACTTGTCCTGCGTCTTCGAACTCAGAATAAGTGATACCCTGGGTAGTCGGTATGCCTTTAAACATCGTGTTTTACCTCAGTAAAGTGGTACGAGTTTTAGTAATAGAGATTAGTTACTGATGATTGATAACCTTAAAAAATTATTGAAATAATAAATTGTGGTGTGGTGTGAATTTATTGCAACATAATAAGTCTGAACCGAGCGTCTATTCCACTGCGCATAAGAAAACTTGATTGTAGTGGAACGAGTAAGGGTTTTGTTTTGGTACCGATCCCAACCGATTAAGACTCGGAGAAGTGCATTATAGAAACATTCGAGTGAGACGTAAGAAGTAAAGAAGGAGTTGCTCAATGAGGTTCCCTTGCAAGATTGTACAGGATTGTATAATGATCATCAATCGAAAAGAAGAAGAGTAAATTAACTAACATAATATTTAGATTTTTTTCAAATAATTGATAAAAATGGTCGCTCCAAAACAAGGTTTATTAATAAATGGTGAATGTACTGTTAATGGAGGTGCGTTTCATGATAAATTGGATAATGTGCTGGCTTCCTCTGTTTCATCTTGTAAAAATGGATCACTGATTGAACAGAAACCTCCTATAAAACAGCAAAGTGAAAAACCTCACAGGAAACAGGAACTTTGTGAAGAAACTCCCTTATTAGTCGCTGTAATAACATATATTGGATATGGAGTTTTGGTTGTATTTGGTTATATTAGAGATTTTCTTCGGTTATACAAATTTGAAAAAACCAAAGCTGCCAAAGAAAAAGGAAGAAAGGTACATAAATAAACAAGCATATTGATTCAATTTAAGTTAATTATCTCTTATTAACATGTCTTATATGAAAATAAGTTCATTGTGATACAAGATGAAAGAAACTTTAAAAACCTTTATTTTATACCATCATAATACACATTATTATGTCCCCCAGTTGTTCAAAACGCTATGATAAAGTCTGACCTGTTTGTAAATGGTATATGATCTGATTGAAAACACTTTTTTCATATCCATTGTGTCAATTTTAATTCTTTTGGAAATTATTTCATCCGAAGGGAGTAAAGAAAAGCGAATGAAGAAGTAGTATAAAAGGGTCCTTCTGTCTTTTTCTACGTCATTTTTTTAATTTGTGTGCAAAAATTGTGCACAACAACGATGTGGAGAAGCCACTACTAACTAGACAGCACACTGTGCCAATCAAGGAGATAAAATATGCTACAACCTGATACCATTTCAAAAAAACAATGTACTTTTCAGTCTCCGTATAATTATACGAGCACTTTCAGGTTCAAGGCAAGGAAAATATCATCAAAACATTGCATGGCCCCATTACTATGAGAAGTTGTTTGGAAGGAAAGGGACTCGTTTTATTTCACTCTACAGCCAGGTAGGCCTTAAAAATAATCCAAGTCACACTTCAATAAAATTTAATTGATCAGTTGTAAACAAATCATGCTCATTGTAAAGTTGTGTAAGTAAAAAATAAGTGTTGCAAAAAAATAAGTTTTTAATAGAGAAAAATTTGGAATTTTTATCCCATTTGCAATCCATAAAAAGAACCGACATCAGATCTCTTTCAAAGGAATCTGTATGGAAGTGATTGTTGCATACCACAACACTATGTGCTTTTGATTCAAAGTTATTTATGTTCCATTTTCCATTGCCAATTATTATGTAACCATTGAAAGCATAGTTCACACTCTTTCTTAGGTTCTGGTATGTTAAAATAGTGTGTTCTTTTTTCTTTTATTTTACCACTTGTATTTGATCACCCTAAAGCTAAGCACAACGACATTATAAAACTTTGAATGTTTACAAATTACAAATTTCTCTTTAGTTATTATTAATATCACAGATATACTATCCACCAATTTTGATGTCATGAAACGCTGCTTTCTTCATCATATGTGCTAAATATGTAAATTTTAAATATGTATTTTTTCATATAAATACAATGAATTTTGGAAAGTAAGTTATTGCAAAGTAATGTTTGATATCTTTTTGGAGTTGGGACAAAAAATAGAAAAACTGAGTTTCTAAACCCCGTGTCCCCTTAAAAATGTGTATCTACTTGTGTTTCCTGGCTGATGAAAGAATCGACAGGCAAATGAGAAAAAAAATTTAACTGTTTTCAATCTGGATGGATCCATATTGAATAATAGTGAATTCTAAAAAAGGAGTATTATTCTGAGTTCATAGTTTTTTTCTAGTCATTGCTACCTCCATTAAAACTGAACGCACAGGCAATTTTGAAGCCGAAACATCTGCCACATGTTTTTATTTTTATATCTGTTGGCACGGAATATGACACTATCTATCTTGAAGATCCATGACTTTGAACTGACTGGGAAAAAGCAACAATAGTTTGCATGAGTCTGTTGAGGGGGAAGGGGAAAGCAGTATGAACCTTAGTGGATAATAAACGTTGTTAATAAAGGCCGGAAAATGTTGAACACTAATTTTTGCAAAATCAATAGTTTCTATCAATAGTTCAATAGTTGCTACCCACTCGCCCAATAGCATAATAATGCTAAAAAAAGGAAAAATTGATTTTGTTTATTCTTCTGCATCATTGCTTGGTCTCCTCCTCATTCTTCTTTGATGTTAATTTTTTTACAGTTTTTCATTGATGTGACCCTTGATAAGGCAGATTAGGGTTGTCCACATCTGTTTTTGGCTAATGGACAAAATGTGACATATGCGCACTTGAACTTAGATATACAATGCAGCCCAAAAGAAACTTCACATGTTTGAAGGAATTAAATTTTACAGGAAAACAAGATATTTGTGTTGAGTTTTATCTATGACGCGAAGTCATAATTATAATCTTTTGTTTTCAACAACATGATATGTTTAGACACATCATGGACATCCATGTTAAATAAACAAAAGATTGTTAACTTGACATCATCTCTTCATGAAAGCCATATCTTTATGTGGACACAAAGCTTATATCAGGCTATACTGTACACTGTCCCAGGAAATAAGTTAAGTGCTATATACTTAGTTCCTGGTCGGTTCCGCTCAGTTCATGTTTGAAACAGAGATTCTAGCTGTTTCCAGGTGTAATGTTACCCTGTACCTGTATCTAAATAATCTAAATAAAGTTCTCTCAAAATGTCATTATGATTTATAATGATGTTTCTTTCATTTGGGATTTCTTTCTGAGGAACTGACACTTTATTAGTCCTGGGCTTGAAAGCTGGCTACAATAATCAAAGATAGGCTAACTAGAGTTTTCCACAGGGTAATCAAGGTCACACGATCACTTGTCTGGAAAGTTTGTAGTATCCAACTTGTCATACATATTTCATTCTTTCAACACTTTGCTCTATATGTCAACTAAAAGAGCTGTCATTTGTAACACCAAGATCTCTTACATGAGACCATTCATTGAGCCATCATCCGATATACCTACAATCTTGTGTAGCAGTGTTTTTTGCCACTGAATTGCATCTGATTATGTTCTGCCCAGCCCACTTCTTTCTGCAGCTCTGTACATCTGTGTACATCCTTTATTGCTCTGGTTGCGTTAGTGTCGTCATCAGGAAGGGATCTCACAGATGAAGTTTAGTCATGATAAGGAATAAAATGGGGCCAAGTGCTGACCCCTGAGGTACTCCAGACTTAACTTCTGCAGGTGTAGAATTTTACTTCCATTTACTATGACTGTTTTGTATCCATACAAAAAAGAGTGAATCCATCTACTCAGTTTCCCTCCAGTTGCCAAAACTTTCCTATCAAAAACTATTGTGAAAGGTTTTTTTTAAACCACTTTTGATTCTCCTATTTTTAATTCTTTTTGCAACTACTGGCCCCATAGCTATTTATGACGAAGTACTTGTGTGTAGTGTTTTCAATGTTTCCTCTGGCAGGTAAGCATGTAGAACAAACCAACTTTGATGATAGAACACTTTTATGTATTATATAACATTGAGATTTTAATAGCTAATTACCCAAATGTATCGAAACAGCAATGCCATCAATAGATCTATAGATAACATGAAATGAGATCTTCAAGTATATACTATAAAACGTTTAATTTTTAGGATTTCGTTCCACTTTATTCAAATTTTGAAGCATTCTATACAAGGAATCTGTACACGAGAATAAGAGATTGTTGGAATCGACCAATATGTAGTGTCGCTGGGGCCGAGATAGAACTTCTTGATCGTGAAAGTGATGATTATAACTGGAATTTCAGGTTTTATTTCGTTTTAAACCATTTGCATTATAAATACTCATATTTATTAAACACCTCTGTATGTTATATATATCATTATATCTTGCTTTTTACTGACAGATTGACTGGTGGAATTACTCATGCTATCAATTTCGGCTCTTATAACTACTTAGGATTTGGTGAGTGTAAAGGACCATGTACTGAAGCTGCTGACTTGTCAATTTATCGCTATGGTGTATCAAGTTGCAGCACAAGACATGAAACAGGTGAAATTAAATTCAAATTCTATTTAATTTGGGAATTGCAATCATCCAGATGTTTTATTCCAGTTCTTCAGGTAAAAGGATAAAGCAATTAGAATGGGAGACATGTTTTATGTTTATGTTGTGATAACTTTTTTGGGTTGAAAATTTCTTCAAAACAGTCTATGTTGCTTTTTGGACCTACTTGTGCTGTTTGAAAACGTTGTTACACAAACGGGGCTACTTTTTTGGCTACTGCAGCCTAATTGGCATAGAAAGAGATATCTGATTTGTAAGTAAATAAGTAACGGGGAGTTTTAAGTCCTTCCTTCCATCCGTAGTGGTTGGCTATTTGGCCTGCTGACTTGCAACTAGGAAGTTGACTCGAAGGAACTATCACTACACACCGCTGCACCATCTGATCTGATTTGTTGTATTTTCATAAAGATTCTTCTGTTAGATTCCTGGAATGTTGAGCACAGTTTATTTATTTATTTGTGTTTTAAAAAAACTAACGATAAACTGCGTTTTAAAAATGGTTGCTTCCCATGTAAATGAGGTTGCGTTTTTACTATAGGTAAAATAAAACTTTCAGGAGACAACAAAGCAACTGATTTGCATTGATAACAAGGTAGAAAGGTACGAAACCAACCAGATGTTGATTTCATATCTATTTCATGTGCAGTCTTTTAAGTTGCATTGAATTGATGTTCGACTTATAATTGATCATCAAATTGTTGTGACATACAACAACATTCAATAAATCAAAAACATGTAGTTTATGTTCTCATTTGTGTTTTTGTCCTTATAAGAACTTACATATATTTTGTGACATTTTTTTGCTTTTTTTTTAGTATTTGAGGTAGCGAAATAAGTAGCCCAATTTAGGTGGCCAATGTTTTCAAACTTGGTGTAAATATGATCTTCGTGTAGGGATGTTTTATGGCTTATTCTTTTTGACAATCTGATTTTAATACCAGGTATGCATCAACTTCAAGTTGAGCTAGAAGAGACAGTAGCCAAATTTGTTGGAAAACCAGAAGCTGTTTGTTTTGGGATGGGTTTTGCGACAAATTCCACCTGCATTCCTTCTATTATTGGTCCTGGCTGTTGTATTGTTAGTGATGAATTAAATCATGCATCCCTTGTTCTTGGCATGCGTTTATCAGGAGCTAAATGTTATGTTTTTAAACACAATGGTGAGTCTATAGGAATGTAGAAAAACTGATGTCATATAGCTTCTTGAATTTTTGACGTTTTTTTGACTTTTGCAATTGTTAACAGTTTTTAACAGTTCTCATTTTTAAATGTACACAGACATGAATCATTTGGAAAAAGTTTTGCGAGATGCGGTAATTCAAGGTCAGCCTCGAACTCATCGACCTTGGAGACGAATCATAATAGTTGTTGAAGGAATTTATAGCATGGAAGGCTCGATTGTTCGATTGCCAGAAATCATTGCACTAAAGAAGAAATACAAGGTTTTGTCTTAATGAAACAGTTTTTGTCATGTTGCCTTTTTGAGTTTACAGTTGAAGCTATAATTTTCGGATGGCGGACATTTTCTATAATGGCGGACAAGCAATAAGTAAGCGGAGAGATTTTCTTTCCACCAAATTTCTTTCTAATAAGCTGACAGTGGAAGAATAGTAGTAGAGAAATTTTTTTAAGCTTTCCTTTCTATTTTTCACTCATGTTTCTTTGCATCCAAGCGACTGCTTCTCTAGTCTTGTGCAAGTGGAGGTGACCCATAACTGAATATTTCTTTTAGAATAGGAATTTTATTGTTATTCATTCTTGCATGTGCCTAGAAAGCCCCAATATAGGTCAAGTAAAGCGGACAGCTCTAATTAACGGAAAAAATGTTTTCCGCCGATGATGTCCGCTAATAAGAGCTTCAACTGTATCAACGACTTTTCAGTGTTTTGTTTAGTTGTGAATTTAAGTCATTGAATTGTATAGGCGTATCTTTATCTTGATGAAGCACACAGTATTGGTGCTCTTGGTCCTCATGGTAAAGGAGTAGTTGATTACTACGGTTTGAACACGGATGATATTGAAATTATGATGGGAACATTTACTAAAAGCTTTGGTGCATCTGGAGGGTATATTGCTGCCGAAAAAGTAAGGTTTTCATCCCTCGTTCTCTTCGTCTCTCTGTGCTTCATGTTTGAAAAATCCCGAAACAACGTTGTTTACATTTTCAGCATATTATCGATCACGTTCGTGCAAATTCATTTTCGTGTGCTTACTCTGCTACCATTTCTCCTCCGATTGCTCAACAAATAATATCTTCCATGCGAATTATATCTGGACTAGACGGTACTAACGAAGGTAAGGAATATTTTCATTCAATCTTTCTTAAATATTGGTTCTTGAAGTGTTGTAATTGTAATCTTGATGTCTTAGGTTCTGCAAGATTGAAACAGTTGCGTGACAACGTCAGGTATGTTTGACCACAGAAATGATCGGGTTTTGTTGTGATCTTAAACCAATTTGTAACAGAAACGGGAAAACGGGACTGCAAAAGTTATTTTCCAGCTGATATTAAAAAACGCATGCAAAAGATAGAAGCAAACAAATATGTGCTTTTCTGAAATATGAGAAAAATTTAAAGAAATGTAGTAAAGAAGTGTTTGTAGAGAGAAAAGAGAAATGCACTTTTAACTTCAAACTCGTAATACCATTTTGAAAGTTTTTCAAAAATTAATCGTTTGATTAGATGATTTACAATAATTCCGTAAACAATTTCTTCTGGAAAAATTAAGCTTGCTCATGTAGCATTTTCCCGTTCTCCGTTCGAAATGGACACACCACACCTGCCCACCACACCTGCAAATGTATTGGGTTATTTATTGGGTTGTTTATTGGGTTTTTACAAAATGTCATTTTCTCAATTATTTGTCACGTGTTTACTAGTATGTTTCGTAGCCGGTTGAAAGATCTGGGTTTTATTATTTACGGAAATGATGCATCGCCTGTCATCCCAATTCTTTTATACATGCCGGCCAAGATAGCGTAAGCAACTTTTTTCTTGAACTGAAATCTGTTTCAAAAAAATATTCAGCTGAATATAACATCGGTTGCATTTTCTTTCAGAGCGTTCAGTCGTGAAATGCTTAAGCGTGGAATTGCGGTGGTTGTTGTCGGTTTCCCTGCTACTTCTATTATCGAATCTAGAACACGATTTTGTCTATCAGCTGCACACACACCTGAAATGTTAGAGAAGGTGATATGTTGTCTTTTATTGTCTTCATTGTCGTTTACTCTACTACATGCATTGTCGATCCAGTAACCGGATGTTGGTTCCAGTGCTTTGCATGTACCAAATTATTTCGTTATTTTAGGCAATCTGTGCATTAGATGAAGTTGGGGATATTCTACAGCTCAAGTACTCTCGTCTCTCTCCTGCTAAAAGTATAAACTTTCCAAAGAAAAATAGTGACAAGATGAAAGATGAATAATTTTTTAGATTATTGAAAAAAAATTTTCATATATGTATCGTCTCCTGTTGAAAAATGTTTCCCTCATTCAGTTAATTTTTACTTTCCATATCTTTATATGTATTACTTGGAAAGTTTGACTCGTTTTTGGAATTTTCTTGGCAAATGTAACTGGAGTGTTGCTACATGAAAAGTAAAATCTTTTTCATCTCGTTGAATAGAACTTGCGATAGATACCTTCGATCTATGTTGAGAAATTATGTCCATTCCTTCATAATTCGTTTTGGTTTGTATATAAAAGCAACATATTTGTGAAATAAATTCCAGGTTGACTGGAACAAACCTTTTGTCTTAACTTTTCAATCTTCCACCTTGTGTTCAAGTCTGTGTATGTGTAGGACGTCTTGAAGCTCCGTTTATACACCATGCTTTAGCTCAGCATCATACTAGATAACCTACTTGATTGATTGTAAACGTTGGTTTCATGCTCAACTTGATAGTCAGAATTTACCGAAAGAACACTGTATTGATTCATAACATTTACTTATTGTGTAGGAAAGAGATTTATTGTTTTCATCTTTAAGGATTGGAATTCATAATATAGAAATGCAGAAATAACAAGAAAAAAGTCAGCAGTGTAAACCATACCATAGTAATTGTATGGTAAGTACTTGTTTACTAGTATTTCTTTGTCTTTGTTTACACTTTAGGTTAAAAAAAGTGTACAAAAGAGTGTGGAGGAACACGAGGTTATAAGTTGTACCATATGACTCGCGGCTGAAATGATTAAACTGCACAATATGTAGATTGGTAGTACTTTAGAACTAGTCAGCAAGCCAGTCCATTCTTGTAGGTTTTCAAATGAAATTCTGTTCATCCAACATCAACTACAACTGCAGACTAAAAACCCTGGAAATGTTGAAGAAAATATTGTCAAGTAATTGCTCAAAACTGGTTTGTTCTACCTGTTTAGTGGCCCATAAATCGTTGTATAGTGAACACTGGCCAACTTATCTCAAATTAAATTTTGAAAAACCCAATCGCAGTAAACGTATCAACAATGAATTTATAATCGAAAACACTGGAGGTAAAACATTCGCTCATCAGTCATCTTTATCATTCAACGGATTGCCAAAAATCGTGAGAAAGTTCGAAGATGTTCAACAATTCAGGAAGGCACGAAAGCGTATCTAATCGATAAATCTCTTGCTCGTATCCTATCTGCCAAGTCAAAATAGTTGTAACGTTTTTTTATTATTATGTTTTGTTTAATTTTTTGTTTATTTTTATATTTGAATTTAGACGGAAGAACCACTTTGTAAATTGTGAATGTCAAATAAATATTTAATAATAATAATAATAATAATAATAATAATAATTAATTGTGTTCGATAATATTGAATTTGTAGACATTTTTTCGTAGGACACCATCTTCTGAACTGCATAAGAGTTACGAAAGATGTCATTTTGTGGTATGTAGAGTTTGCAGAATTTTACTTCAACAATCTTGCGTTCATAAATATGATTTAATGACATTACCGTCGTTTATCATGTTGAAGTACGTAAGTAACAGGAAATTATGAGTGGTCGAATTACTTCTATTGATACAGGTTCACCAAGATATCATCCATGGAAGTTGTTTAAAAGAAAAAACGTTACTTCATTGCCAAACATTGTTGCAGATATCCCTCTGTTAGACCTATATGATGAGACGGAGCAAGAATACACAGACATAGTGGCATTATGTTGCTCATTTTCACCCAATGATGCATGCATTATCGCCTGCCAGCATACACCAGCTTCATATGTTCGTGGTGATACCACGTTTGGAGATATTCCATGTGCTTTCATATCGTTATGGGATATTGAAGATGAAGCAAGTGAAGAAAATGTATTACTATTTACATATTCCGCCATGCCACATCCATCGTTTTCTCCTTGTGGAAATATATACTCGTGCATATTAAACAATAGTCGGGGATGTTTAGAGGTGTGTGGATCTTCAGAAGATGAAGATAATTGCAAATATTTTGAGAAGAAAACTTTGAAATGTTTAGGAGGTAATCTGCATGGTAGGACCAAATGTTTGTCCATAACACATCAAAATGCAGTAACAATAACAAACGTTCGCATGATAGAAAACGACTTGAATAACTGTATTGTAAGTTTTTGGAATGTTTCTAATGAGTTCACGTTGAGACATTTATGGACACGAACAGTACCAAATCTTTTTAAAGAAATCAGGCTGCATAACATCACCCTTCAAGCCTGTGTCTTTTCACCATCATCGAAGTTCATTGGAATTTTACTATCTAATGGATTGTTAGCTATCATTGAGACTAAAAACCCCGAGAACACAATTCAAGTGGATTTATTTGCTTTGCTTCAATGTGAAGGTGGAACAACTTCAAGTTACCAACATCCAGTTATATTCGCTTTCTGTCCTAACGGTAGTGATGCTGTTATTAGTGCAGGCTATAAAAGAAGTTTCGGAATTATAAAAGCACAAAATTTCGGAAAAGATATCTCGTTTAAACTGCTACCAGATATAGATGACAGTGTCAAACACATGGGATGTTCGAAAAACGGATTTTATATTAGCATATGCTCTTCTAATGGTAATGTTTACATTTATGCGGTCAGACCTAACTACGAGTTGTTGCATACACTTTCACGAAAGACAGAAAATATTCAAGCAAACTTTTCTTCGTTTTCTTCATCATCAGAAGAGTTAGCTGTTAGTTACAGTGATGGTTTGGTCAGCATCTGGCAGTTACCACGCATTTTGAATTTAAAAGAAATATGTCGATTGAAAATATGTACGTTGATGACAATTGATCGTATTCAATGTTTGGATATTCCAAAGAAATTGATTGATTTTCTATCCTTTAACTGAATGTGTTTTCTAGCTATAATGATCAGATTTGTATCGTGAGGGTTTTTCATCATATCTCAAACTTTTTACTCCGGAAAAGGAAATCAAAAGACTTGCTAAGTGACAAAATTTAAATGTGTTTCATATCATGAGTGGTCTTAACATCTCGATGTATACAATTCGCAAAGGACTAGTATTTTCTCTCGATCGCTAAGGTTATAACTTCCCCCCTGTCCCAGATAATTTTATCAGAATGCCAGAATGCGCAGAACGTATGTCACCATGACATACCTAAAGTTATTTTTTTGGAATTTATATTTGCGTTTTTGCCCTCCCTTATCCACAAAAATAAATTTCACAAAAAGCGAAGAAAAACCATTTATTTATTTACACAGGCCTGAAGGAACATCCTTCACTTGCCACTTCAATAGTTAAGGTGCACCTAAAATGTTGTGAACATTATGACTCTCCATCATTACTATTTTGAGGTCATTAAATTCATATGGACCTGGACTTTCAGGAGCCAAGGAAATCACAAAATAGACTTTTCCCGAATTTCTGTTTAAACACCGTATTATTGCCTAATCAACATGTTCTGCCTCGTTTTGATGCAATTCATTGTTTTACTGATTGTGACACTTAATGACTTACTAATGTCTCTATTATTCAAATCCATGCAGTGCAGTTAAATGCAATTTTAATATTGAAAACGAGGCGGAACATGATAACTAGGCCATAATACGGTGTTTAAACAGAAATTCGGGAAAGGTCTATTTAGGGAATAAATTTTTCGAATGGCCCCTTTTGAAATTTTCCGTAAGATCATAAACGCTTGGCAGTGATGGAGAAGATTGTTAATCTTCATTTTTTGAGGGCAGACACAAATAATAGAAAAAGTAAGATATTTTACCAAAGATAGGCTGATTATACTGTGGAAAGAAAACCCCAAAAAAATTTTTCGGTCTCACAAAAAATGTTTATTTTCTTCGTGGGAATTAACCTTTGACTATAGCCTGTTCTAAAAATATTTCGCGGGATCAATTTTTTCGCGATTGTAGAAATTTGTTTTTTTCTTTAGTGTTTTTTAAAGAAGTTATCTGGTCTGTAAAATTAAAACTTAACAAAATGGACGGTGGTTTTGAAAAAACCCTGCTCTTTTTCCAGTATGGGCTAGAGCTTCATTACGGAATCACTGCGTCCGGATCAGAAGTAAAAAATATTGACATTGGAAACTTTCCTATTATGTTGCAAGATTTGTACTATTTTCCGACATTAAAAACTGCATCTAAATTCGCAAACTAAAGTTCTGCATTTTAAAAGCCATCATGTTTACAACTTCATACCCAGGACTTACAAAAAGCATAACAGTCTCTTTACTGACTCTGATCCCCAAGTTTTTGTATACTTATTTCTTTTTCTCGTCCAATACTTACACTCTCGCGAATGTGCTGAATGTGCTATATATAGGGCAGCTCTCCGCCATAGAGGTTTATATATTACATCTCCCTCGTCTTTTAAAAGATACTATCAAGTTCAAAAGAAGATTGTTAACGAAAATTAAATGTCCGTTTGCGCTTAACAGTTCCTATATACATGTCTATGGTAGTTGTCTATCATATCACCAGAATTCAACTGGTCTTCGTTCACGAGGTGGATTGCGTCGTCGAGGTTGTTCGTGCTGGATTGCGTTTCTCTGTTCAATTTCTTGACCTTGTTCGATATTACAAAGGTCGTCTTCGATTTCTTGTTTCAGCTGGAACTGGATCGGCGGGATAGGGAGGAAGTGTGAGATGTTCCGTGTTCTCGTGACTTGGGTGTCTGGATAGGTTGCAGTAATCATGCTGTGGTTCTTTGCGGTGACGTGGTACTGAGTCGGTTCATAGCGTGGTGTGAGTTTGTTGGTTTTGCGTTGTTTGAGCATGACTGTGTCTCCGACGTTGATGTCGTGTTCTTTTGCGTTCGTTCGCATGTCGTGATACTGTTTTCGTTGAATTTTCACGTCCTGCTGTCTCTCCCTCGCTTGACGGTAAATATGCGGGTTTACGTTGTCGTTGACTGTAGGAATCGCGAAATTGATGTTGCGTTGAAACATCACGGAAGCTGGAGTCAGCTTGGTTGTACAGTGTGTTGTGTTCCTGTAAGCGAAAAGAAAGTTTTGTAATTCTTATCTCCAGTTCTTTCGTTCAATATAGGCAGAACGAATTGCTTTCATGAGTGGTTTCATGAACGATTCGGCCTGTGAATTTGCCTGCGGCCATAATGGTGTGATTTTTTGGTGTTTTATTCCTGTCTTTCGGAAGAATTGTCTAAGCTTGTATGAGTGGAAGGGTGGTCCATTGTCTGAGATGATTTTTGTGGGTATGCCAAAAGTGGCAATGGTGCGCTGTAAGAATTCGATCAGTAGGTCTGTGGTTGTATTGTGTATTGGCTCGACGATTGGAAATTTCGAAAGCTGATCAACCAAAGCGATAAGGTAATATCCATTTGGTAAAGGTCTCAAGTAGTCCACATTTACTACTTCCCAGACTTTGTCAGGAGTTGGTGTGATGGCGAGTTTTGCTGGTGGGATTGGTCTTGATTGGACCTGGCATGATGCACAATGTTTTATGAAATTCTCTAGTTTGTCTTCCATATTCGGGAAGTATACTTTTGAGCGAAGCAAACTTTTGGTTTTCGTAATCCCCAAATGTTCTATCACGTAGCTGTATCACGATGATCTCGAGAGTTTCGGGAACTACTATCCGGTTCGATTTCAGGATGAGGTTTGGTGATTCGGTTACGGTAAGTTGGTCCTTGACATTGCGGTATGGTAAGAGTTTCGGTAAATGTTCCTTTATGTCTGCGTGTTGGTTTGGCTTGTCGAGCTTGTACCATGTGTTTGTTCGTATCATGTCAGCTACGAGTTGCAGGACTGGATCTTTCTGAGTTTCTTGATGTAAATTATTGATCGGTGCGGTGTCAGCAGGATGTCTGCTCGGGTAGTCGGAAATGTTATCTTCTCCTCGCACGTGTCGAAGGTCGAAGTTGTATCCTTGTAAACATAAAGTCATTCGTTCTATGCGAAATGGTACGACGGATTTGTGGTTGTTGAGTAAGTTGACGATTGGCTTGTGGTCGGATAGTAGCTTGAATCGACGGCCATATAGGTAAGTTTATTATGTTCGCATGCGTAAACAATGGCTAGGCACTCTTTCTTCATTTGTGAATATCGGCGAAAGTGAACGTGAGGAGTATGAAACGAGCTTATGATCTTCCTTGTTTGGAGTGTTCTGTACGAGAATAGCTGATATACCGAAAGGACTGGCATCGGTGTAGACGGAAATTTCTTCTCGGGGTCGAAGTACCCTAGGCATGAGTGTGAGGTAAGAGCGGTTCTTAGCTTGTCGAATTTGGATTGGCAAGCTTCTGTCCACGTCCATTTCGTGTCTTTGTGTAGTAGTTGACGTAGTGGGTATGTAATGGTACTGTATTTCGGTATGAAGCGTTTGAAATAGTTCATTAGTCCGAGTTTGGAGAGCTTTGAGATCTTCTGGAGGTTGTGTGTTTTTGATCTCGTTCAGCTTTTCAGGATCGGGGTGCATACCTTGGTCTGAAAATACGAAGCCAAAGTATTTCAGCTTGCTCTGACTGAAGAGGCATTTCTGTAGATTGAGTGTTAGCCCCTTGTCTTCGTAACGTTGAAGTACACTTCGTAGAGTAGCATCGTGTTCGTCTTGGTCTTTTCCGTGTACCAGGATATCGTCAGCACTATTTATAGCTCCTTCTATGTCTTTTATGGTTTCTCGAATGACATGTTGTAAATCCTCCTGTTCAGAATTGACACTTGAAGTTAAGGCGTTTGAATCGTTTTAATCCAGTTTCGGTCTGGAAGGTTGTAATAGATCGTGATTCTGGAGCTAGTTCGAGCTGATGGAAGGCACTTTTGAGGTCTAACTTGGTAAAGAGTTTTGCATTCTGGAGTTTGTATCTCACGTCGTCCAGTGTCGGTGTCGGTGTCGGGTATCTCGTTCTTTCGATAGCTGTATTGAGTCCTTTCATATCAATGCAAAGTCTTATTGACCCTGGTTGGTTCAGTTTCAGTGCTATCACCATCGGGCTGATCCACGGAGTAGGTTCATTTGTAACGGTTTCGATAATTCCAGCAGCCTCTAAGTTTTCAAGTTCCTCTTTCACTTTCTGACGTATAGCAAATGGAAGGCATCTTTCTCGTTGGGCAATTGGCGTCACGTCCTTGTTTATCTTTTACTTCACCTGGTAGTCACGTAGCTTCCCGATTTTACCATTGAAAACAGTTTTTGCGTATCGTTGGATGGTTTTCTTTAGATGTTCAGGAATGTTCTTTGAGTTTAAAATCTAGTTATTTTCTTCTTCAATCGTATTTACAAACGTTAATAGAAGCACCTGTATCGATGAGAACGTCAGTGGGTGTTTTTTCGATTAGAACACGTGTCTCGAAATCTTGTTTTTTCATTGCCCTTGAGTCTTTTCGTTTTTGATTGTAAAAAGATGCGTGTAGTATTCCTGTGCAGAGTCGCCTTGGTCCCGGTCGCCTTGGTCCCTTTATGGTATTTAACGGTTTGGTGTAGTCTCCTTCCCGTCGGTTTCTTTGGTTCGGTTTCGATCGGCATACTCTGGAGAAGTGGTCGTTTTTTCAGCAATTGTGGCATGTTTTTCCGAGGGCGCTGCATTTCTGTTGTTTGTGAGGAAATTCTCCTCCGCAACGGTAACACGTTTTCTGGTAGCTGTATCCGTCCTGTAATGATTTGGGTTTACGATGAGGGGGTTTTGTGTGTCTAGAAAAATTCTGCTTTTCGAGGACATTGACTTGGCCTTGTGTTTGTGTTTCCCTCTGTTTTTCGATCTCCTCGGTCTGAATTTTCATTGATTCGAATGTTTTTTCCGTAGAAAGTAGTTGCTGTAGAGTTTTCTCAGGGTTGTGGAAACTGTATTTTCGTAGTTTTGTATTGTTTGTGGAAAGTTCAATTTGTTGTTTGATCTCCTTATCTTTGTCTCCAAAATCGCATTTTAGCGCTTGCTCACGTAATCGTACGTAGTATTGTTGAGTTGTTTCGTCGACTCTCTGGGTCATCTTTCGGAATAGGAATCTCGTAACTCGTATTGACTTGAGGTTTGAAGTGGTTTTCAAAAGCTTCCACTATTTCAGCATATGTTGTGTTCTCTTCTCGTGGTATAATGTTTTCGTAAATTTCGTAAGCCACCAGAGTAAGCAAAAGTGAAAGTTTCTGTTTATAATCCATAACAACCATGGAATTGCATAGTAATTCAAATCTCTTCACATATCTCTTCCAACTTGTAAACAAAGCGCCTGGATCTTCCCCAGAACAATCAAAAGTCGAAAAATTAGGTAAATGTAGATTTTTAACCGCCATAACAATATTTCTCTTCTAAAAAGTTTCTCTTCTAAAAATTTTCTCCTCGTCGCCAGTTTTGTATACTTGTTTCTTATGTCGTCCAATACTTACACTCTCGCGAATGTGCACAAGGTGCTGCATATATAGGGTAGCTCTCCGTCATAGAGGCTATATATTACACAAGTAAGCAAAACAATTCACAACAAAAAAAATCGAAATAAAGTTTGCAAGAAAATGTGTTCAATAAAGTATGACTGATTTCGGTGATTTCCATCGCATTTTTCAGAAAAGAGGCGGCATTCTATCCAAATCATCCACGGTGTAATCATCATGATGACTGATGAGCTAGCTATTCATTCATCAATAATAACGAAATCCACAGAGACGTGAACAACATTCCCGCGAAAAAAAGGAGAAAAGACGCAATCTCGAGAAGTGAGAGAATCCGAAGTTACAAACCGAAAAAAAGAAAGGAAAAAATGATTTTGTTTTTTTATTGTCTTTTTTCTAACATTCTTAATTTTTTTTATTCTATGTATTGCCTTTTTGCGTCTCGCAATTCTCAGTTCTGATGTGTGCGCACCCCAACCTCGTACCCAGGGTTTCTTGCCTTTTTTATATACCGAGGACGGCGGCGAAGACCTCCACTATTACTATTATCATAAAAGTCACAAGCAAGTTAAGCTAAGGCGCCACTAGAGCTTTTTTCGTGCGCATGCAATGGAACATTGCTCCATTGCACGCGCAAGTGAAAAAAGATTCGTGTCTCATGGCTGTTTTTTCTTTTTTTTGTAACTAAAAAAAGGGGGAAAACCCGAAAAACCTTCAAATTTTGTCCCGGGAGCACTGGCACAAAATTTATGGGATGAAGCAAAAAAATTATTTTTCTCTCTCGTGTCCCATACTCTGCAATTGCGCCACGACGATATTTTATAATGTCGCCACCCAAAATCATTATTTATTCATCACTTGATGAATTTTTAATTTCGAAAACAAACTTGATAGAGAGAAAAAGTCTGTATCTAGTATAGTATGTCCATGTAGTGAAGGAAAGCATCAAAAGCAGTATGTCGGAAAAGAAGACTTTAACAGATAAACAAAAAAAGCAATTGATTGCTTTTTATAAAGAAAATCCAGCAGCTCTATGGGACACCAATAATCCTTACAATAAAAATAAAGAAAAAAGAGAAGATTTGAAAGCTTCATTGGTAGATCTCTTTGAAAATGAATTTACGATCGAAAAGCTGGAAGCATCGTTCCATTCTCTCAGATCATCAATGCTTCGGGAGGTGAAGAAAAACATTGGGGTTGAAGTACCTTCCAAAAAGTGGAAGTTTTATGGAGAAATGGAATTTTTGGTAGCTGATTTGACAAGAGAAAAGAAAAAAAGTCAATTTTCGAGTGAAGAGATAGAAGATTTGATTGATTTTTATCGCGAAAATCCTTCTTTGTGGAACCACACACTTGAGGAATATAGAGATAGGGTATTGAGGGAATCGCGTATGACCAAACTGAGTGAATTTTTCGATGGAAAATTTACCATTAAAGAGCTTAAGACTTGTTGGCACAACACCGTCACCAACTATAAAAGAGAAAAGCTTAGGGAAGAAGCATCACAATCGTCCGGCATGGCTTCTTCAGAAGTCTACTACTCTAATTGGGAGTTTTATAACCAAATGGACTTCATCGATGTCACTTGTGATGTGGATGAAACTGTTAGCTCTTTAGATGATAGCATCCAAAACGCTGAGCCTTCTAAAAAGAAGTCAAAAGTGCAGAAAGCCTAAGACGAGCAAACAGCAAAAGCCGAGTTGTGGAAAGCTTTAACATACTCAATCACCCAAAAAAACACTTATCAACAAGAGCAACAAAGAGAGCAACAGGGTTCTTCAAATTCTAGCTACCAACGACGAAAAGAAGGATCTTCAAAAAGTGAGTTAGATTTGGAAAGAAAGGCTGAACTTTTCGGTAAAATGGTAGCCGACAATCTTCTACAGTGTGACCCCAAAGATTGGATTTTGTTGAAGAAAAAAGTGATGGACATGTTTTTCGATTATGAACAACAAAAACAAGCAAGCATTCCGCAACAGTTCCCACTCCAGTCCGGGATCTTTTCAAGCATGCTTCAGCAGACAGGAAATTTTAATCCTCATCATGGACATGGACCAGTTCCAATTACTCAAACGATTCATCATTTACTGGGAACTAAGCATTTCAAAAACTTTATTAATATTTTTACGTTTACGGTTTATATCAGGTCAAAAATTAGGTTTTATTTGTAACTAGGAATAAAAATCACATTTTGTTCAAGACTTCTTTATTTTTCAAGTTCAATTAACTTGTCTGATTTTTCTAAACTTTTGCTAGAACAATTTAGAATCTCCCTATTTTAATTTCTCAGCCACTCAAGCCGTGTTGTTAATAATTGGAAAATTTGACCATAAAACAAGGGTCTCAAAAACATATATAAAACGATAAAAAACTTTTAATGACTTTCAAAGGGATTATTAAACTATTATCAAATCCTTTAAGAAATTAATACAATTTTATTTCAAGCTTAATATCTAAATGTCAATTTTGGCAGCCCGCCATTGCCAGCTTACTGCGCCTTCCATGTTAAAGTATTCGGTGAATTCTTCTCGAATTGATTTTGCAACATTATTTGGGCGGTTTCCATATTTGTCATTTACGATGGAAAACCATGAGCCTGTTGGTAAGTCGTCTCTCCAACGCCCAGAAATTATTTCACCAGAAGAAGTTTCTTGATCAATTAATCCTTTTGGCAAGTCAACTTTCCCAATAGAGTTTATACTTCTTTGCCAGTTGTGCAAGGTTATTGCTGCCAAAGTTAAAGTTCTCACTTTCTCTGGTTCTAGCGCGATAGGACGACGGAAGATACGCCATTTATTGGCCAGTATTCCAAATGCATCTTCAGATATCCTTCGCTTTCGAGAGAGACGATAATTGAAAATGCGTTTCTCTAGTGAAAGATTTTTCATTGGATATGGTTTCATTAGGTATGTTTTTAGCGGAAAAGCATCATCACCTGTAATCACGAAAGGAATCTTATTGTTTCGGCCAGGTAATACTTGAGGAGCTGGCAAATTTAATGTTCCCTTTTCTATTGCTTTTTTCAGTTCACAGCGGTCCCAAATACCACCGTCGGAGTTTCGGCCATTGGCACCAACCTCAACATACAAAAATTCGTATTCTGGTCCCACCATTGCCATTAAGACTATACTATCCGTGCCTTTGTAGTTTCGATAATGTGATCCCGAATTGCCTGGTTGTTGGATTACTATGTGTTTCCCATCAAGTGCGCCAATACCATTAGGGAAATTCCAACGATCGTTAAATTTGTTTGCGATCTCTAGCCATTTTTCTTCAGTTTTCGGTGTTGATAAATATTCGGAACCCAATCTTTTTACCAAGGCATTTGCGGTGCAGATTATCGCATTAGAAATTTTCTTTCTTGAAATTCGGAATTGAAACTCCAATGACCGGAACGTTTCACCAGTTGCTAAGCATCGGAGTGTCAAGCAAACCATTTCTTCTGGGGAAATGCACTTTCTCATTTGAGTATCTTGTTTCTGGAGGTCGTCAGAAAGCAAATCAACGAGATACAGAAATTGGGTATTATTCATTCGAATATATGCTTGACATTTTTTAGGGTCCATTCTGACGTCCTGAAATATTGTATGAAACGCCCCATAAGTCTCTCTTTTCTCTAACCATGGTTGAATCCAACATTGTCTCTTTGGAGCACTTTTCTGTTCTTCTTCGTCTTTGTCAAGTAATAAAAGAGCCAACACAACCTCGTCTTGTATGCTTGCAGCCATGACGAATACTACATAAGTATTCACAAAAAAGATCACAGACACAACTTTTATCTTTCAAAAAATATGCCGAAAAATCTTAAATATTTATGGATGGCGAGACACAAAAAATTTTCATGCGCGTGCAATGGAGCAAATGTTCCATTGCACGCACACGAAAAAAGCTCTAGTGGCGCCTTAGCTTTATAATAATGATGATTATGCCACTTTTCAATGGTTAGAACGGAAATAATTTCTGATCCTATTAATTCTTAAAAAGTTTGGCATTAGATAGGTCTTTTGTAGCGATCTTTGATCCAAACTATAACTTTTTTAACCCGACACCCCGAGGACAACTGTGGATAATTACAATTAATTACGCGCCATCTGCTGCTACTCCCTCCTTTGACGTAATTTACTGTGTAATTTCGTGAAATTTTACTTAGAGCTACAAAAGCATTTTTATGTACAGGGGGTTGTATAAGTAGAATATATAATAACTTTTGAATTGATTCTTATCAAAAATTATCGGAGATTGCCCTAATAAGTTTTTTTATATTGATGTAGCATGTTAGGATAACCTTCTTAAGATATGATAATAAGTTTTTTTTCAAAAGATTGTGCATATACCGTAGATTGCCTCCCTGCTATCGTGGCACTGTTTTCTAGAGTCCCGTAAAAAAAACTGAGGCTGCAAATAATGTTGTGGTAAACAGTCCTGTCTGAGGATTTGTTGATGCTCCATCTAACTTATAATCTGGTATATGTAGAGTTGGATTCTGATTGTGATTTTTCTGAACTGGATGAAATAGGGTTTGATATATATGTAGTATGTATCATTGCAATACACGATTTCACAGTTTGGGAAACGTAATAGCTCACTATAAATTTGCATTGTTGTTAAACTCTTATTCAGTATGTGAATTGGGAAGTAAAATAGAAGAAATTAATAAGGCTCTGACCAGAAGCAGAAGTGAAAATAATTTTTTATGAATTTTTTGAAAAGAAAGTTATCAATTCCTTTATATATATTCTTTGAAGATACTTATTTCCCATAACATATAAAAAAATCTAAGCAAAATACTCAACATTTCAGGAAATAAAAAATGTTTTCATCTTCCTTCAGGTCAAACTCTTATTAATTTGTTCATTTTTTCTTCCCATTTCTAACACTGAATGTGTGCTGAAAATCTGAAACTATGAAATGGTGTATTGTTAACGTTTTCAAAATTTTAAACATCAACAACAGCTTCACAACGAAGACCAGCAGAAATGGTTTTTCACAACGGAAATCTCCCCCTTTTCTGCCACCCACCCAACAACCACACAAAGCACCAGTACCCTCCTCCTCCCTCATCCCCAACACATAATTCTCTACTGTGTAAGTCAAATTTAGAGGAACCAAACACTAATGTTCCAGTGTCAGTGTGTACACGTGTTTTAATGATAAAATTCCTGCTGTGTTGTTTCACTTTAGGAGGGGCCCAGTCACATTTCTATTTGATGCACATTTTGCGTTATTCTGACGTGAAAATCTTACCCGCTGACCTGGTTTCCTTCACGTCATAAGTTAAATTTAATATAAAATAAATAAACAAGAAATTTGTTTACATTAGAAGGAGCCAAATCCCCACTTCAGATAGTTTCATCTATGCTTGACATGCTTTCCCCGATGTTTTTATATTTTTATTACTAATGTTGTTTCGATATTGTATTTCATATCGTACATCCTTTTGAACGTAAATTAGGTTTCCTTTTTCATTTATTGCATTCTAAAGTTGTTTTGTGGAGCATAGACAAATCGGCCGAAAATCCCATAAAATGATAAGTTGCTCTCCTGTTTTGAATGTAGACACCAATTTTTAAAATGGCGACCTAACTCCCAAATGGTCTTGTGGCCCTGTGCACCACTTTTAAACAGAAGATGGATAGGCTCTTTGCTACCCATCTTCTGTTTTGAAACAAAGCTATTCTTGTTATATTTGTATGTATTTTTTTACAAAAATGACGCTTGTTTGTATAAAACTAAAAAGGAGGAAAATCAATATTAGTTACTTCACGTCAGTGTTTGTAAACCACCCGCTCACAAGCGTCATTCTGACGCGAAACGTGCACCAAAATCGAACATGTGACTGACCCTTACCGTGTATACACAAAACATTAACGGATAACTCACTGATCCATGCTGTTATTTTCCGATTCCCTATGACAAAATTCAATAAAAACTCAAAAATCTCTATTACGATGAAAGTTTAGATATTTAAAAAAATCTGTTTTTCCCTTATTATTTTGTTCATCTACTTTTATGTCAAATTAAATAATGGAGAGCAATAAACGAATCAGTTAATATATTATATCTTTCCTATGAATTAGTATATTTAGTGCTTTAGTCAAGAAAATTGGATTACATTGCTTTATTACAAATACCAACTATACAATCTCAAAATGGTAAGTCTTTATTTAGGCATACAATCTAATGATCTTCCATTGGTGTCATTATTTTTTTGTGTCGTCTATTATTAACAATGTACATCATTATTCTGTATTTTATATTTTTGTTTTAAAGAAACGCATACCTGGGGGCTCCAAAAATCTAAGAAATTTTTTCTAGTACATCGTTGCATACCCAAAACATTTTAAAGAAACAATGAAAGATTTATTATTATGCTCCTAATTTAACATGAAAAAACACATTATTTGAACATTAACATAGTTTGACAAAATCGAATGTTACTTTTACTGTTTAAGGTTAATTTAAATTCATAATTCAAACAAAATGTCAAGACAATTGGGTTTTTACCATTTCTCTACATCTTCATTCGCAAGAAAGCACATAAAAATCTGTGTATGTATACAGAAATTTATGTTTTTACGGTTTTATTGTGTTATCCAAAGCCAAAGCCCCTCCAGTTGGGAAAGTTAATTTCTCCTGATGTAATTCCACATGAATTGCCTCTTCTAGCCCTAATGACCCTGAAATGTGATCACAGAGGAACAGACTGTCTGTCATATCTAAAGGAGTGGTGGGTCTTAGCATTTTTGTCCTGAGGTGGGCTTGAACCAGGGATCCCTGAATCCCACTCTGTCACTTCATAACCACTTAGCCACTAACAACTGCAACAATATCATAGGGATCAGATGAACAGGTATACGTCTTCAATAAAATGGTGGAAATAGTTACCATATTTACTCGAAAGGGCGCCTTCCTCGAATTAGCACACCCCCTTTTAACGTGAAATATTTAATGAGAAATAGTATTAAAAAGCTGGTTTTCCACTTAAGTTTTCGCCTGCTGTTGGCAAACATTTTTCGTTGAGTGACGTTATTTCAAGTTTTTGCTTGATCGTCAGCGGCTAAAATTTTGTTCGGCAAAGGAGTTCAACTTTTTTCAACTACTTGGCAAAGTTTTTCCCAAGGCTCAAAAGTAAGCCATATTTGATTCTTGAATCTGTAAATTTTGAAACCATGCAAAATAATTTACTAAAATTATTGAGACTTCTGACACAAAAAGTTGAGAATAAGCCTCACTTCCTTCTGTATCACTTGGTTCTTCCGCCTGCTGACTTGCAATTGGGAAGTTGACTTACGACCGAGATGAGATATATTATAGTATTGCTCTAACTTGTCCGAAGAAGGCCAATTGTGCGGTCAGATGATTACTCCAAATGGGCTGAAACTGTGCTTTTAAAGCGCATCGGAGTGAAGTATCAAGATACAACATGACTGAGACCAGAAAACAGGCATCAGTAGTCCCACTCGATGGTACTTTCCACTGGGTGTTGTAGTGGATGGTGTCAACCACTACACCATTGCTGCACAACGTTGTTTCTCACTATAATGTTCAGATAACTTTAGCATGAACTCAACTAATACTCGTATATTTATGGTCTACCAAACAAAAAATTTAAGAATTATGGATTGGATTATTTCTTTTTACAGACAAAAACATATTTACCAGAAAAAGAGAAACCATTAGTAATGCAGCATTTTTTTATGCTTTTATGTAAAAATAGCAGGGGACAAAGAATATAAATCACAAACAATGATTGCAATGACTTACAAACAATCGACATAGGAAGAACACATTGTTAATTCATTTTGGACTTTTCTCTTTATTTCTTTACGAACATGTTTTGATAAATAATGACAGAAGAAAAACGAATCGAATGGGTCTTTTAATGTGCCCGAAGGGAAAAAAAAGGTTGATTCATGCATGAAATCGTGGGAAGTATCAACAGTGAGAAGTATGAACAGTAAATTGTTATTTTGATCACTGATGCAACAGTAAGAAGCTCACTCTTCTAACAAAACTTTCATACTAACCTTCCAAACATCCACTTTGGCTTTTAATAGTAGCAGTGGTGTTCATTTTTGACAGAATTTGTTTTTATTTTTATTTCTAAATTTTCTATATATATATAATATATTATTATTGTTGTTGCTTTTATTGTTGCTTTTTGTAATGTTTTTTATTAAGTTGCCAACAAAGATATAGTGGGATTAAAATTCTATAGCATATTGGCCATATGCCTTATGGATTTTCTTTTTGAAACAAAAATACTACTTCACACCTTGTCATTCATGAAAATCGCAAAAACATAAGATACAATAGAAATCATAGCATTAAAAGACTTAACAATTTTGACTACATTTCCATTTTAACAAAGGATGTTCAATCTGGCCTATCTAGTGAGTGAAACTGAACACTTCTGAATTTCAGTGGTGCTTGTAAGTTTCCTATAAGTTTGATTGATTTATAGAATTATACATTTTCCTGATGTTTTTCTTTTCACAGGGATCAGATTACTCCTTGCCAGCGGACATGGTCACACATTGTAAGTGTAGATGTTTTTTTTTTTAAATATTAGGGTTTTTTTTGTTACCGACAAACAACTTTAAATTCGATGAAATATTTTGCTTTAGTTGACAATGAAGAAATTAAAAGACTTGGGAAGAGGTTTCGCAAGCTTGATATTGATAATTCAGGAACTTTATCTATAGAAGAATTCATGTCCTTGCCGGAGTTACAACAAAACCCGTTAGTTCAAAGAGTAATAGAAATCTTTGATACAGATGGCAACAAGGAAATAGATTTTAAAGGTTACATTAAAACTTTTTGGACAAAATTTTCTAGTTTACATTCTTTGTGAGTATAGAAGTTTGCATTGCAAGGAAACCAGCTCTGATGTTTGTACATTCTTTTATTGAATTTTATAGAATTTATTGAGGGGATATCACAATTCAGTGTTAAAGGTGATAAAGAAGCTAAATTGAAGTGTAAGTAAGTTTTCATGTTCAAGAAAGTATTAGAGGTTGTTACGGGCAACATGACTTTTTTCACCGTTTACATGTAAGGAGGTGTTATGAAATTCATGTTTGGTTGATTTTCATGTCGGTCAAAAAGACAGATTATTGATTTCCATTTCATGCTTTAATGAAACTTTCATGTTGCCTATCATATAAACATACTCTTAGAGATAAAAGAAAAATGTGTTGTCCTTTATGACATGTGGAGTTCATCTGGTACATTAGCTCATAATATGAATTTTACATCAGTTTATTTGCGATAGTGTTTGTGTTGTTCACACCAATTAACAGTAACAAAGTTTTTGTTTTGGAATTGCTGATTCTTGGAACCTGAAAAAAGAGTGTTTGGATTGACACATGTGTTGCAATATGAAGACACTTGAATAAATGGGGGTAGTGAGTCATTTATTTAAGCTGTCTTCATATTGCAACAATGACCACAAGTATTAAATCTAAAATCCTACAATTTTTTCCATGCCATTTTTATTGGAATTTGTTGAGCAAGTTTATAATAATCCATGTTTGTTTTTTCTTTCTCTGTCCAAACCCAGCATGAAATAGGAAGTACTGTTTAAAGTGTAGAAGGTTTGGTGTTGTGACAAAATTGTGTCAATTTGTCAGTTTACACTATTCAATGGATTGAAACAATTTCAAGTTTTGAGAAAATGGAATTATATAAACAGAGAATGAAATCCTTTATAGAGATGAAGGTTGTTATGAAAAGAAAATTTTGGAAAAATGACCAGCTGATTATACAGAAATCCTTCTGCCTGCAAGGGCATTTCATTTAAATTGCAATAAAAATCAATCAGTGTGAAGGAGTGGAATGCATTTGAAAACTTTCTCATTTTAGTTGCATTCAAAGTTTATGATATTAATCAGGATGGATATATATCTAATGGAGAGTTATTTACGGTTTTGAAAATGATGGTTGGAAATAATTTAAAAGAGGTTCAGTTGCAGCAGATTGTTGATAAAACAATTCTTCAATTTGATCTTGATGGTGATGGAAAGATTAGCTACGAAGAATTTTGCAACGTAAGTTTCCCTTCTGTTTTTTGTTAATGACATAACCTACATTTACCGCCCAACCGGTAAAGTTTGAACCTATATAATTGTCCCTTCACCTATGATTTTTATGTTTTTAAACCTCAATCCATAGATCGAACCATTTTACTTGCAATTTTAAAGGGAAACAGACTTAGTCCTTTTTTGTTTTTATCTTAAAAAAACCTTGAAAATAGAAAAAATAGGTATTATTTGTCTTCAAATTATTTTCCAAACGAAAATTATGGCCCCTAAAAGTTTTGTTTTTTGTTGCTTTGGTTTTTACGTCATTGGCTCAGCTGTCTTTCAGTGTTTCGATAATTCTTAGCTTTGAATATCTTAAGCTATGAAAATGTTTCGTCAGAATTTTATGTGGAATCTGATGAATCTACAAATTTCCGAAAAATTCATTCATTGATTTATATGAAAGAGAGTCAGAGAATGATGAAGAAGAATTTAAAAGGAGGAAAAAACTAAGAAAACTGAAACTAAAAGAATAAGACTTACACTCGGATGATTTAAATTCCAGCTGTGTAAAGAAATACATAGTTAATATCATAATACTGGCATTAAAATGAAATAACCATTAAGTATATTTTTTTGGTGGCTAAAGCTGCTCTTACACATTGTTGATACATTGATAAAAGTAGTTGATGACAGCAAAGGTAGATAATCACAAAAACTAAGCCTCTTAGGTGGAATAGCAAAAGTTGTTTTTAATTGACTACTTTTATCAAAATGGATCAACAATGCTCTTACACGGTCATATTTTATATGATATATTATATATGATAATATCAAACACCTGTTCATACTCAATATGTGCACTGCTCTTACAGGATCATTCCAATGCATTTATCACACTTTCTTTTCGTGCTTAACATGAGTGACGAGGAACTTGTTGCTGTTGCTGTAATAATTGCAGTTACCGCAATACAAAAACAGCAAAGAAGAAAGAAAAGAAAACATGGCTTCCCCAAAGATTGGAATATGGAATTTATAAAACCTTGCTTTCCGAGTTATGGCTGAAGGATGAAAGTAATTGTATTCATCTAGAATAACCAAAGACATTCCTCTTTTTCAAAGCCGTCGATAAATTTATCTGTAACAATTTTTGATTTTCCTTTACTCTCAGACATGTTTATAAAAAACTTACTTTCTCTCTATCTTGTAAATAGAAAATGTTTTAACACTTTGGTATGGCTGGGAAATGTATTTTGATTGCTCAATTTCACAGAAACAATAGATTTATATGTTATATGGATATGAAGAAATAGAACACATCCTATTTTCAAAAAATTGGATCATATACAAATTTTTATATGATCATATATCATATTAAATATGACCGTGTAAGAGCGGCTTAATGAATAAAAACATTTGTTTCATATTTATGATAAAAAGTACAAAATTTAAGTTTAACTCATCAAATCACATCTTCAAACAAAAAAACTTTGAACTGTGACGTTGATGTCCATTCTCTAACACAGTGTTTATTTTTATTTTTACAAAACAATTCTTACCTTCAAACGAAAAAGAAAAAAAAAATTTCCAAACCTTGGTTTCTCTTTAAAGCTAAAAATGATACTTGTTATGCCCTATCAAAACATTTGACATTTTGCAAATATTGGTCACATATGTTATAATTGTACTGAATAGACTATTCTGGTATCTCACATTTTATGAGAAAGTAACTGTAAACACTCTCTGTTGTAGAGTTTCGGGGGTAAAAAACATTTTCATGAGAGCTTTGACCGGGACGTTTGGTTGTTGTAGTTGTTTAATGGAAACAAAATAAGTAAACCTTTATAGAAAGTTATTTTGATAATAAAATGTGTCAAATGGAAAAGTAATATAATAAACCAAAACAATTTCTTTCTGAAAAATCCTTTTCACAGTGATTTATAGAACGTGCTTGTTTATATCTAAACACCATGAAGGAGCACACATGATTTGTCATGACGTGATTATGACATCATACTCAAACTTTAAATAACTTGAGAAAATAACTCGAGAAAATTAACTCGAAAATGACATGCCTCCTAATAAACGCCCATGATCATTTAGTACTTTTGAAGTACCACACTGTGGCGATTTTATTCGAACCTGGCGTTTATTAGATCACGGTTGTTTGTTTTGCAATTTCGCAATTTCACTTATGAGACACCGGTTTATGAATGGAAACAGGGAATAAATTTTTCGTTGGTGTGTTTTAAATAAATTATTGGCTTCACCAAAGGTCTTACCCAGGGCGTTTATTTGAGTACGGGTCTCTATTCAGTCATTTACGGTATTGCCATTTATCAATTTCCCAGATATTGGAATGGTGTATTGAGAAGTTCTTTTGTTTGTGTGAAGTATTTCTGAATTTCCCTTTTTTCTTTTTGTCAAGGTTGTTGGCAACATGGATGTCGACAAAAAGATGGTTGTGGATGTGTAAATCTTCATGTTGAACAGTACTTTTTTAAGGCTATTAGTAGATGAATTTCTTGTAAAACTTTCAGTTTTTTTTATTTGCATAGTTGACTAGTATACAAATAACAATGCATTTAAATATTCATTATTAATTCCAAGATGGCTGGTTCTCATAACATTGGATATGATTCAACTGCCAGTTGATTGCACACTCACATCAGAATTCTCAAGAAGGGGAAAAAAATTCACAGTTTTTTTGTTGACAAAAAGTTTGGTATTGTGATTCAATCAGTCCTTTTTCAGCCATCTTGTTTCAGTGGATAGTTGTTTTTGATTTCGTTTATTTATTGATGTTGTTCTAGATTCATGTTTTATTTTCTTTGGGAGGCAGGTATAATAATGTCTCAGAAAGTATTTTTTCCCTCCTTAACTTATTTATGGGTTGTTTATCTTTACATTTATTATTGATAGCAAAAATTCGTATATTTCTTTGTTTATCTCAGGACAAAATTTGTATGAAATTTGTCAACTGCTATGTCATTTATTTACATTCCGATTAGTAACAAAATTGATTGAAGAGTAAATTATGCTTTTCAATTTTGTAGTCTTATTTCCTGCCCTGTTCTTTGTTGAGTCCTTGAAGGTTTTTATTTGTCATTTTGACTGTTGATGCAGCTATGTTATAAGATTAAAAGTTTTGTCATCGTGTTGTTAATGCGCTTTATTTGTTTCTCGGAAAGTGAAATTTCAGACATGCTGTCTGCATAAAATCATTTTAAAGTCTATATGTCTGTGTATATTAACAGTGGAAAGTATATCTACATTATATCAAACTCGAAAGAAATCATTTCATCAAGAAAATTGTTATTAATTCTGTTTTTCCTTGAAGATCATGTTCTGATAAAAAGTTCAAATTAATATGTTGTTTAATGTATATTTCGGTAGAAATCTATACGAAATATTCAGTCCCATCATACATCAAACTTCCCATCATGCATCAAACTTTTTGCTTGTTCTGTTGATAAAATGTTTTTCTTCATTTTGTGTATCTAGTTAATATTCAATATTTAAAAGGTCAAAATGTATAGGAGGCTTAGTAACATACCAAGGAAATGCATTGGTCGATATTTGTGCTCAGCTGGTGATAATGAGTCATATAAGTTTGTTGTTCTTGGTGGTGGTGCAGGAGGTTTAAGTGTTGCTTCATATCTTTCACGAAAATACCCAAGTCAGGTGGCTGTGGTGGAGCCTTCGGAGGTGATGTCTCAGAAAGATAAATGATCTTACAAGATTTTTATATTTGCTTATTTATCAATATTTCATTAGTTCAAACTATTAGTACAATTGAATTCTGTGATAACTCAGACTTTGATAACATGGATGTTCCTACACCTGCAGAATTACTTCGCTTAACTTGGGCATGCGTTAAGTTAGATAGTTTATTAACCTCTTTGAGTGTCCAACTTGTCAGGATTCAACTGTATTTCAATTCCTTTTTATTTTCTGAAAATTCTGAATGTCTTCGTTTGGGTGCTGTATCTTTTTTCATTCCTCTCCTATAATTCCATTAATCTCATTCTAGGATCATTACTACCAACCAATGTGGACATTAGTCGGAGCTGGTCTTAAAGATCGAAAGGAGACTATTCGACCAATGGCTTCTGTCATGCCATCACAAGCTAAATGGATAAAAGCCAGGGTTTCAGGTTTTGAGCCAGAAAGTAATATGGTTTTCACAGAGTCTGGGCAAAAAGTTAGCAATTACGTTGATACAATATTTTTGTACGATGGTCCGATATTTTATTAAACATTTCATGCTATGGTGAAATTTGTCAGGCACTGAGTTTTTAATTGAATTGGACACTAAAGCCTGGTTTCCATTGTGAAATAATGTGAAGTAAGGTGTTGTTTCAAAAAAAATCATAGAATGGAAATCATTATAACTCATTTGGATAAGGGTACTATCAGTGCTGTGCAAATATATGAACAGAAAAAAATAATTTTGAAGAGTTGGTACCAAGGTTAAGTAGTAAAAGATGCTGTTCAATGTACTAATCAAAGAGGATTATACCTAACCTGTTTTCCAAAAAAAATGTTAAACCATGTACACAAGTTTACAACATTTATAACAGAAGAAGAACATATTAGCTATTTAAGCAGAAAACGTAATCTTGCATATAATCCTATTGGTGATACAGAATGAAAACAGAAATTATTCAACATAGGGTATGATCCGCTGCTGAACGTATTCCTGCAACAATAATATTTTTGACTGTTATAAATGATGGAATCTGCTGGCATTTGATGAAGCTTCTAATCATGGTGTTGAAGTGTAACTGAATTGTTCTTTTCCCTTAGCTTAGTTATGATTACCTGGTTGTGGCCTTAGGATTACAATTAAATTTTCATGCGGTAAGATCAAGCTCATGAAATATTTTGTTATAGAAGCAATTTCCTTTTGATTCAATGATTGAAGTTGATTGTGTGTTTTCTTCCAGTTTTGTATTTATTTATTTCATCCTCTTCGAAAATGCTGTATGTGATCACTCTACTCAAAACAACTGCTTAGATATGCGAGAAACAGACTGTCTTGTATATAGAACAACAAGTCTCTTTGAATCTAAAAACGTTTTCTGCTAAATTAAAAGTTCAAAAATTAAAAATTCATGACATATATGAAATACTGTTCTTTGCCAAAAAAAATCTCGGACTTCTTTGAAAATGTTGCTGCATTTTCTTTCCTTGTACATTTTTCATTTTTAGATTTCGTGAAATAATATTTTTGTTTGTTTTAACCTGGAGTAAAAGGAACTTATAAACCAAGCATGTTTTTGTATTTTATTTCAACTAAAGTAAGAAAATAAGAAATACAACCTTTCTCATGCTTCAGAGTGATTTTACTCGAAATGATGAAACCTATGATTTCTATGTTTCTATGAACTGTAATTACTGCTTTTTTAGTTTAGTTTAATTTAGTTTTTAAGAAAATAGTAACAATATTTCCAAATCAAGACTGGTAATTGTATATTTCATTTTCCATAATAGCTTCCTGGATTAGTTGAAGCTCTTGGTACAGAAGGTGTTGGATGTAATTATTCTTACGACACAGTATTGAGTACCTATAAGGCCATTCAAAGCTTCAAAGGGGGAAATGCATTTTTCACAGTTCCAGCCACGCCTATAAAGTGTTTGGGTGCTCCTCAAAAGATCATGTACTTGGCTGAAGAAATTTTCCGAAACGTAAGACAACTAATAATAATAATAATAATAATAAGCAATAATAATAATAATAAACAATAATATATCGATCATGATAATCCTCTCGGTTCCTTTACTGTTTGCAGAATGGAGTTCGAGATAAAGCTAATGTGATATTCAAAACTCCTGGCGGTGTTTTGTTCGCAGTTGAGAAATATCGGAATAGTTTATTGAAAGTTTGTGCTGAACGGAACATACAAGTTGATTTATTTCGAAATCTCGTGGCTATTGATGCTGCTAAGAAACAAGTGACATTTGAGTTTGTTGATGACGAAAACACACCAAAAAAAACTGAAACCGTTGATGTGAGTAATATTATTGTGTTATTATTTATTGAAGTTACTGTAAAGGTAAAATCACTTGTGAACTATGTATACTACAATCATTAAAAACCTTCTTTATGTCAAAACTCCACCAATAAAGAGTTCCTGTCGCGCAACTCACCATGGAAATGAAAAAAAAAAAAACCCACAGGATCATCTAACAAAGCTTAAAAACCCCTTGTCTGCGATTTTAAAATAATTATTCCGCTAATTATGCAATAAAGCACAATGGTTGAAGAAATTTATGCAAGTGAAGAAAAAATGAATATATTTTTTGAACAACAAAATTATTTATTAAACGGTGACACACACATTTAAAGTACCGGTGTCTAAAAGAATTAATTTTCAAACCAAAAACATTAGTGGTTGTGTGACTGGAACTTGTTGAGTAAAAACGGTAGCCTTATGAATTGAGCTCAATTTTCCAAAAAATGTTTATTTTTACAAAATTTCATTCCATTATTAAGAGTAAGAATGCTTTCCAAAAGTACATACTTTTATATAATGATTTCAAAGATTTAACAAAATATTGAGTGATAAAAAAAAAACACCGTTTTTCCTTTACAGTAACCTAATCAGTTATCAATGAGGGTCTTGCAAAGGAGGTCATAGAGCACTCAATGCCCCCACAAGTCTGCTAGACAACCCCCTTACACATCAATCTCGCGCTCAAGCTGAGTGGATTGATTCACACTGTATAGTCACTGACATGACTCTGCCAAGGATTTGAACCCTTACCCTTACCAAAATGGGTGATATCCATGTTGTTTTACACGAGCAGCTGTCCGATAATTTGAAATTCCTCCCTAGTATAACTTCATCCATGTTACCCCACCAATGGGACCAGTAGACGCTTTGAAAGGAAGTCCAATAGTAGATGCTGCAGGGTTTGTTGAGGTGGATGCAGAAACTTGTCAGCATGTCAAATATCCAAACATATTTTCGCTTGGTGATTCTTCAAACCTTGCAGTAAGTAAAACAGCTGCAGCTGTCGGTGCTCAGTCAGAAGTTGTTCGACAAAACCTTACCAACTTGATAGAAGGGAAAGAGTTAACAGCAAAAGTACGATTCTTCAACTTACTTTTTTTGTTAGTAATCTTACTTGCATTGAAGGATCTTTATGCTTCAAAAAGTCTTTTAACTAGTATACATGTTTTCATTAATTTGTTTTCAGTACAATGGTTATACATCCTGCCCATTGATTACACAAGCCAACAAATGCATATTAGCAGAATTTGATTATAGTGGCCAACCGAGGGAAACATTCCCCATTGACCAAGGAAAGGTATAAGCCCCTCTTAATGTCATTGCTAACATGATACTGAGGTCAATATTATTGGATTGATAAAATTCTGTTTTCTTTCATTTTTGAAGGAGCGAACCTCGATGTATTACATGAAAGCTGTTGCAATGCCAGAAATCTATTGGTCGTTACTGTTGAAGTAAGTTGGTGACATATTATTTTTTATGAAGCAGCCAACAAAAATATTCTTAGCATCATCACCATAGCGATGTCCATTCTTTATGAATCATTTGTTGTTGTTTTTATTTACTTCTATCATTTTTTGTTTCAGGGGAAGATGGCCTGGTCCAGAACCATACAGAAAACTCATGCATTTGTGGATGGTGTAGATAATGACGTTTGCTTCTATAAACTTGCATTATATCTTTTGAAAACAATTATTTTTACTTTTTTCTATCTTGCAAGTTATAAAACATACCTTCTTTTGGGCACAGTGGTATTTACATAAAAATGAAATTTTGGATTGTAATTTTTTGATTAGAAAATATTTCCAATTGTTATATTTTTGCTTTTAAAGAGGATTTTTTATTTTTTTATTGTCCTGTCTGACAACCATTTTTTCAAAGTTGTGTTGCTGGACTTGCTACATACATATTATTACTACACACAAACTTTTAATATTGAAAAAAAGGAAGAACCTGAATTATTTTTGCGATTCTTAAAGACAATGTGTTGTTATAAATATAGCAAAATCTGACATTATGATGGTCTCAGCACACGAGCATGAACAATATAGCAACAAGTGAGAGACAAGAAAAGGAATTGTTTGGTCTTCATAAAAGTAGCATGTGAAGTATCGTTGGTCATAAATATAAGCTACTATTTTTTGTTGCTTTTAATAATGACTTTCATAGAAGTAACTTAAAGGTCTGCATCGTTAATGATGATGTCAGCACGAGGTGGTACCTCGTTATTTATAACAATACATTGTCTTTAAGTGTATATTTGATATTCACACAATCTCTTATAATCTCCTAATATATTTTGTTTAGATTTGATGTAAATTTCATTTGGTTACAAATAATAATAATAATAATGATAATGATAATAATAATAATTTTCTTTAAGACAGTGCGGATTGTTTTCTTTTTTGTCTCGTTTTATAAGAACACTTTCTGATCACTTGTGAAACATTTCTGTTTCTACTTGGTTGCTAACTGAAAGTCATTTTTGGTATTTTGATTTTAATTTGTCACTTGGCATTACCATGGAAACAATTGATTCCTAGATATTACACAACTATGCCATGTGTTTTTCCGGCCCTCAATGAAGGAACTTCCAATTCTAACAGTTAACACTCTCATAAGCTATTTTGTTTTAGCTGCAATCATTAGTGTTACCAAAAATGGCTCCCACAGAAAACTCAGATGATGAAATAGTTTCTGAAGAAGAAGGATCAAAGATTGTTACACTGTTGTAAGTTTTGTTCTATTAGATAATTGAACAGCTTTTTAGAAGGCCTTTCCGACTTCTCTCTTGTGGAAGTTCTACCTTAATATCTAAGTTTCTCCAGCAAACGCCAACCTCCAATAAACGTTGCACCTAAATTCTTTATAATTTATAAACGCTGCTTTGTTAAATTGAGGAAATACTGTACTGTACCCAATCTATCCAGCCTTTTTTTATCTTTGTAAGAAACCACTGCATTGTTGGGTTTTTTTTTCATTCATACTGGACCTGCTGGCCTCATAGTAATAACCTTGACTTTCTTCTTTCTTCTTTCTTCTTGTTATTAGTACAACAGTCTTGACAAGCATCTTTTGGATCATGTGGTGTCTACTTACCATGCTCGTTGTTGTATATGTTCTGGCTTCTTCTCTGATGTTATATTCAACACAATTCAAAATGGAAATCATCTTTTCAAACAGAAGTAAACGATTTGTTTCCATCATTGTTTGTTTTGTATAAACAAGAAAAAACTCTTAACGAGTCTCAAACACTGTAAACATTATATTTCCAATGTTGTTGGCAACATGTTGGCACTGTTTGGACAGCATATTGGCCTGTCGAACAACATGTTGGCCTGTCGAATAACTTGTTGGCCTTGGAAAGATGATGCACGAAATGAATTCAAACAATTGAATGTTGGTGCAGCATGTTGGCATCTGTTCAAGCTGCACCAACATTAGAAAGGCGGAAACCTCAAAAATGTTGTTGGACAAGCCAGCATGTTGTCACAGTCTGCCTTTAATAAATGCCATGTTTTTTTAGTCCGTACCCCATGGTTCGCTGACATTACAGACTGTAAAAGTTTTGGTGTTGCAAAGTGTGAAAATGTTTACTTCAACGGTCCTGCTGGCAAACTTGGTGCTTGGTCAGTACTTTATTATGAAGCTCTTCCTCCAGTAACCAGCGTCACCACAATTGTGTAATTCTGATTTCTTCAGAGCTAGTTTTGTGTCGTCATTTGATACTATCTTGGTATGTGTTTTTATGGCGACACAAACGGTTGTATGATACTTGGAAGGGAAAACTAAATCCAAATGTATTTATTTATGAATATTTTTTATTTGAAGTGAAGTTAACTTCAAACTGGCCTTAATATTGCAGGTTTATTTCCCCAGCATCGACAAAATATATCACTAAAGAAGCATATATATTATACTTACATGGAAACACAGGGTCAAGGTAGTATGTATGGATGTCTCTCTGGCTTAAGCAATCAACAAAATACCTCTTTCTATGTTTTTTTATAATCTCGTAGAGCGCTGGAGCATCGCATACAGATGTACAAGGTAATATTCGTCTTTCTTTTGGAAGGATGGCCACTAATCTGGAAAACTTAGTCAGGGAAAAGGAAAAATTGCCTGAAAGTCAGTGAAAATAAGAGCCCAATCCTGAAATAATAAAAACAATAAAAAATCCTTCCTTATTCTATGTGCTTTTTCGTGCAGATTAACATCAGGGAAAGTTGTGGTCATGAAAATGTAGTACAGGTTAAATTAATGGCCAGCTGTTTCATTTATGGATGATTTAAACTTTGTCTTCTCCTAAATTTTGTTATTACAGAAGTTATCAAAGATGGGTTACCATGTGTTAGCTGTAGATTACAGAGGTAGTTTTAGTGTTTTGCATTTTCCGAAGAATTTCAAAAAATTTTCTAGTAGAAGAATCTGTAACTAACCTGATGATAAATCTTCAAAAAGGTCTTCTAACCTTCAGATGACTTGTAAAGTAAATTTGGAGAGAAAATAGAAACTGATGAAAGATTTATGCGTACATGGAATATGTGTCCGTTATACGGAGATGTCCGCTTTACGGTGTACGCTTTATAGATATTCCAAATGTTATTTTCCATCCTTTTTGGGTTGTTCAGGTTAAACATTATTGCTATATTTTTATTAGGAAATAATAACTACTTTAGTTGTGTTGTCTATCCCTTATTCTTCCTTCCTTCTGATTCTACTTCTTGTTAAACTCGACATTGTTTGACTCATTTTGAATTACCTTCCTCCAAACACAATACTGCTCAAATGACCTCACGCGAAAAAAAGATAAAAATAAATCAATAGAATAAGGTAACATGAAATATGAAATTTTAATTATGAAATTATTTTTAAGGTTTTGGTGATTCTGACGGCTGGCCAACGGAGCAAGGTAGATATCTGGAGACATCCATTTATGACATCCCTTATGACATCTAGTTTTTTGGCAGCTGTTTTTTTTTTTTTTTTTTTCAATTATACTACATACTTTAGGTGTTGTTGAAGATAGTAAGCGTGCTTACCAATGGCTGATGGAAAAAGCTCACGGGCATGCTGTTTATATTTGGGGACATTCTCTTGGTTCAGCGTAAGCGTTTCACGTTTGGAACCAGCTAACAGTTCTAATAGAAGTGATTGAAAGAACGGTCCATATAAACTGACTCTAAACTCAATTACCCAACTAAATTCTCAAGGTTTCCACCACGAACTTTACTAGTTGGAAAGTGATACATGTTTAATAATACAAAAAAGAAACAATATTCAAAATCAAGACTTTGTTAAAAATTTAAACTTGACGTTTTTTTAGGGTAGGTTTGCAGCTAGCATCTATCTTGAATGCAGAAAGTAATGACCTTTTTTTACTTCCCTTTTCTTCTGAAAACGTTCTCTCCATTAGTTTTGCTTACTTTGCATGTTTTAGGATCGAGAGTAAATGGGCTTTTTCTGGAAGCGCCCTTCAACAACATGACAGATGGAATCAAATATAACGCACTAGCCTCGGTTAGTATATCTTTAATCCAGCAGCACATGGTGTTTTTTCAATTTATTATTATTATTATTATTTTTTTTTTACCATAGCCTATTTTTCAACATCTACCTAGCCTTGAAGAATATCTAGATGATATGAAAAATGTATTCAGAAGCTCGTATTGGTAAGGTTTCTATATATATAATTTCTGATAAACGAGTTTATTCTACGATGGTTTTGAAGGCTCAACTAATCTGTGCCCTGAACTACTTGTGCGAACTTTTCAATGTTTAATGATACTCGACCTAGTCCATCAACTAATCTGTTCTCCCAACTACTTGTGCGAACTTTTCAATGTTTAATGATACTCGACCTAGTCCATTTGACACAACGTGCACATAATGGAGATGTGAACAGCGCCCATTTTTTCTTATTCGTCCTTGTTCACACTCCTTTTGCTGTACTTTGAGTTGGTTCGAGTACAAATCAAAATTCCTAATATCAAAGCTGTCTATTAAATTCTTCTTAAACGGTATATTTCCCCAAAAAATAACCTTCAACTGAATTCACTTTTCTAGTAGAACTCTTTGTTTTTATAGGATTCAAAAAGTGACGTCACCTACGTTGATTTTGCATGACGTCAGCGATCATATTATTAACGTTGTTCTTGCTCGCAGGGTGAGTATCAGTGTTTCTGTCTGTCTGGTGAAATATTGGTCATTTTTTGGACTTTTGTACCGCCAATTATTCGAGGAAGCTTTGCATCTAAGTTAGCTAGGAAACCCATCTACGTCTCTCACCCTGAACCTCTGTGATATCTAGATATTTTCATATCTTTTTGTCGAATCATATCAGCTAATAAAAATAAAAACGGAACGGATTAGAATGAAGTTTCCTAGCAACACCTAAATACTTCCTTGGGTTTGATAAAAATTTGCTTTTTGTATCAAGTGTTGCTCAGGTAATGATGTGAAATATCGCTGTTTCAGTTATACCAGTCTGCTAAAATAGTCGGTACAACAAATGTCAAAATGATCGAACTGGACGAAAATCTCTTCCATAATTATATTTATAATGCTCGAAAATTTCAAAGTGTTGTCAGGTAGGCTCAGTTACCTTTCTTGTCCGTTCTCTTCCTGTCCGCGGAAAAGCATTCTCATTCTTTTAAAAAAATGTTTCATGAATGAATGACCTTGATTATCCATTATACGTCGATGAACAGAGACAATAAGTTTCAGGAGATGGTGATGTTTAAAACTTTTGTTCCACAATTCTTGTTCTTTTTCTTCTTTAGTGATTTCATCCATTTTACGTCATGAGACAACTGAAAACTGAACATTATGGTGCATCGAGAGATGTCGTAGTAGATAAATTTTCCAATTTTCAGAAACGTATTTTTCATAATTTCATTGAAAGAATAATTTTTATGAAAAACATAGTGTTGTTACATCCAATCATAGAAAAGATCATAATCACTTCCCCAACAAAGTGACACATCATTGTTTTGATAAGTTTATATGGTATATTTATCTGCATTAGCGCCGAGCGCTTATTTAATTATCGGCTCTCTGAGGAGGGCGCTTATTAAAAAAGAGATAAATTGATATCTCATGCTATACGCAACAAAAAGATTACATACAAGCAGTTTAATTTCAATGTCAATTCATTATCGTCATCGACTATAAAAAGGGACGGCGTTGAGTCCTCGACTTCAAACTCCTTATCCGACAATTGTCAGTAATAAAATTCTGTTTTTTTTATAATTCCCAAATAAGCGCCCCATTAGGAACTCAGACGGGGGCGCTTATTTGAGTGAGGCGCTAATTTCAGTTAATGAGCTCGAAAGTGGGCGCTAATTGAAGCCGGTAGCAGATGATAAAACTGCAACAGAAATTCAGTGAATGAAAGAAAGAAATAGGTAACTCGGATCAACTTCACTAAAAAGATCTCTTTTTGAGGTAGTTCTCTTAAGTTAAGGTTAGGTGGTTTTGGAAGTTTTGAGGAATTCTGATTTCTTGATATATTAAAGAAGCACTAATGAGGTTTGTCGAATTTTACATCGAGGGTCTAAAAAGTGCTTTCTTTAAGACTAGATTTCCGATTGACGGATCGAGCTCTCTCTCTATATATATATATTTCATTATCTGTATGGAATGTAAAGCGAGATCTCCACATACCACAGCATTTCGCTATCCCCACAAACTTATGATGATGTGGTATGCTTAACATGATACTCGTATCGTATCGTATCGTATCCTTTCTTATACACATGAAATATTGCTGACTTTGCACATTTTGTAGTTTGATACGCGTAATTCAAAATTATATTCCGTGTGATGTGGTAGCTACATGCTGGATACCCGTGCAAGTGGAAAATGGCGCTTAATTAGGCTTTGAAGCGATTGGTGCGTACTTTCCATTGGTGAAATGTATAGGAGCATTTCGAGTACTAATATCTTGTAAAAAACAAGCTAGAATAAACTGTAGTTGTCAAATACACGAAGGTTCCAAAATAACTTAGATGACTGTATCCTTTCAGTCTATAGAGAGATAGATATGAAGATTTCACGAGGGACAAAGAAGCTAGCATGGAAATGAAGACGACCGCGGGTTTGACACACAATATCATTACAATTTATTTTATTACTTTTATTTATTTATTTATTTATTTATTTATTTATTTATTTATTTATTTATTTATTAATCTTTAAACAAACAAAAAAGACTTGATAGCTTTAAAATGATAATATATTAATTTGATGCGATTGTAAGCAGATGGTACAGCCCTTTTTTTTTGCAGCTGTGACGAGCGGTTAACCTTTAAACGTTCACAAAACCTTTGAAAATCTTTGATGTTTACTCTACACATTTCCTACTTCTATCGATTTTCTTCTGTCTTCAAATTTTGCATGTTGCAGCTAATAACAACATATATACATCTCAATGTTTGCGAAACATCTCAATTTTCATATCCTAAATTTCTAGTCGTCTGAACCCAGACACACCTAGGGTCTGGTAACGAAATGTGGAAATTTGGAATTTTCAGAATGGCTCAGTTTTCTTTCTGTTGATTTGAAAGGTTTTAAATAAATTGTTTTGAGCAATTTTTGAAATCTCTCCTACAAAGTGGTCAAATTAATCCACCTATGTCTATGATAATTAGTCAAATTCGAGCACGAAAAGAGGTCTGCGTTCCAGGTTGTTTTATCTTCCATGAAACACTTCAGATTTTTTTTGTTCTTTTTCATTTTCTTTTAGTATTTATTTTGAATAGAATAAAAAAAGTTAACACAACCATATAAAGTAATTAATTTACAAGACAATTTAGTTTTTCTATAATAAGCTTGGTTCTGATTAACTAATTCTATCTACCCTTTCACAAATGTTTACCTGACATGTGATATTTTCTTATTGTTCGCTTTTGGACAGAACTGGAGTCGTTTCTCTATACACGTGTATTGGAAACAACATCGAAAGGATTATGGCGAATATTCCGCCGTGGTGTGCAATACGTAAAACTCTTTTTGCCATATATATCTATTAACTGAGCGAAGTGTTCATTTTATTGTGAGAAAGTAGCTTTTTTCCATATTGACAAAACCAGACGGTGATACCGTGCTGGCAAGAAGGGAAAGAGTTTACAATAACAAACTTTATTAGCGGATTAGCAATAAAACATAAAAATTGTGAGGTTTACTAGTCTATCCCATAAATTGGTTCCGAACACCGATTGCAGTTGACGTGCACAGATGGACGACAATTGTGTCAAAAAGACGGTCCTGAAGAACTGTCCATCCGAGGTTATGGGAGAAGAGGTATTGAATGACCTGTCCGAGGTTGATCTAAAGGATAAAAGGAATGACTTGGAAGGAATGGAGAGTATTGCTACATCAAAAAATTGTTACAGTCGGGAAAATAAATATTGTGCAAGTTACAAGAGTGACGAACATTTTCGGCGGATTCAAAGAATCGACAAGATCATGCGTCTGAATGAGACGACACCCTTACATGCTCATTATTCGTTCAGTGTCGAACGATTGCTGGAAATCGACGAAGAAAAAGATTCGCAGCGGTTTGATTACCTGTCAAGAGATTCTAAAACGTTGTCAATCAATTACCAGCCCTATTCAAACCTACGCCGTTCGAATCCTTTTGTTCGAATATATGAATACGATCAGGCGTTTCTGCCGCCTCATCACGAAATTGACAACTGTTACAAGTGTCAATTACTCACACCATGTTCAGACAGACACCAGAGATCAACATTTTGTGAGCAAAGAAATTGTTTACCGGAATATTCAACTCACAGTAAGTTTCGTTTTGTACTTTTCTCGAAACAAACCGAAAATTTGTGACAATCATCCCTTAAATAATTTGCTAGGCAAGATTCATTTCTCAACTTCAAATATGTTAACAACAACATTCTCAAAGATTGTAGAATTAAGCAACATAGCAACAAAAAAATTCAAGCTAATTTTTGCAAAATTCTCGTCTTCGAACAAAGTTCCTTCCATTTCATCACAAGTGCTTGTTCATCCATTGAAGCTTTTGCATAAGCAAGTTTGTTCGACGTGTCCTTTTGTCAAAATGTGTTTTCAGATAAAAATAAAGTTGTATTTCGCAGAATGATTCCTTTAAAGAGAGGAAGGAAAACAAATTAATTTAAAAAAAAATGTTGTTACAGGACGAAAAGCTGTATCGACAGTCATACCGTCATCAATATCATCTGGTGTACCGGCATCGTCTAAATCTGTCATCAGATCGTCAACAACAAGCATTTCATCAATAAAACAAGATGGAGAGAAAACAAAATCTTATAGTTCTCACCGACGAAAGAAACGGCATCGTACAGCTTTCACGCCAACACAATTACTTGGTTTGGAAAATTCCTTTGAAAGAGGTCATTATTTGGTCGGTGATGAAAGGAGACAACTGGCGCAATTTTTGAGACTCACAGAAACTCAGATCAAGGTAAAGGGATATTTCCACCGCCCATGTCCACCACCCATTTCCACCGTCCATCTACTCGCTCTACAAATGTTTAGTTTACATTTCATTTCTCTTACTTTGGCGTTTCATAGGTTTGGTTTCAAAACCGTCGTACAAAATGGAAGCGTCAGCGAGCTGCATTACTTAACGGCGACGACTTTTCTGACGGAGACGTGTCGGAAATGGAAGAATAGAAGCAGTTAAGAAAATTGATATATGGCGTTAAGCAATTGTGTGTCGGCCGGTAATGTAAATATAATTGAGAAGGGTGATATAAAAATTTTACATCTTAGGAGACTCTCGATTATTGGAACATGCACTTAATTGAACTCCCGTTTTTTCGAACCATATTTTTCCTTTTCTCTAAGAAACCACTAAAAAATTAACCTCACTACGGGGGGTTTACTAGAACCATATATTTTCGTATCTTCACAATTCGGATAGCCGGAAGTCTACTGTATTGAATCCACTGAAACGAGATCCTTGAATGCTTAAAGGTATACAACGAAGCAGTGTATATTTAAAAGAGTTATTTTCACCATCAAACAAAATAATAGTGAGTACAAATTCCAAAAACATTTCAAAAATATATTTTCTCTTAACCACTTATACCCGTCTACAAAAATTTTGGTGAACACAATTTCTGCTGCCAGTACATTAAAGTGTCGTTCATTATTATGGAGAATGTATATAACTTTTAAATCTCCGCAAGAATTGTAACTCGGTGTTACTTACTAAAATACGAATCGAATTAATTGTATAAAAACAAATAAACAAGAATTGAAATATAGAAGAATAAATGTTAAAAAAATAGATTGTTATCTTTTTCTTCTGTCGTGAGTGGCTTGATTTTCATCAGAACATTTTCACGATCTGTATGAACAAGTCTAAATGAAATGCAGAAATAAATAAGGTACTTTTGGGCTACTTTTCCACACTCAGAAGATTAAGAAAATTTCATTAAAATACCAGGAAAATGTTGAGACAAAGAATGTATAACAGTTCAACCAAACATGTTAGCTAACAAAAGAATTGGTTGCTATGAGTACTTGTTCCCATCATGTATTTTATCGTTTAAGTGAGTTTAAAACTTCGTTGCTATGGAGTTATTTCAACCAAGTATTTCGAGCAGATCGGTTAAAAGCAATTCTCCATTAAGGCTGAATAACACGATCATTTTCAAATGATCGTTTAAAAATGATCGTGTAAACTCGAAACAATTATAAAAAATACCTGTCATTTGAAAATGATCATTCAAACTTGTTTGACATTCATCATTTACAAATGAAAAGCATTTCTGTTGAAATTCTTAATTACGGTAGCAGCGAAAGCGAATACCGTATTAAAACACCCTTGGACTACTACTACTCCAGCCGAAATGGCAATTAGCCTGCGCTTTAGAGTCTGAGAAACTCACTTCACGAAACTATATAAATTGAAATGAACGAACCCAGCCTAGGAAAACATTCATATGGAATATAAAAAAAGGAAAAAAGTTACTTGTTACCGAAAATATCACTTGAACATTTGAAATTAAGCCATGATTTTGGTGTTAGTTATTGCCTCGTGCTTCGAAGCCCATCAACAGTTAGTAAGAAATTTCATCAGTTCTCGACTTAACTCTTTTAAACATTCTTATTACCTTTCTGGTCTGTTATTTACACGTTTCGTTTACTTGAATTTGTACAAAGATCTAGTTTAATAAGCAGTATTTCGGATGGATTTTTCTTTTATGAAATCATCGTCATAGTCTTTCTTGTGACTATGATGAAATCATTACTTTTTTCGAAGAAGACGCGTATTATATATATTTTTTTCGATTTAAAAAAATAATTTTAAAATATGTATCTATGGTTACAGCTCACGAATGTAGATTTCTTTTTTTTTAAACAATAAGCTTTCTTAATTAAACCTTATCCACACTTACGAATCTTTTTTAAATACAATTGTGTTGTCAGTGTAACTTAGGCTTTGGAAGTGATGAAATTTTGGTTGTGCTCGGTAACACGTTGGGTAAATTTTCTAAAAAAGTGGTTAAGTGACGTCAAGTACGTCTGCTGCCATTTTGCGCCATCTTGTTGCTTTTGTTCAACTCACATGGCGTTTTTGAACTTTCTAGCTATGTTGTCATCATTTAAAAATGACGTGAAGAAATGATTATTTGAAAATGATAATTTAAAAATGATCCCGTATTTCAGCATTTACACAGTTAATTGGTATTTAGTGTCATGAGGATTCGGGAAGAGAAGGAATGTTTCATCTTACAAACATGATAAAAATCCAGACCTGAATTCCTTTCCTTTCAGTTTTTCAAAATAGCTGTGTTGATAATCCTTTAAAGGTATTATATTTTTGTCACGTGACCAGGAGACGCCCTCCAGTTGGCCTGGCGTGAAACCAACATGATATTCGTCTTGATACGTTTCGTCTTTCGAGTCATCCGTCGGGTGTCGAAATGCGTCAATATTCGGATACGATACGACAGATAATGCTGACGTCCGATCGTGTCGGAGTCCAGGCTTGGATAAGGAGTACTTCTTCGGCTCATCTTTTAGAATGTCAGTCAATCTATCATGTTGGTTAGATGCTCTGAGGCCTTTTGCAGTCAGTTCTGTTGCAGCAAGACACCTACGTGAGGAACGATTGTCGTTACAATGAATGGTTTTCTTAAGCACACAGCTTTCTTTACAAGTTTAGACTTATCAATGCTATACATGAGAAGTTTGCAGACCTATGAGTTTTGAAGCTAATATCATCAACAACTAATTTCTTCTTCCAATTTAACTCTTCAGTTTGTTTAATCATTAGTTGTTCATTGTCCAACGTATCGCCGGCAGCATGGATAGTGACAGGCGACAGGTCATCAAAGTAAGGCTTTGATGTCGACAAACTATGAAAATCAAGATGACGGTCATCCCATCTAAACAACATTCGGTCGACTGTCGGTTTTGTCATATTTCTGTGTAATACATTTTCACGCCAAGGCTAAAAACAAACATCAGGCTAAAGACAAACATCAAGTTTTAAATTTTCCATTAGTTAAAACGAATTATAGAGAACAAACAAAACTGTTTGAAGATTTCACGAAATTAAACTGCTAACAATTCTGAGCTCTTGAATTCTTGCTGGATGCACTTGTTTCGAATGTTGATTTGATTCCATGGATGATTTTACACCAGGAAAAACAAAACCTTTCATTCTCCATTTCTTTTTGTTGGCTGCCTTTATTTCATTTTCTTCCATCAACTTTTCTGCAGACACTGGAATTATGGTTGCTGAGTTGTATTTAGGACAGTAGGTGTAGCGGTTATCTTTTTCCTGAAACCAGAGCGAATACAAGATTTTAGTCAGTAGTAACCGCTTTTATGACGAGCATATAAATGTTGATCGTTTTACCTTGGCTAGTGCTTCACGTAACGTCTCAAGAGCCATGGCTGTACTATTTAACGTTTGAGTACTGTAGTTATGAGCGACTTCAATCTCATCACATATCACTGATGGTTGTTGTGTCTTCGCTTTAGACAGAGCAAGCAGCGATTTCTAAGATATATATAGATAGATATATAGCGTTACGTTACAGAGATCACTTCTACTAAAAAAAACAATGTTTTTTAACGAGCAACTGAAAGAATCGTTGCTAATATATGAAGAACTTGAAAAATCCTCAACTTACAATATTCGCACATACATGATCTTTATGTGGCACTTGTCCATATTTTCGCATCTCTAACATCTTTTCATACATTTCGTTTCGTGTGTCCAGTGGTTTCCGTACTCGACCGTTATATTTTTCCACCAAATTTTCCCTACTTCCCTCTTCATGTGTTCCATATAATTCAGGCGTCTTGACGAGCGACTTTTCACCGTCATGAAAGTCACTTGACGTCAGTGGAACACCGAACTCTTTTCCCATTGAAACCATCATTTCTGCTGACGGCAATATTTCGTTTCGCACAGCACTATGGATACTGGTGCATTGACACAACTAAACGGAGAATGTGTTCACAAAATTACACTCCAATGATAAAGTAACACAATTTCATGTTAGATGTTCAATCACAACGACAAACAAAACTTACCTGAAAAAGTTTTGAAACAGCTTGGAAACACAACCTCGGCACCATATCTCTCACATACAAAAGAGGCTGCTTGACAATCACTGCTAACGGCTCATGTAATTTTATTCTCGTTAAGTCAACTTCAAGATTTTCGTATAGCCTGGATGCAAAGGACATGCTGGAGTTGTAGAGTACACGAAAGAATGAGTCTTCTAAACGATGAGAGATTTTATTCTTGAGAAGATGAGCGAAGAGTACAACATATCCTGTTTATTTGAAACTAGCAAACGGTCGTGCTGTGTTTACATAGCACTCAATCTACCTTTGTATTCGGGGTGTTCCAAGTTGTTCCAAATTCTAGCGATACCTTCCTTGGCTATACCTTCCAAGATAAAAATGTGATATTCTCCATCAATAATCTGTAATGACAAATGACCAGGAATCATTTTATTTTCATGCTAACAAGAAAAAGGCGGGAGTGCCCACAATACACCAACTCCTTTCTCGTTACTTTTCACTTACTTGACAACCAGTAATAATATCAAGTGTTTTATCATTCTTTTGTTCATCTGTTAACTTGAATGTTGACAGTGCAGCATTGATCACGTGCTGCGGGAAGGACGAAAGATTCAATGTTTTAGCATTAATCGTTGTTACTTCAGATAAGATCTCACCAAGAAATTTTCTGTTCTTGTAATCAAAAATGTATACCATACGACTAAACGGACACTAAGGAAAAAAAAGAAAAACAGTCACTCACAGAAAGAACATTTCTAAAGAATTTTTTTTGATCATTAATAGAAAATGCAACAATAAATACCTGCTGTTCGGTGGTAAAGACCAAAGGCGACAGAACACGACTTTCCGATGCTGTTAACGGCGTATCTTCGTCCAATAAGCTTCTGGCAAGTTCAATTTTAATATTTAAGTCACTACCATATTCTAAGTAACTCCCAGGAGGGATATTTGAACCTATTAAGTAAAAATTCAAATTCATTTTTTCAATTTAAGGACCAATCCCTACAAAACAGACTAAACCATGGCAACCAAGACAACAATTTTTTTTCTTTATCGAACCAAAATTCATGCTGACGACATACCAGTGACGTGTGTACTTTGGTCCGATTTCCGAATCGGGGAGGTTAGATGGATGATTCGTTCACCAGACAGAAGTGAGGAAATTTCATATTCCGCTATACCAAAATAGCAGCCATTTTTGCTTTTCTCTCCAGATATCTGATCTAAGTAAAAGAAAGAAAATTTGATTGGTCGCCACATGAGTAACCAGTGGCAACGGATAAGAGTTCTGATTTCTTTAATATGAGGTTTTGGAAATAACGTTTGTACCAGCTACGGTTGCCGCGACGACGATGATAATTTCCTTGTTTAAAGAAATGTTAAAATTTCTGTTTTTGATTTTTTGCTCACGTTGAATTAGTTAGAAAAGAGATTTTGACTGTGAACGTTATCAAAAGCAAGAATGTAAAAATTTTCGTTGAAGAAGTTGGAGAAGCATTTAAGATTTAAGGTATACATTTGTATACATATGTGTCAATAGAAAACTGAATTTTGGTTTTGATTACCTTGAGAACTGATTCGAAATAGGTCGTGCGATAACGAACAGATTTGAGAACTTTATGTTGAATTTCTTATAAAGACGTTTACAAAGAAATATAGTTACTATTTTGATTACTTCCCTGTTCCTGTGGTTTCCCTGACAACACTGCTCGACATATGCAATTCTCTCTGACCATCTGACCACATGAACTTATAAGGTATGTTTCTCCCTCAACTTAAAAAACTAGTTGCATAAAAATTGTTATGGTGAAATGAATAATAACGTAATATCTAAAAGTCCTACCAACATTCTTAACAGTTACATTGTACAACTTCAAACTTCAATCGGAAATTCACATAAGCAGAGGCTTAAATCTTAAAAAGCCTTTCAACATCACCTTGTATGGCAAGGGAGAGGAAATGAAACATTGCAAGGAACAATACTGTATTAAAACAACATTAAGTTTGAGATCTTCCTAAAGAACAGGTTCTAAGGTGAAAATGACATTTCTGTCCCTGACTGTTACCGTAGAATAATTATAAACTTTATTTTTGTACCTATGTTAGTAACGTTCCAAATCTCATTATCCTGTTCTTTACTGCCGAAAACGGACGACGGTAACTTCTTGGTGCTATCCAATGGATCACGATCATGAACTTCTATTTTGAAAGTTGGACCACGGATGTATTCAAATAAAAGCTCTTTTTTTACGATCCCGAGTAGCATCACATTCTGGTCATTAAATTTAATGGTTGAAGCATGCTCCTTTTTCTCGCTGACGTGTTCGGGATAATCGTGAAACTTGTATTTCACATAGGGCGGTTTACATCTACAATGGAAAAGACAATCATAAAAATAAATAACGGTTATTAAAAGGGCGAATGTTGGAAACAAAATCTCGTAATAAAAAATATCTCCCCTTCATTGTATATGCAAGCAATATGATTCTTTGTTCAGAAAAGAAGAACGAAGAATGAAAAAAAACCCTGCTTTTTATATCGCTTATTTGATTGTAAACTTAATGAAGGTGAAAATAAAAAATAAAAAAAATAAATAAATAAGTGATAAATAAAAATCTATATACAGAGTTTGTTTAAGATATCAACAGGTTCCTCATTTCTTGTGCACCATCATTTGTTTACAACAATCCTGATAAACAAACACATAAACAAACGACTGTTAAGTGACTGTTAAGTGACTAAGAGATGAATGAAAGAAAACGCCGATACCTTTAGACAGTAGTTCATATCTTCAACAGAGACTGAGAAAGTAGGAGAAAAGATGGACGATATCGAGACAATATATTCTCTTTCTGTTATGTTTGCAGCTGGACAATACTCTCCTTTTATAATATTTATTGGAATTGGAATCTCGTCAAACTTGATCAATGCATTGCTGAAAACCTCTCAAGAAACAATCTAAACAGTTCCATTACAGGTAAAAGAAAATTGCCACAAAGTTCAATAAGATAAGAAAAGATATCGATTGCTATTGATAAGAAACTTTCCTATATCATCTATGCACCTTCTGGGGTAAATCGAACTCAAAATTGGTGCATGCTCAGGCCACACCCACCAATATTGGAGCAGCTGACCAGTTGATTTTCGATCCCAACGCCATTTCTAATGTTTGCGAAGGATCAAACTTTCTGACCCAAAAGGGGTTAAATATTTCCGTCATTGGCTCCCTAACTAAATATACTTTCACAGATAGGCAGGCGAAAAAAAGATTAAATGATCTTGCAGAAGAAACAACATTTTTTAACTTGACTCCAAGTTCGTGAGGATAATTTTTCGCAAAATGATTTTCTTTTATGAAAACTAAAATTAACCACTTTTACGAGACTTTAAGGTTTTCTAAAGATTGTCCTCTTATCCCTCGCAAAATCTGTTAGTGCAGCTGGAAAGGACTTTTTTTCAAACAACATAAGATAGTAATTTGTCTTTAACTGTTTTTTAGCAATCAATAACAACCAAAAGAACAGATAACATATCTTTGAAAACTGAACGTTATGGTTAGCCAAATCACAGAGGGATAGAAACGCATCGCTGACATCCAAACTCATAATGACGACAGAAAGTAGCCAGACAAACGTATCGATCGCAACAATATCACCAAAAACAACTTCGCACACACAGTTGGATGATGCCATGTTTAGAAAAATAAAACCGGCTATGGCAGTTGTCATAATATTGGCGAATATTTTCCAGATTGTGGTTATGTATAAGAAAGCACCTCGCAAAAAATCAAGCATTTTTATACTAAACATAACATTGATAAATATCTTTCTGGCTGTAGTCATTATTTCAAACATGTTACTACAGTTAAACCAAAGAATCGTTATTCATACAGTTAAAAGTACGTTAGAATCAGAGATGATGCATTCTGCTTTATGCCTGGTGGTCTTTTCTTATATTTCTATGGCTATGAACTGTTTCATGGCAGTTAACAGGCCTTTTGCTTATCGTTCGATGAAAGCCAAATGGGTAGCCATGATTTGCATCGGGATATGGTTGTTCACTTTTACGGTCATAATTGTCAAGCATTATATCCTGATCAATGAAGACTATAACTACATCATCTTCCCTGGACTTATCTTTCCAACCATAGCTCTCACAGGTATCATCTTTGTTTCTATCATGAAGACAATGCAAAAAAATCAGATAAAAACAACACAAAGGGAGAATAAAGAAAACAAAATATACCAACACAAGGAAGACATTGCAGACAATCAATCTTTCGCACTTGTTTCGCACATGTCCCAAATGTTTGATATAAATGATAAAGAGACATCAGAACAAAAACAAGACGACGTCGCATTGAAAGACTGTCGTAGGACGAAGACGTCGATAATACCATGTTCAACAACCAACAATAGTAAGGATAAATCATTCACGCTAAAACGAAGGTCAACAATCTTCGTAAAGAATAGCGATGTGCAACAAAAGATGATCCTACTGTTTCTGAAAACATGGCTCTCTTTTGCTGTGTGTTGGATGCCATTAGCAATTTATAGTTTACTGCGATCTTTTGGATGGTTAGCAAATTGGAGCTTTAAAAACCATGCTCAATATATTGTTTTCAGCCTGGCATTCTTTGATTCTATCGCAACACCAGTAATCTATTTACTGCACGTATGGAAAAAACCCACAAAAATTAAACCTGTATGGACATATGGAAATAACATCCATTCTAAAGGTAGTTCCTGTTAAGCATTTATTCTTTATCGTGCATATCCTTTTCATTCTGTCAGTCATTAGTATAAAAATAAACAAATTCATTTGTGGTGTAGATACGTATGAATTTCATCAAGAAAAGTTTGATTGAATATTGATTTGACTAGACCTTCTAAAAATCGATCTGGAGAAAGAAGTGTACAAAAAAGAATTCTTTAACTCAAATTGTTGAAGAAGTCAAAACAGTTTGGAATAATGGATGTTAACAAGATTGAACGATCAATTCGCCTCATTCATCATAACACTCTCACACATTTTCAGTTTTTCAAAGAGAATATCATATAAAAACACCACCATATGGCAAAACAAAGAAATTGTAGTAACAACTCAGAATATGCAGATAAGGGAGGACGGGCAACATTATTTTCATTCTGCTGAAGAAGAAACGGAAAAAACGGAAAAGAAACGGAAAAGAGGGATGAGTTTCAGATTAGTAATGTTTGTCATTATCCAACCAAGTCTTGGTGTGGCTATCATCACATTAAACATCATTCAACTCGTCTCTGTTTACAAGAAAACACCTCGAACAAAAACCATGGTATTTCTATTGAACCAAAACATAGCAGGTCTATTAACTGGTGTCATTTTATCTGTTTGTGTTATTCTTCAGTTAATGGAGAAACTCCTGCCATTCCAAGTAACTCATTTTGTGTTACTTCTTCTATTAATCTCCAGGGGTGTATTGTCCATTGATCCTGTAATTGCAATTCTGAAACCATTTTTATATCGCCAGATGAAGACCAAACATGCAATTCTGATCTGTTCTTTCACATGGATGGCGTCAGTAATGATTACAACTTGCATTCACTTCTTAAAAGATTATACGTTCATCATATTGTCTTGTGTGATTTACACCACTTTCATTTTTAATGGAATAAATTTACTCATTCTTATGAAAAAGATGCGCATGAAAAATGTTAGAGTTGGTTGCAGACCAGGTAAAGATTCATCAGATACAGTCGTCGATAAAGAAATGACGGTAGAATCATCAGGCAGAAGGAAATCATCGCTTTCAAGTAAGCACACGTTAAAACAACAGACCGGCGAAAAGATGAAGAAAATCTCCATAGGTAAGGCGTTATCAAAGCAAAGGTACCGTCACACCATCGGAACATTCGTTGGTTTTTGGTTTGGCTGGATTCCTTTCTCAATATACTGTGCCTTACAATCATTTCAAAGAATATCCAAAGAACATTATACAACAGCTGAGTTAATTGTCTACACAATGTCGTTTGGTAGTGCTCTGGTCTCCCCTGCATTAAAACGGTTCCATGCATGAACATTTTTACCAATTCCGTAAAGAGCCACAGATGAAATGCACTATTGTTTCGTCATTCTACAAAATATCTGCAAGTGCAATTAACATACCTGTTTTTTAATTTTGAAAATGATAAAAAGTTATCAGGCATTTGAGTAGCACTTCCAACAGTTAAAGTCATTGGGTTTAAAATGTGGCGCTGACGTTGAGATAATAACGGCCTGTCCAGTGTCAATATAACAAGGACCTCTTTGAGTGACGACACAGGCTCTGCCATGTTATTGCTAACCGATAAACGATTTGTAAACAATGCAGACAATGGTATTGATACAGAAGTAATTCCATTTTGATGCACTCTCTCTGAGTCAGCAGTAGAATTAGTTTTGTTGCGAGATTTTGCTAGAATGATAAGATATTTATAATAATGTTTGTGTGGATCCTTCAATTTAATAGACTTTTAAGAACACCACAGTAGCCTTCGCCTCGCTTTCAGGCTGAACAAACGGTTGCATCGCTTACAAAAAGAAACAATACCTCTGCTGGAAAGAAAGTTTGAGCATAAAGCTTAAGTCCGTAGCGTCATTACTTAGATTACTAGAAACGAGGCAACTGCTGGTGTGACGTAATTTACGATCTACTGATTTTCAACAGTTGACCTTCACACTCTAGAGCATTTGTATCGCAAGGGACGCAAAACTGACGATGGAGCAACAAAAATATTAACTGAATTCTTACAACTAGTTTTTCGCGATCTGTGATCTGATCTGATCGATTGTTGTCTACTTGCATTTCGTTCACCGTCTGATTGTCTTATTTCTTTGGTTTCTTCCGTGTCTATTGACAGAGGTTTGTCACCGGTGGATGCTAACAGAAATAAATTTTTGAATTGCGGCTGTTTATTTTCATCCAGCTTCACTTGCACCTCCATTTTACTATCAGAAGTTGAAACTGCCAAATGACCAGATGATGACGATTCATCCTTTTGAACCTTAGAAAGAATAAAAAGCTCATAATGCACAAAACACAAAACAGTATACACATAACAAACATTAATATATAACCAACTTTAAAACAAACACAGTTTAAACATGTTGGATTGTGATTAACATGAAAATTTCTTTTTATTTCTTTGAACAGTTGATTAACACTAAATCTCCCAATACTTGATATTCTTTTACGACTCAGTGATTTTCTAAATTTTCTCTCTCTAAAAGCTTGTAATTTTTCTGATATTGTACGTCTGAAGTAAGTTTGTTCGTCACGATCTTATAAAATGTAGTTTCTCAGTTTTTATATTTTTTCGCTACATCATTGAGATGGCTCTTTAGTTCACTTAAGAAACATCAACATTATACATACCCCTGCTGTTCCAATTTTATCCAAGAAGCTGACTTTTTTGTTAACATTCTTTGCGAGTGAGTTATCGGCTATGAAAGCAAAATTAATAAATACCCTGGGAAAAAATGGGCCAAAGATAAGATACGAAACGATACGATACGATAAGATACGAAAAGACGAAAAGTTTACAGTATAGTTACAGCTAGTTAAAAAAGAATGATTTTTCAATATTTCACAATTCGCGTATTTTAATGACACGTTTTTGAAACGTGACGGATTACAAAATACAATGACATTCACCTGTGATTAATGTTGATTGTGAGATGAGGCCAAGACCTAGATACACATTTATTTTTCGTTCATTAAGTAAGAGCTGACGTATGTTATCAAGATCAAGTTCATCTGCTGCTTTGGTTAGTGGCAGTCGAAATGCTTTAGGTCGATCAAATCTAGCTTTGGCAGAAACTTTGTCTTTCGTATCCCAAACTTTGAGCTCAAATTGATGCGAAAACATTTTAAGAAGCATCTCTTGCGTAACTCTTAACTTACGGCTACAGCAAAAAGAAAGTCGATGAATTAAAGACAGCATGAATATTTTGAAGAAAACTTTATACTTGAGCAGGGTCAAATTCAAACCTGCTTGTCCAAGCCACCCAGGTCATATTTCCTTCAAGCCATGTCCTCAACACCTTTGAATCATTATCTCCATACATCTTAGCTGCCATACCAAATGTCACAACATCAATCTTAGTAAAATCTTTGTCATCAGGAAGCAGTTTGTACTCACAATGGAAATAGTTTTGTACCTGAGGCAAATTATTTTTTCCTCCAACAGCATTTTCATTATCTAAAATAGGTAGTTAGTATTTTTGTAAAGTATTAAGATCTTTTGTTTTATTATAGGTTATAATTCGAGAGATCCTTTGTATACACAAACTTAGTTAAAATTAAAATTGCAATCCAATATTTTTTGACAATAAATTTTGCGAATTTAGCACTAATTTTAAGCTCCAAATTCACAAAAATAACTTGAAAAAGTTGAAAAAGGTTTTGTTCTCGCAAAATTTTGAATTTTTCTTCATTGTTTGGATATAATTACATGGGAAGGACACACCCTTACCTTCATGGCTTGGTATCACTACTTAAAAGCTTGCACAGATGCAGCTCATCAGAATTATAGAAAGAGAAATCTTTGGATAATTCTTAGCCAAAGAAAATGGTTTTATTTTTGCTTTAATACTTCCAAAGAGTGTCAGAATGTCATTTCTTGCAAGTTTCAAAAGATGAAATTCCCATATCTTTCTGAATCTCAAAAATGAATCAAAATATCAAGTTATGATGTTAGACAATAACTTACCAGTCAGAGATGCTTTGGCAATGGTGATGGTCACATTGACTTCATGTTCACCTTCTTCTTTTAGTTTCTTTTGTTTCATTTTCACCTCATTAACATCTCAATTGATCTCCTCCACATCTACATAGATCTCCTCCAATCTTATGAATGCAACACCAGGATTTTCTTTACTTTATGCTAGGTCTTAAGTCTTAAATGTATAAAAAGAATGCATCTTTTGAAAACATTCCAAAAACAATGGGAATGGAAGGGCCAATATATGGTTTGAATTATATTCATGCAAAAATATCAAAATTATATTTTTATAAGAACAGAGTATATAAGAACGTAAGGCTTCAAAGGTCTAAAAGTTACGAACTTAGAACAATCTAAGACATTAAGAACAATCGAGACTTAGGAACGTTTGTTCTTAAGATAATATATTTTAAGAACATTTTTAGGCTTCAAAGTTGAAAAGTTAAGAACATTCGAAGGCTTCATCAAAGTTGAGTGTTCTTATAAAAAAACAAAAAACGTGTAGAACATTATCAAAGAATGCATAGATATTCAGATATTACCAGATATTCAGTTTTATTATGTATAACAATACTGAAATTTCATACAACCATTGAATTGTTAGAGTAATAATACTTTTGAAATTAAATGGAACGAAAAATTAAATTGGATCATACATAATAGTTGAATTGGATCTGTTTGCTATTATTACTAAAGCAACAAAATTTCGGCGAAAAAAAGGTTCGGCAAGAAATGTTTTAGGGTAACTATATTTGGTATATATATATTTTTTAATTCAGAAAAACATTTTAGATATGACAGGGCCCCGTATCCCGAACAATGTTAATTATAGTCTCAAGTTGGCAGGAGTTACCTAACTGTATTTTGGGTTAAAAAAAATTTTCAAAAAAAATATTCATACTTTTCCTTTATCATCTTTTATTATCTTTCTCATCTTGTTTCCTCAGATTACTTTTGCTTGAATCTGTTATAACTTATAACTTAAAATTTGATTGGTAAAGGAGGAAAGAAAGAAACTGCTATCAAAACAGGATAAAAGCGAGACAAACTACTACTATCCTTGCATCTTTGTTTTCAGTACGATTTCAAAACCTACTTTTCTGGTTGTGTGCATAATGTGAAAATGTGCTTGAAGATGTAATTAACTGACAAACTTTTCCCAATGATGTAGTATGAAATAGACTTTTTCTAAATGAAATCCACAAGGAAAACTTTTTTTTTACTCACGCTGTCGTCTTCGTTGTCGTCGTATTGCTTAAGGTCTCTAAAAAAAATTAAACTGACTGCCAAATGAAACTGAAAGCAATATGGCAGCTGTTAACAGACGACTGATCTTGAAGTCTGTTTTATTAATGCTACTTGTCATTAGAAAAAGACAAACAATGAAACGAAAGCACTGTTTTGAGTTTGTAGCAAATTTTAACAGAGACAACAACTGGAAGACTATCATCTTTAAGTTAATGAACTCAAATTACATGACAGAACTACCTCAGAATGTCTCCTAATCGATTGGAACATTTACTATCTATGGTCAGTCCTCTTGAAAAAAGTAGAAGCAGAAATTATCAGTGAAACGAAGAATTTTTATGTTTGTCCTTAGAAATTGTTGTGGGATTGTTGTAAAGATAGAAATTTTTTTAACAAAAACAAGTTGTATAACAATTGCTGTGTTTCCATTAGCGTTGTATGCTGTGTGACTGTTGTACAACTGTTGTGCAACATTTTTAATTTGTGAATCGAAAAGGCGACATAGTAAAATAAGCTTAAATCTGGCCACAAGACTGCCTAGCTCATATTTGTAGGAACAAATTTTCGTATGAATTTCATATCTGCTGGGAAAACATTTAACACAACCTAATTTTACAAAAACAAATTTTAAAGAGAATGATTACTTAGCAAATAAACGTAATCAAACTTCATCAAACTTAATCAAATGCTAATCGAGCAGATTATCAAACATAATAGAACACTATTCAGAAAACATTAAATGGTAAGGTTTGATATGCTTGATGATGTTTGATGACTGTTCAATGGTCGATGATCGTTCGATAATGTTCGGTGGTTGTTCTATACCCATTGATTCTTATTTTAAGTTTTCCATGATTCCTGCATGATTTCCATGATTCCTCCATGATTTCTGATGAAGCTCCTTCCCCCTTGCAACTTAAGCAAGATGAATAAGAGTGAGATTGATCACCGACGTTGAAGAGGAAAACCAACCAAACATTTTTGGAATGACACTCGAATGGTAATTGTACGGTAGTCATAAGATAATCAATCAGAAACCGAATAAAACACTAGTCAAACACTAATCAAACGCTATGTTAAGAACATGAATTTTTAAAATAATGCTGCCCATCGAACACCCATGTGCAGTGCATATCAAATTTGCATATAAACCACGTTTTCCATTGATAACTTTCTATTGCAGAAGTAAGCCAATATGACCGCAAGTGTGATTCTTCATGCTGTCCTCTTCCTCTTTTTAAAACATTTTAGTATTTTGTTGTGATTTTGTTGAGTATGGGTGTATATTTTGTTAACTAGACAGGTTTGTTTATTATTTGTGTTTGGAAATAGGAGTTCAGAATATTCGGAATGTTTGATTTGTTTGATAATCATTTTTGTTCAATTACATTCAATTGGTTACGTCTGGATAGCCAAAAGTATGAATAATAAAGGATTGACTAGGGCTTCAACATTATACTTATATTTTACCTTGTTTTTTATTTAGCAGGTTCCTTTCCCAAACAAGCCCACAATTTCACACAACACCTCCACTGTCACCTTTTAGGCCACCATCAAAAATATATTGTGTTCTCCAACTGACCAAGTTGTTTTGAAGTTGAAAAGTTAAGTTGGTGAGTCTGTAAAGTGTACAAAAATAAATAAATGAATTCATAAATCTATATATTAATACTATAAGCGTTTTAAGTCTTGGTTGTGAGTCCTTAGCGAAAACTTTGTTTAATAGACAAATGTGGCAATGGTTTCCGTATCCGTATGCATATTAGTATAGGGGAAAATCATTGCATTGCGTCAACTGTTTACATTTCCGTTTGTTGACGAAGAAACAAAAAGAAGAATCGCATGATAAAGTTAGATTAGTTAAAAGTTGTTAAAAATAACTGTATAAGAGTGGTGTGTCATACAAATAGACAAGAAGGTATGATTATATTTTTGCTTCAGTTTTATAATTAAAGATTGTCTTTATATGATACAACAGAGAAATAAATTTATTCCAGAAGTAAGTGGCATGAAGAGGAGGGTTTCATAAAGAAACTTTACGCATCTGCGAAGGAATGAATTTATATGGAAATAAGAAGTTGTTATATTTTTATTCTATGCAGTTTGGTTTAGACATGCAATAGAACTGGACATGAAAATAACACTGATCCTTCGTGGTGAAAGCTTATTATCTAACGCTGACACGTAAAGTTTCGTTTGCACCATAATAAACGAGAATTGTATCAGTAAAAAGTTTTTACCCGGGCAGCTAGTATATAAATAACAGAACATATATAATCTACCACAACATAATCCCGTGTCCTCTGTCAAGAATTAGAAAGAAGCCATGCGAATAAGATTGCCAGGAGTTTGCAAGCAATTATATATAGTCTAGCTTTCATTCCACATATAAGAGGGTTCCGCAGAGAAAGAAGAATGTTTCTCATGTACAGAGCATGCCAAAACCTGCACGAACTGATGGAAGAAAAGTGACGGTTTATTTTTTTATGCCTGACCGATGGACTCCATTTTTAATGGATGGACAAAACGACGCTTCTTTTAACACAACAAATTTTTGAGGTTGACCTTCTCTTCTATTTTTATGAATAATGTGATATAAAGTATATATAAATTTCAAGTTTAGAGTTCATGGAATGGAATGATAAATCATAAAAGTCATTCATGCCATTTACTTGACCAGTGTTTCGCGAAAAACAGCACATATATATGTGTATGTATAGCTACAAATGTGAAATACGATAGAAAAAGAGCACTGGTAATGTTTGAAAAATAGGAAGAGTGTTTAAGAATAAGAGAAAAATATGGCATCCATACACAGAACAACTTTAACAAATCACTTTGTTTCGGCAAGAAAGGAATAATCTCCGTTGACTTAGACGTTGACTGTACTGTTCTGTTGTTGCTAGTAAACATCATTGTTTGAGAGTATGACTTATATAGTCTATAAGCAAAATCAATGGTCGTCCGGGGCGCACGTGTTTTTACGGGATAATTTAGCAGATTTGCATGTTCTATCAGAGAAAACGTGAGAAGTTATGTATGTTTTGAAGTCGCTTATTAACAAATCAATATATAAGGGTTGCGGAGTGGGTGCGTGAATCACCCAGTTTGCCAGCAAAAATCAAGAATGAGTCAAAATTGATGAAATTCAAAATACCTTAAGGACAGAAATTTTCGTCGTTGGAAGGTGAAAAAACTGTGAATTTCCCAGAATTTATTTTCTCAATATTGACATATATATTGAAAAGTGAACGGGAGATATTGTTATTGATAACGAAATGATACACGTAAAATGTACATCTTTTGGCAAGAATCTAAAAAATTCGCACTTCTTACTTAATTATCAGTTATTTTGAGCAAATTAGACTACCGAACAATAATTTTTAGATCTTTTACAATACAAATATATGCAGATAACTGCAAAAGTATTCTGAATAAAAGTCCTCCAAATATCTTGGGGTAGAGGAAGAGAGAATGATGGTGTATTTTCAGGTTGACGATAAATGTTAGTAAAATGTAGTAATAGTTTGTAGAGTAGTTTTCATTTGTAACGTGTAGTTTTCAAGCCACTACTGGTCAAGACTGAACCTCCATATCCATAAGCTTGAAGTTCCGGGGCAGATAAGAGTTAGGTTATACAATGGTAGTGAGGCAAATAACAAGAAGGGAGGTGCAATGGCAATCAAGGTTGATTCACTTCACAGTTTAGCAAGATGGTATCATACATAAACTAATGAAAACTAATATATACAAATATATTTCCCAACATCTTTAAGTACGATTAAATACAACAAAATATAGTAATTTAGTAATTTAGTAGTAATTAATTTAAGTCAGAAAGTCATATGACTTGACATTCTACCCTATGAATTATATCTCTAGGGGAAAAAACACTATAATATGAATGCTTCAACAATACTCGAAGAGAAAATTTATCAAAAAATAAATAAAGTTCATTGTTCACCTAATGAATATCGTTGTTACAACAGACAAAATTAAAAGACTTACAAAATTTATATTTATAGAAAAATTAAGGTGAGAAAGGGAGTTAAAAAGTGCAGCCATGTTTATTTCATATGAAAAAAACAAAACAAAACAAATGTATTAAAAAAATTTTTTTTTTTTTTTGCTAAGCTTCTAAGGTGAGAAAAATCATCAGCTGGACTTGGAAGATATTAGAAAGGACAGTCTTGACATGATGACGTATAATTCTACTTTTACTAAGGGTGGTTATGAACACTGATGCTTCTGCATTGTTTATGAGGAATGTATATGATAGCAGTATTCAAGATGAACCTTTACATGTTGAGAGATATAAGTATCATGTCCATGAATTATTCTTTAGGACTAAGAATACGGTTTTTGCATGCATCTTGGACACAAACTGCTTCTGTTTGGGCATTTACGTCACCATAATTAATTTCATTAATATTTGATGATTTCCATAGTTGCCAACATTTTATATTACTCTATCATTCTCAAATACAAATCTAAAAAATATGAAGCTCAAAGTATTAAACAAAACATGGTCATGAGGATGATGATGAGGATGATGATGAAGATGATGGTTTCATTGAATACAAAAATCAAACGTTGTCACATTACAACATTACAAATGATGAAGAAGAAGACGAATTTTCCAAAATACAAGTTAACGTAAAATAATTCACCATCATGGCAGTCACTTTAGGTTGCCTTTTCAGAGGGTTCAAAGGGTTTTTGTGTACGAAAATGCACCATCCAAATGTTTTTGTCCTTATTAAAGACAAACCTAAGGCAGCATTATTAATTCAAAAGTTGTTGTTTTTTCTCCAATGTTTCAATGTTATACTATACGTTTGGGCTTGGTTGACAAATTTTCATATCACTTTAATTTAGCAAAATTAGCAAATGAAATATCAGTAAGTATTTTTTCTTCTATCTATCTATTGGAGATGGTGTTAGGTTAATTTTATAAATCTCTCAAATAAAAAAATTAAAAATTTATATTTCATCAATCATTATTTATGTTTGCTACCATTATAGATTAGCCATCTTGGATTAGCCATGTTTGTTTACATTTTGTTGCCATTATGGATTAACCATTTTGGGTCTGCATTTAATTCATATGATGACTCATTCAGTGTGCATTTATGAAGCCACTTCTCTTTTCATTTCAGTTCAGTCTCAGACACATTTCACTTCAGTCACTCACATTGGCCCAGCTGGTAATCTTTGTGCATTTGTTCTGTAACAGACTTTTGTTTTTGGCCTTTCTCTTTTCGCTGTTATAACATAAAACAAACAGTAGATCAGGAGTGTTGATAGTGTGGGAATGGAATTAGTAAGAAGCTAATAGGCAACTTTTAAGGTTACTTTTAAGGTTATGGAAATTAGTTAGCTTAGTAGATAGTAGAGACTGGGTGTGGTTCCAAGAACAAAGCGCATTGTATCTGATCGAAATTTTGCCAAAACTAGTTGTATTATTGACAAGAAGGGGGAGTTTTAAAAGACCAGATTCATATGCACGAGTAGTTTTGCCATGTTAGGGGTTATAGGCAAAAGTAGCTTGAATTGCATCAGATCATGTTTCTCCAGTATTGGTTTTATCTTTTTTCGACACAGCATTTCTTCCTTCATATAAGTGTTCATCATGAAACGTTTTTTTATTGAGAAGGACAAACTTCCATTGCTTTTTCTGATTCACTAATTTCTTAATATTCATTCGTCGTAGGTCATATTCCCAAGTCAAACCGTCCTCGTTTCCGTCGCAGTTGTGTAAGCTCGTTTATGATATGAGTACTGGGAGTGGTTACTTCGGTTGTTTTTTTCCCGAAGTACAGCGTGGTTAAATAGGAATGATTTTCTCGACTCAACTTCAATTAGTTCCTGCGTCCCGAAAGATAAGAGTTTTATAATGGGTTTTAAAGTACGAAGAAAACTCAACAGCTTTTTCGGTAAACTGTAGAAGTCAATATGAGTCATTAATTTAATGCACATCTTATCACAGTAGTAGGAGAAGAGTCACGTGATCTTGTTTATACTTTTTCTCTTGAATATGTTAGCTACGTGTGAGAGAGGAAATAACAAAACACCCTCCTCCTCCACCAAATATTTGATGAATCTCATACACAAAAAACCCCTTCAATTTCCATCATTTATTTTGATTATGAAAGAAGAACTGACGTCATACCTGTTTTGAATGCGTTGCCCGTGAGATGACGATAATTTGAAGGCGTTGAATCTTTACGCCGCATGAGATTATTACGACCATAGTTTTTATCTTGTTTTCACATTGGTTACGCACAGTAGCTATCTCTTCCGTTATTAGTTCAAATTCAAAACAAATTCTAAAAGATAGACAAACTTGGACTGATTACATAGATGGCTTTTTAGCACTGGCACTTAGGTTTAGCTTGGTTGTCTAATTTCAACCTACACCCAATTCGTTAGTTGGGAATCCACGACTGACCAATAAAACTGTACGTTTTATACTGTTCCAAAGTTTATGTTGACGTGATGCAAACACTTATATATTATACGCATTTCTGGGTGACGAACCAAATGCATTTATTTGGATATACCGAAAATAAATCCTTATCTGTCTATCTATCTATCTGTCTGTGATCATATTTCTCACACGTTACTCATGTCAGATGAGACATACAAAGGATTTTGTCACTACATTGTTGCTGTTTCTGTCACCCTCACCCACTGTGTTATCTAAACATTAGCCAATAAAAATCAGAAAGGAAAGAGTCAGATTTCCTAGCTAGCTACATCATATGATGTAAATGATCTGTTTCATTTGGTGACAAACATAACATAGTTGATAGTTATGTTTTAAACATACACGCAAACATAGCTATAGAAAGTTCTCTCCTTGTCGGGACACTTCATTTTGCACTCACTTTGGTCACGTGATAGAATATAATTACTTTGCATTGGTTGAAATAAGTAATGTGATCAAATAATTACTTTTCATTGGTTGAAATAAGTAATGTGTAGACTAGGGAATTTTCTAATGACTATGTTGTAAACAAGTCGTTGTTTTTAAAAAAAATCAATTTTATAGCATTATAATTATAATGGGTTCATATAATGGGTTCATATAATGGGTCCATATGGCTATTTTGTTGTTGAAGATTAAGGAAAATATTCAAAACTTTTGATCGACGAAACACACGCGGTGTATTAAATTCTTTTTTCTTTAATAGATTTCACGTTTCCCTTGATTTCCCAAGGTCTACAGAAAGACAAAATGTTATCTTAACTTCTGATACATAACCATGCCCACACGAACCTCCCATATTTAAAGACTGACTCCCGCCCTCTTCTGAAAGATCTTCCCGCCCTTACATCCTACTCGCGGATGGTAAACATATGGTAAACCTCTTTTATAATTTAGAAATATAATCTCTCACCAAAACATATCAATAAATAAGCAAATAAATAAGGAGCTTAACAAGATGTGATCATGTGATCAGTCTCTTGTTTGCCGACTGTTACTTTAATGTACAGGCATAACCACGTGACTTATGCTCTACTACAGAAATATGTCTGGAAATATGTCTTGTTATCAGCCGGAAAGGATGTCCATTTTGCTCAACCAATTAATGTTCATCATACAAAAAATAAAATCAGTTTTTAGAAATACTTTCAGTCCCTCATTGGAGATTTTATATACTTTCTCTTTCTCTGCCGCATATTTTTATGACGCTTTTTTCTTATGATTTTTTATGAACGATATCAAAAAATTAGTGAGTTCCCTCGTTTTTTGAGCTTTCCTTGTATCAGTAGATTTTGCATGAACAGGAATTTCATCTTTTGAGAAAGTTTGATCAGAAGTGTCTGCTGGATATTCTGTTTTCACGTTTTTAATGTTAGTACTTCCATCATGCTGTATCGTTGTTAAGTCTGTGCTTCGAGTTTCTACTGACAATACATTCTTTAGTGCTGTGTACAACCGAACATAGAAGAGTTTTGGTGCTTCGTTATGTTCTGCTTTTTTGTTTGATCTAGAGGAATAAAAGTCCCTAATTGTCTTCTGTTGACCGTTGCTTTGGACCTCAATATTCTTAGAGGAAGTTTTTAAATCTTCCTTTTCATTCACCAAAGCTTCTTTTGATTTGATGTTGTCGTACGAAGGTTTTTTCGAATTCTGTATAATATTACGTTTGCCTTTGAATATCATCTTGGGCGGGCCAACGTCCATGCGCTTTTTGAATCGATCAGCGGTTACTGGAACACTGCTTTGGGAAACATTTTCCGCCTCTTCCTCTACGTTTGTTGTTTCTTCCGACTTTATTTCTTGCAGTATCTAAAACAGATGGTGATGGTCCTTCTGTTCACAAAAGTTAATTCTTAACATTCAAATAAAGGTGAAAGGAACTATCGGATTTAGTACAGAGAATCGATTTCATAATACAGAATTAATTTTAGAATTAGAAATTTCACCTTATTTAATTGTTTTACTTCGTCGTTAATTTTGACAACGTTGTATTTAGCGTCAAAATCCTCTTCAGGAACCGACAAGTCGTTTATCAAAGTATCGACTGTTTCCTCGACAGCATCAAATAACACGTCGCCTTGTCTGGCGCAATGACCTTAAGCAGTAATAAGATAATGAGAATACAAAAGATGGTAGACTCACAGTGCAAACTCCTCACATAAAAATGTTGAAAATTTCACTTACATGTCCATGCGATCAGGAGAACAATGGATGTCGTCAAAAAATTCCACATTTTTTATTGCTAAGATAAAAAACGATGATGATTTGTGAAAACTCAAACATAAATGAGATGAAAAGTGTTGCATCAACTTCACAATAACAAAGACAAGACCATGTGCTCCATGCAGCAAGAAAACATAGTATACAATCTCATTGCTGTCTGTAGCTATATTGGAAGCCCATCAAAAATATAGTAACACAAGCTCATTTTTCCAATAAACCCTCCCCACATTAATTTTGATACATGCATGAAGAAGTGTCCTTTGTTATCTGCAAAGAAACTCATTCTTAACTATATTCAATCAACAAGAACAGCGTCAAACATTTGCTGAAAAAAGTAAGAATAATAACTCCTATTTGTCTCCTTTCTACTGCTACAACATTCCATTATTAACAATTTTCTGCTTCCCTCTCATATTAGCATATTATTTATTTACATCTTTCCTCGACTAAGTTTGTTTTATTTAGCCTCGTTTTCACGATGATACACCATTTATTAAGACAATTAATACAAGTGACATAAACCACAATTGAAGGGGCAAGTGACACGTCCACTCCAAATGAAAGTTTTATGTTTATATTAATGTTGTACACGATCACTTTTTGTGTGAAGTAATCTCATTAAACTTCAGGTGAACCCCTGATGTGTCTCTTTGATTCTGTCTATTTTACTACACAAACTTCCCTGCCCACGAAAAAATCCCTAATCCTTCGTCTCTTACGTGCTATTTAAGTCACTAATCTTATAGAATACATTAAACACTCGAAAACTTAAAGTTTTTCATCTATCAGAGACCGTTAATATAAAAAGCATATTAGCAAAAAGTTGTTAAGTACTTCTTTTTTATGTCGTTGTAAAATAGAGATCTCTGATCTCAAAGGCAACAGAACCTTTTATGGGGACGATTAGTCCAAGCAAATGAGATTTGTGATAAATAGTTCTTTGTCCCGCCTCTCCTCTTATATAATCTATCCCACACGAGTAACTAAGACAACAACACGCTGATGAGTAGATGTGGCGAGTCAACCATTGTGTAGATATGGCGAGTTACTTATTATATCAAAAGAGTTTTAATTAATAACCTTGAAAAGCTTGGAATGCAATATAATGCAGTCATTCATTAAGAACTCTGCAGGTAATTAGTTGTTTAGGGTATGGTCGTGATACCCTGTGGTATATAAAAAATTCAACAATGTATTGGCATGATATTTTTTAGGAAGGTGTGTAAAAGAAAAGAAAAGAAAAGCTCATCGTAATGTAAATCCATTCATCACATCCTCTTTTTATTAAATATCCATGGAAATATTTTAATCCAATCATCAGCGTTTAGATTTTCAGATATATTTTTCAAGCATCATATCCTAATGAACGAACAGGGGCTGAAAAAGGAAACAATTCGATTCATACTTTTCACCACCTACAAAACAAACAAATAAACAAAAATTCAGTTCTTTTCATTCCTAAATGTTTGTTTCATTTTTGACAGTTATAACAGTTTCACAATTCCGTGCGGTAGCATTTTTTCTAATTATGAATCATCCTAAATTTTACAAGTAAAAGCACCCCTACTTTTTCTTAAAAAAACAAACAATGCCTTTCCCGGCAATCTAGAGTCTTTGAAAATCACAAAATTAAAAAGAACTTACCTTTTCTATTGATTTTTTTGGAAATATTTTATTTCATAAAATTGAAGTTAAACCCGGAAAAACAATTTCCATGAAATGTTCCAATTCCTTTATTTTATACTTTTGGTGCTACTACTACTGTTTGTTGAAAAAATTAAAATCCGGAGATTAACAAACGAAACCGGGTCTTGTATTTCTCTAAATAAACTTCCATGTTCATAATGATAATTTTCTTTCATCGGTTACTCTAAATGGAAATTTAAAGTTCCCATTAATTTTTCATGTAAACTTATGGTTGCAAGCGGCTCAGTTTACTTCATTTTATTTCATTTTATTCTTCATTTTACATCAAGCTGAAAAGATCGCATCCAGTTTTGATGATGAAGTTATCAAGACTATGACAAAGTATCACAACGCAGATTATCCAGATCGATTCGTGAAAAGTGTTTCCAATAAATAGATAGAGAGATGCAGTCCCTTAAATAGATCCATAAGTCTTTCATTGTGTGACAAAAGAAAGGAAAAAGAGGCGAGTAATTTTTTCGAGTAGTTTTCCAGTAATTTTCGAGTAATTTAAAAGTTCTTGATAAAGGCGCTTCATCTCTCATTTTTAATAAATTGCCTCGCCTTATATTGGCAAAAATGTTGTGGGTGTCGTGACTAAACCAAACTTCCCCTTTGCTAATGATAAGAATAAAGAATAAAATTTAACATATGTCTAATTAGCAAAATGACAGATGGTGTAATTTTCCAGAATATATGATTACTAAAATAAGCGAATTTCTGGTTGCTAATTCGGGAATCAGGATACTTTTCGGGAGCATGTCGACTAAGCCAAGGTCCGTCAGTAACATTTTCTACTCCAGTTCTTTTGAAATAACCATCTACCGAAAAGTACGTACCAGATTATTACAGCACCATTACGCAGCATAACATTCATCAGAAGGATATAAACATATCTTTTTGAATCAGTCGGAATAATAAAAAGTATCCCATTGAGTAATAATGAACCAGTGTTTTGTTATTCCACAAATTAAAGACGAAAGACAAAATTTCACATCAGAGCGTGATATTTCGATACTAATCAAACTATTGATTTGATTGGCTAATCTAGATTTCAATTTCCCCCCTACACCAACGATCTTTTTTGTTGATATGCTAAAGGATTATGTGTTATGAATGCGCTAAGCATCCACATTGTCATGCAAGCAATATTCGAATGGAGCCTGGGTGGAAGTCGTGTAGTCACGTGTTAACAGGAATGCCATCCAAGACGTGCCTATTCTTCAGTTGTTCAGATATATAAAATTATTTGCTAATTAATAATTAATTACTAAAAGTGTATTCATAAGCGATATGAAAAGTATTGACGATCAGAAGACTCAATACATGACGTTTTTGTATCGTTAGAGAATTTCTGTAGCTACGACGTTTTTTCCTCTCTATATTCTCCCACACAAACCATGCGAAATCTTATCAAAATAATGTAATTCAACACGATTAGTAAAGTTAAATCTTTTTTGCTTTTATGCTATTCATGTCCGCATTTAAAAGAATTTTACGCAATTAACTTCCTCAAGCAAGAAAGCCTGGGTACAAAAATATTAATAAACGTCATACTTACATCAGCATTTCTCCCCCACTGATACAAATGATATCAGGAAAACCCTGTCTCATCTGGTATGAGAATCCACAATAGCATGTGTGCGGGAGAAATAAATTACTTTTCGTTGGGTTTGAAACACGATTATTTCATGTAGCAACTCGAATAAGCTTTTTAAAACCACTATGATTAAAACTTTTTTCATCACATTTTAAAAGTGAGACATACGTTCTTCCCTTTCTCTCCTAGCTTTTCTTTTCCTCCAGAAATAAGATGGTTACCAGATGTAAGATATAAACATCGTAATGTGATCGATTCGAATCTGATAGTGAAAACGAGGCTGAACATGGAATGTATAAAAGTACGTCAGTTTAATGACGTTACAAAATTAGTTTTGTACTTATGGAAACCTATTCTAAAACACAAAACTAGCGGTTGGAAATAGATCTGAGAAACGGCGGATCGAGAAGCAATTTTACTGGTGTAAAAATTATGGATAAAGTGCTTTATAAAGGATTATTGCAATTTAACTGCCAGTTCTTTATTAGAAAGTTCCCCTCCAAATTGGCTTACACCAGTTAAATTTCTGCTAAATCCGCCACTGCTGAGCCTCATTACCATGCAAAGTGTTTGTCATTTTTATGTAGTTTAGTTTAGTTTTTATAAACACGTACACGCTTTTATAGAAGCACCAGTACAAGTCGACCAGGCTCATTACCAAGCTCATTGGGGGTTATTTCTTTGTTATTGTGAGCCTACTTTGGTGCTTAAGTGGTGCATATTTGATGTATGAAAACTTGCAAAACCGCCCACTACCCATAAGATAGATCTTTGAAGCACAGAAAGTGTAAAGGCCGGTTTCCAGTTCATTCGCCTGGATCGCGCGACTGAGCGAACTGGTTTTTGATTGGCTGACGTAATCTCATTCGACTGGTAGTTCAAATCATTTGAGCCTAGGGTGGTGTTAGGGTGGTGTTAGGGTGGTGTTTAGGTGCGGCGGTGCTCATCTTTTGAGTGAATTTGAGTGAATCTTATAACAGTCTAAAAAAGACCAGAAACAGAGGACCAGTGATTATAGAGATAGATATTTGTTATCAGGAAAGAAAGGAATTACTATAAACGTTTTCAAAACTATTTGTTCTGCAAAATGGCTTTTCTAAAATCGTATTCTATTCAGAAAAACAACCAATCAGAAGACGAGCAAATATTGGCAAACATGGTTTACTCGAATGAAATATCACAGCTTGAGTTTATGGACTTGTTAAGCACATCTGTTTATTCACATAAACCCAACATTCTGACCTATTGTTGGTTAACATTCTATTTAGAAAAAGTAAAAAAATGGCGGTAAACCTACCTAAACTTTTGATTTTAGATGATAGACTTTTCCAAGCATAGCAAAGATTTACGATTAAAATTGCATCAGTAAGAATTTTATGTCCTCAGAACTTCAGGATGTTCGGTAGAATAAGAGAGATTTCGTTTTTTCAACTACCCTGATTTCCTCTCTTCGTGTTCAATCATACATTGATAATTAGATAAATAAATTACACGTTTTATTATTATAAGATCAATCAACTCTGATGAAGCCTTCAAACGTTCTTAAGTTTTCAACTTTGAAACCTAAAAACGTTCTTAATAATGTTTTTAAGTTACACTATTGAATATCTAAAATTCGAAATTCAACGAACTTGGTAGACATTTTGGAGTTGAGTTGATACTGTTGTAAACAAAATGATTATAATATTCTTGTGTTTGACTATTATAATGACGTTTTCTTGTAAAATGTAAAAACGTTCCTTCACCTCGATTATTCTTAGCATGTTATTAACTTTTCGACCTTCGAAACTTTATATCCTTTGTTATAAAAAAAACCCGTGTAATACAGGAACAAACTTGAAATGTGAACAGAGATGTATTATAAACAAGAACGACACGGTCTATACCTTTATACCAAATGATAAATTTGTAAACACGAGATCGTTTGTGTACCGTTACTTCAAGTTCGAATGATCACTCATATCGCGGCCTTTTGATCTTATTTCCGAACATAATTTCTGTTTAATTGCATCGATTAAAGTCGGCAATAAAAACCGTGATGAGTTCACAGGATCGTTTACTTCTTTTGGATTTTTTTGGAAACTGCAAATATTGCTTTTAATAACCGAAAGTCACAGTTGAGATTAATTAAGGTTATTCATAGGGCTTTTTTCGAGTTTATTTCGGATTTTTTTTTATTCGGTAATATAGAACAGAGATTTTTTTACTCTTTCCAAAAAGTATTTATGTGAATCGAGAATAACCCTTTGAATAATCTTAACTAATCTGAATTAATCTTAGTGTGACTTGGGCTAATGAAGTTATAGGAATTGTAAATTTTCATGGATCCCAAGGACGGGTCCGGGTCTGTTACGTAGAGGAAGCCATTATTTTCGGATAATTTACAAATTAATATTAGAAAATTGCTGACAGGATTCGTGAATATAAAGATGAAGTTGTGACAAACATTTTGCATAATAATGTGGCTCGGACCCATTCCCAACCTTTCCCAACCACAAATCATTGTAATAAAGTACAATTTATTATTTTGAACATTTGTTATCACCTCAAGTGTAAAATCCTTTTCGTCCTGTCAAACCACTAATTTCTCAATGAACCTCGGATTTCGTTCAAAACGTTCCGCTAAAAACTGATTTTCGCTGATTTACGTGCAAGTATTTTCATTCTATTAAACCTAAGAGGATCTAACCTGATTCAAATGCTTCTGTTTTATCAAACACTTTCATCTAATGAGGTTGACATCAGTTCACCCCAGTAGATTAATCGCTCCACCGAATGAATCCAACATCAAAATGCGTTTGAAGACTTTCAGCCAACTTTTACTTGCAACAGTACGATTTACAAGGCTTAAGTTTTTCAACATTATTATATTATATTTTATTATTATACAAGTTTCTGGAAGTAGGCACATGATGCCTTTAACACCAGGTTCAATCTTTAACGACCTGTCGATATCGCGTTTGTCGACAGGCTGTTGTTTCGACGAGATTCAGATCGATATCGAACATAATACCAGCACTTTTCCATAACTTATCGAGTCGACTTTTGAAGGAATTAAGAGATGGTGCTTGCACAAGGTCCGGTGGCAGGTTGTTCCATTGTTCCGCAACTCGATTTTTAAACGAATACTTTTTTACGTCTTTAAGACATTTTTGTCGGGTGACCGTTCCAATCTTTCCTTGTAGCTTAAGTTTTTCATTCCAGGTATCAATTTTGTTGCGCGTCGTTGTACATCTTCGAGGAGGGAGATCTGTCGTTGCAGGTGAGGATTCCACACAGGACCACCATATTCGAGATGGGGGCGTACAATGCTTGTGAACAGCAGCTTGAAACAATCCTTATCTAGGTAGACAAATGTTCGCCGTAACATACCAACAAGAGCATTAGCTTTGTTCACTTTTTCGTTAATGTGTTTTTCGAATGAAAGGTGCTCGTCGAAATTTATGCCTAGGTCATCCACATCTGATTTTTGCTTGAGGACAGTGCCATCGATTACATACTGTGTTGCATCGGGAGACTTCAACCTTGACTTTATTTTCATGTGCTCACATTTGTCCGGATGGAATTTCAATAAGAAGGTTAGGTTAGCAGCGTCAATCGTGGTTTCAATTTCTCTGAATATATTCAAGTCATCGGCATACAGGAAAAGTTCTGACTCATCAACAATTTCAACTAGAGTGTTTATGAAGATGACAAAAAGCAGTGGACCTAGGACCGATCCTTGGGGCACTCCTGACGTCACGGGAAATACATCGGATTTGTTTCGATTTATACAAACTTGTTGATATCGATCAGACAGAAAATCTCTGATCCAGAAGAGAGCTGGACCTTGTAGACCGTAGTGGGGGCAAAACTTCAATTAATCGACGGTAGGGAACAGTGTCAAACGCTTTTTTAAAATCACAATATATGATATCAATCACACCTCCATTTTCGAGAATTTCCGTCCATTTATCGATTATTTGGAGCTGTTGCAGAATGGTTGATCTTCCACCAAGGAAACCGAATTGGCGATTTGACAAAAGTTTATCTGCTTTGAGATATGATAGTAAAGAATTATGCATTATCGATTTGAAAATTTTTGATGCAATGCTAGTCAGGCTAATTGGTCTGTAATTTCCAGCAGAATGTTTGTCACCTTTATTCCTAAAGATGGCTGTGATGTTAGCTCTCTTCCAAGCGGATGGGACTTTTCCAGGGTGTAAGACTTTTCAAATATCATGTGGAGTGGTTCAGCAACCACGGCCGCTAGTTCTTTCAAAACACGTGGATGTAGGCCGTCTGGACCAGGACTTTTGCTAGGATTCAATTCCTCTAATTTCTTCAAAACCATTTCTTGCGTCATCTCCAGTTGAAAGTCACTTTCAATTATTTGTTTCTTCAGGCCGTCAAGTGCAACAGGTAACGTTGGTTCATCTACAAAAACGCTCGAAAAGAATGCATCCAGAATATTTGCCTTCTCTTGGTCGGTTTCTGCCATCTTTTCGGAATTTTCATTCACAAGTAGGTCTGGAATTGATGATTTAATCTTCGTTTTTGCATTCACGTATGCCCAAAAAGCTTAAGTATTTTCCTTTGTAGATCTAGCAATTTCTTTCTCAAAATCTCTTTTCGCTTTGCGTGTCATTCTACGTACTTGATTTCTACATTTACAGTACGCGAGATACGCGTCCGCATCCTTGCTGTCCATAAACCTTTTCCATAGACGGTATTTCTTTTTCTTTTCAGCTAACATCTTTTTATCAAGGCGATACTTGAACACCCTTTTCCCAGTCTTTACTGTTCTTGTTGGTATACATATTACTTCGGCTTCCTTATAAGTTACCTCAAATTTGTTCCATAGCTTGTCAATATCGTCTCCGCAGTCTTTAAAAGGTTCTGTCCAATCGATGCCAAGAAGCTCTTTCATTCTTGCGAAGTCGACTTTATTAAAATCAGAAACAACTTTAGATGGAAGCTTTTCTGGTTGATGTTGGTAGTTCAATTTAAGCAGTTCGTGATCAGATTTGCCAAGTGGTGAAGCGTATTTGATGCCTTCAACATGTTGATCCCCAGTCGTAAATACAAGGTCTAATAGCGAAGGGTCGTCCGATCCTCGTCCTCTTGTTGGTTGATTCACATGTTGTGTCAGAAAACTATCTTTGACTCCATCAATAAAATTCTGGTCTTGGCTGCTGCTAGATGTAAGTGTCTCCCAGTCAATTTCCCTTCGATTAAAATCACCGATAATAACTACGTGGTTGTATCTTTTCATACCAAACAGCATGATTTCGTTGTTTTGGAGACGAATCTCTGTCAGTAGCAATTCTTTCGGTCTTTGTTGTTCTGTCAGAATGCGTGATTTCTCTACTTTCTTGTACGATATCGAATGCCTGACGTAAAGTGCAATCCCTCTTGTCGTGTCTTGATTATTCAGATGTTCGAATTCTGCAGAGTAAGTATTCAAAATGTAGTCAACTTCCGTCAGCTGGCGTTTATAGTATTTCGGTTTCAGTTCGGTTATTGCAATAATATCTGGTGGTGCATCGGATTCTATTTCCATCTTTAATTCTTCCAGCTTATTTTGTGTTAGTGTGTCAGCGTTAGTATACCAGATGCGCATAAATCCATTCTTTAATGTAGACTTCGTTTCCTTTGCTGCTTTATTATTTCCGTTATTTTCTTCTGTTTGACTTATTGAGCGGCTACTGCCGGTGCTTTCTTCAGGAACTTTATCAATCTCAGGCCGTTTTTTGGATTGCCTCTGACTTTCCAAATGTGAGCAGAATCGGACGGCTCTTCGTTGTTTTTCGCTTTAGCTTTCTCAGACCATCTCCGTATCATGTCTCTTTCTGCTATTGTATAATCTTCAGTAACGCTTATACCCCTGTATGCTCCAATTCCCTTTAAGCCCGTCAGATTATCCAAAACTTTTTGCTTGTCCTCAGAACTCTGCATAATGACTTTGATCGGCCTCACTTTTCCATTTACTTTTTGCCCAAGGCGTGTAACTGACTTGAATTGAGCAGCAACACGGATGGTATCAATAAACTCTTTGAAAAATTCGCAGTCAAGTTCTTTTGTCTTTTTTTCGTCAAGGTCAGGGTTTTCTTGCAGCCCATGGATAATTAAATTATTTGAGCGCAGCTTCTTCTGTCGTTCCTCTTCTAGCTCCTCGTTTTTTGCTTCTGTTATTATTGCCTGAATAGCAGTATTGGTAGCTGCTGGAATATTTTGTTCTGTTTTTCTGTGGCGTCCCTCTCCAGATTGTGCAGTGACACCAACAACATCAGCATAAGTAGACTTTTTTTCCACGGCCATGTCGAATTTTTCTTCCAGATTGCGATTGTTTTCCTGGACTTTACATAGCAAGGCTTCTTCTAACTCTTTGAACTTTCTTTCGAGAGTATGCAATATTCCGTTACTTTCAGTAGAACTACCTCCTCCGTTCATACTCTTCCTCAGGTCCTCAATTTCATTCACCATGTTAGCTTCTTTCTCTTCATGTTCCGTGATCTGCTGCTCGCATTTCTTTATTTCATTCTTCAACTTTGCTATTGTTTCTTTATGAGATCTGACGACATTGACTTCCTCTTTCATGAGGTTACAGTATTTATTTTGTTTATCCCGTAAAGCTTTGTTGATTGTTTTGGTTTTACTGTTTTCCAACGAAATATCCTTCAGTGCTTGCGTAAGTTCTTCAATTTCAAACGACTGATCGGGGTCGTAGTCCTCCATCTCTTTGAGGAAATTCGGACGAATATTGACACAGTTCACACACGTGTACTTGCGGCCCTTCTTGGTTATAAAGATTTCCAATTGGTACAGTGGCAATCTGGTACACCGATAATGTACAGTTCGCTTGCAATCGCCACAAGTCAGGTGTTTTTCGTCACCATTGTTTATACATTCGCTTTGCGTACACTTTCTCATGTCTTCGTCACTACTGCTGTCTTCCAGTTTCGCAGTTTTCGAAGACTACTGCGGTTGTTTCAGCTCGTAGGACGTCAATATTTTCTCAGGTTGTGTAGTTTAACTATCTTCGTGTAACAGCACAGTTTATGGTCGATTAAATGTGTTTTTGGTTAGAATATTGGTGGTTTTAGGGTAGTATAGTTGAATTTGTGCTTCAGCAGTAGATTTTGTGACTGCACCGTCATGATATCTAACAAAGCGACATTTAGTTGTGACACTGGTTTGCATAAATAACTGGGTAAAACCAGAAAGTGGATTAAACGGAAACATTTTTAAATAGTAAAATAATATTTTTATCCGAACAAAATTCGTATATAAACATAGTGGATGCTTGACGATTTTTTTGTGCAGGATTGTAACATTTCTTCCAACATCCAAAATAAATATAAAAACATATAGCGCGGTCCGACATTCTTATAAAATGAATAATGTGAATTCGTTTGTGCCAGACGTAAGTCATACATGTCTTTTTTATTAGGATAATCGTTAATCTTATTTCGAGCGAAATAATAGTGACGATGACGTCTTGATATTAAACGTCGGCTTTTAAAACAATTCTGCTGTTACTTTCTGAAAAGAATTAATTCTTTACCGGATTTTTGCCGAACATTGGTTTGTGATTAATTTTTTTTCCATTCGAAATTTTTTCGCTCTTAAATTGATGAACGGTTAATCTACGAGTATTCAGAGGAGAAAGATTTGAGGCGTGTGCATCGGCAATTTATAAATTTTTAAAAGAAAACCCTACTATTTTCGTTTAAAACATTGAATCAGGGCTTTAGTAGGAATCCACCTTTTGTCATTTGAAATATCGAAACATTTTATTTGTTTAGAATATGAAAGACTTGTCAGGTTGTTGATTTCTGGAGTAATGTTTAAAAATCACTGATGTGAACTGTGCTTTACTGATAAACCACGAAACTCGGAAGACAAAAGAACCCACAAAAACATTCTAAAAGTACACGTAACCAACATTCATTATAAATAACAGATTAATACATAATACTGAGGGGGTGTTTACATGGTAAAACTCATACCGGTATGAGTTCCATGCCATGCCCAGTTTCATGAGTTATACAAAGTTTTACCCCCTGAGTGGTTGAGGTTGAACCACCCTTAGCAATAAAAAAAAACTATGAACGCGTTTGAAAGTTAAAAGTAACAATCTGAAAATATAATACAATTTCTTCAAACAACGTAAAAAAATGTCTGAAAATACAGTAAAAAATATTTGGAAAACGAGGATGTGGAAAATCTTGCTTGGATTAAAAGTATAAAATTTTATAAGCAAACAAAACAACAACAACAACTGAACAACACAAAGCAAGAAATATAAGAGAACCATGAACACACATACTAAAAAAACTAAAATGTTGAAATTTATGAAAAACTTTTCAAGAAACTATGGTCGGTCATGGGGGAGTTTGACATCTCGTTTCTCAATATCGAAACCTTTCAGTATCTCCTCGATATTTGGATCAACTTCAGTTTGAGATGAAATACTTTTGCTTTTTGATGCAACATTTTCCAACTCTGATTCATATTGTTTAGCCTCAGGTGCTTTTTTCTTGATTGTTTTATCATTTGAGTTTCCTCCACCATCCTTTTTTAATAATTTTATGATATCGACAAGATAATCACGTAATCGCTCTTTCTTTACAACTTGGGCTTTGTTATCCTTCTGCTGGTTTGGATGTTTCTTCACAAAATCTTTTACTGTCTCGATGATTCTCCTTTCTTTATCATCTATTTGCTTATCAACATCATATATTTGCTTATCAACATCATTCAGGACTGCTTTATCACTTTTACGGCCGCTTATGGACGTGTCTAAGCCTTCTTTAAATTTATCAAGAAATATTTTTTCAACAGGTGAACTTTTTTTACGATACAATCGCTCGTACTCTTCATCAGCTTGTTTCCTTTTCACAACATTTCCAACATACGAAAATTCTTCCTTTCCCAGCAATTTATTCAATGATTCAATCAACTCCTTTTTCTTTTCATTTAATAATTGTTTTCGTGCAGCTTGCTCATCCTTCACTTTCACATTCTCCTCTTCTTGAACTTCGTGCTTCAAATCATCATAAAGATTTCTTAACTTATTATCATGAGTATTCTTCTTCTCTTTTTTCTTTCCTTTGAAAGGGATAATTTGTGGATCGTTATGATTTACAAACATCTCTTTAAATTTATTTTTAAATTGTTCGAAGGTCAGTTTTTCATCTTTTTTTTCATTAGTGATGACATTGTCCAATTCAACAGAATTTTCATGATGAGGTTCTATGTTATTGTCAGCTTTCTGAGCGACCTAGTAAAAAAATGATGTCAAGAAGAAAATCATAGGAAGCACACAATAGACAGTTATAGAACATAAAAAAGTAATCGGAAGGTCATAAGGCTTTCATCAAAGTGTAAGAATCTTCCTAGCTTGTACCTTTTTGGTATTTATCTCTTTGTGTTCGTTTGATGTCTTGGCATTAACATTAGGTTTCAATGAAAGTGTTTGTATGAGTTCATCAACTGCATTTTCTAAGTCTTTGAAGTTTACAACAGGTTTTGTGGTGGGTGGTGGTGTTGGCGGTGGCGTCACTGCTCTCAACACCTCCGGTTTATCTGAACAAAAGGATAGACACTGGATATTGGCCATGATTACATAATGCTCAGAATTTTAAAGAATACCATATTTATCTGAATTACCACTGGGCATAAACATCGGCTCTTTGAAGAGGTGCATATTCGAAGAGGGCACTTATTAAAAAAAGAAGAAGATATACATCAACCTATGATTTAATGTCTCCTTCCTTCTCCTTCATAAGTGACTTCTCAGAGGAACTCAGGTGCTTATATTTCATTTAAAAGAGCTCGAAAAGGGATGCTAATTTCAGGGGCACTATTTTAAGTCTGATAACTACGATAACTTTCAAAATAATAATAATACCTTTCTCACTGTTTTTCACAAAATTTGAATATATCTGTTTCAGTAGCTCATCAAGCTCATGTTCTTTTTTGGATTTTTCCACAGTTTTTTCATCTGTGATTTTGTGTACACTTCCTGGACCATAAGGTACATTAGGTACTGGTACTTTTTTTTTCAAAAAATTTTCCAAGTTGAAACGATCAACTGGGTTGTTCTAAAAGTGAAAATATATACATTTAGTCTGAAAAAATGCTGCAAAGGAAAATCCTGAAGCAGCAATCTCTAAAGGATGAAAAAACAGTTTTAAAAAACCTAATTTTTTATATACGACCTAGATATTATTTTCAGCTTTTCAAGAATAAAATACTTAGACACCTTAAAACCTGTGGGCAATCCAGTTTATATCTAGTCAATAGAGAGAGAAGAGGGTCATTTATGTCTGTGACATATCTGTGACTTGTTATTTATTTCCTTGGTTTAGTGTGATTTATTAGTGTGAATTTTACCCAATTTTATTCTCCCTTTTCTCACACTTTTTTAAGGTAATTGAATAAGAGCTGCTCTCCCTCTATTAGGCTAATGATGAACAATGAACAATTTCATAGGTTGATACCAAAAACAGATTTTGAGTATTACAGACAGTCATTGTTATAGCATCTTCAAGTTAGATTATGCAACAATATGAAAACTGTTGAAAATTGTTATTATTACATTGTTTTTTGATTATATCTAAAAGTTCGAACTTTCGAAATAAGTGTCACTCTATTATAAGTGCTGCCTTCTGCTACACTTGGAACCTTTGAACCTTGAAAGTTAGTAAATAGAACCGAAATACTTAATTGAAATCAAACCTTTTTTGCTTTCAGAGTCAAAGCAACAAAACTATAATAATAATTACCTGAGTTTTATGCTCATCCTTCTCTGGTACTGCACCAAAACAAACTAGAAGAAATATGAAATATTTTTATCCAGGGCTTTTTTATCCAATATCTTTGACGCCTTTCGAAATTAAAATCAACCATATTTGCCTTACATAAAATGGTAGTCTGGATGATCAGTAGGCGAATAAGCATTGTTGTGTCATGAATCTATTTCATCTAAAAACATATATATTATAACAGTGTATACTTAAATCAACTCAACAACATTGTCATGACTGGGACATGATAAAAAAAATAAACAAAAAATCAATCAAAAAATTATATAAAGACCATCCATTTTATGACTTATATTTCTACTGTGAAACAGGAACTCCTACACAATTCTATTGATCTAACATTAAAATATAAAATTTATCATTGCTAAAGTTACAAAATCCCTTCTTAAAGAATACTTATTTTCTATGCTTCATTGTCTCCAGATAAAATTTATTGATAAGACATTGTTCTGGAGACATATTAAGTTTAAAAAACATTCAATACATTCAAGAGCTAGAGAAAAAAAACTGGAATCTTGTTTTTAATAATTATCAAAGACACATCAACAAAGAGAAATCTTTTTACATAATCACTCTAAATTAACTTTCCCTGCATTGTTTTCATTTGAATAGCATTGCATAAGACAGTATAAAAAAACATCATTATTATTTATGTTGAATATGTTCTATCCTGTCTGACATAGATTGGAACAAACTACTTGCTAGAACAAAAAATCAAAATAAGAACAAACATGTCTCAAAATTAATGACATAAGGGAGTACATGCGTACAAAAAAAAAAATGCTTCCTTTCAAGTGATTCTTGACAAGAAAAACAGTTAAGGAAAATCTGCAATTAATTCTTATTTCAAGTCAATAAACCAATTCAATTTGTAAAATATAATCAAAATCATTCATTACAGAAAAAGTATTTGAATAATGTATTTAGATATATTTGAGTTCTTATTGTAACAAAAGATAAGTCTCTTGCTTATTTTTTGGATTTTGGATCAATTCAAACAGTTGTTGTTGGCGTGGCGAGACAGGTTTTGAAACTGCAGTTCGATTGGTTTGTACGGTTGATCTTTTTTAGCTGTATTTGGTTCACTGGCTGACAATAACAGGTTTATGGAAAACATGGGCTACCCCAATGTTGCCCTTGTTGAAGACTCAGACACAATAAATAGACATCTTTTAAACATCTGTATTTGTCATGCGCTTGTTCATCTTTATGTCTAATGGCACTCCCAACAAACATTAAACCTGTTTCTAATAATGGCAGATTTGTTTCTATCCTTTTATCTTTTTAACAACGGTGATTTATCTAATATTCATTTCTTGTTTAACTCATCTAAGGGGCTTTTGATCATTATTCAAATAAAACATTGCGTGACTAAGACTAAGGAACAAGAAGAATGGAGCACACTGATATTGGTTCCTGTTCAGTGTGAGTGCTCTAATCCTATTTACCAGGATTCAGGTCTGCAAGTTTACATGATCTTAGTTGTAAAGGAAACAAACATGGTTGGCTAATAAAAAGCAGATCTGTAATCGTTCATACAGTAAAGCCCAAAAGAAACTTTACGTGTCCGCAAAGGAATGAATTTTTAAATGAAAACACCAAAGATTTTTGTGCAACGCTCTATCTGTTTCATGAAGTCATTATGTTTTCAATGCAATTTTTTGGAAAGCTCACATTAGAAACAAACAAAACGTTAACTTCTAAGGGGCTGTTTATATGAGAAATGAGCCAGCACATTTAATCTCGCGTTTATATGAAGCGAGCTGCCCCGCCTGCTGGTCTGAGATTTGTTTACACATGTGGCCTTATTGTAATTATATTCTACATAACAATAGGATATCGTTGGACAATGCTGGCTCAAGTGTTTATATGAAAAAATCAGTAGCCTGTTTGCAGATCTTGGTAAAAACTATTTATTTATTTATTTATTTATGACGATTATTTATACAGGATAAAAACGTTTCAATAAATGTACAATTAAAAACTAATTAATATGTACAAATGGTGTTATCAGAGTCTGTAAAGCCAGTAGTGTTTTGTGAGGTACTAAATTCCGCAAGTGAAGAAAATATTCGATTTGGCGGGTATTTAATTTTGCGATCAACAAACTAAAATACATTTCGCGAGTATAAAATTTCATGTTTGAGGAATTCTAAAGCCTTCAGTGTCAGAGGCATCCAAAAAGTTTCGAGTTTCTGAGCCTTCTTCCTTCCATTCACTGCCTGACTCATCCGGTTCATATACTGTGCACCCTTCATGTAGGTGCAATGGGCTGGCATGAGATTTGGAAGGATATCACAAAAGATAAATTTCAAAGAGAAAAAAATTGCATTTCGCAGGTACAAACTTTCGCGAATCGCAAAAATTATTGCATTTATTGTACTTTATTTTGAGATTTTTTCAAAAAGCACGAAAATCGTGAAATTTAATACCCAACAATGTTCAAATGGATGAGGCATTGAACATTTTGACCATTGTTAGAAATTTATCAAAATCTTACTCAAAACTTATTTTCATTAGTTATTAATCCATAAAAGAGAGGTGTACTTGAATATCTTAAATTGAGTAATCCAGACATTTCAAGGCAGCTTTTGATAAAAAGTAAACAAATAAACTGATTCTTAAACCAACAAGACAAACTAGTTCATTATTCATTTATTTTACATGTTTTGTCCATGATTTAAACTTTGAGTGATGAACTAATATTTTTTATACTTAACCTGGATGCACCTTGTTACTTTAAATAGCTTGTTTCCTAATATAAACATTTTTTTGGAATAGAACGCTATAAATAGAATTCTATTCCAAAAATAAATATTCTATTTCAAAATAGAATTCTATTCCAAAAATAAACATTCTATTTCAAAATAGAATTCTATTCCAAAAATATCAGTGGATTAAGTCAGAAAAACTTCACTGTTTGTTGCAGTTTTATCAAATTTTGACACAAAGGAGAATAAAAAATTATCAGTGGTAGTATGCCAAAAGCCCTTGTAGTTAATAAGTTAGTTATACTGATGAGGGGAGGAATCTAGAACTTTAATAATTTACATATCTATGAAAATTGTGTTGTTTCAGTTTTATCAAAATTTGACACAAAAGAGAAGAAAAATAACAATAATTGCAAAATGTCTCAATAGTTATGCAAAAAAAAAACAATAAATTAATCATACTGGAAGAGGGGTAGAATATAGAACCCCACTACAGTTACATATCTACGAAAGTTTTGAGTTGTTTCAGTTCTATCAAAATTTGCACATTAATCAATGGTTCTTGTCTTACCAAACTACTTTGGCACCATCATTTCTTATAGAAGAATAAGTGTATGTAAGTAATGTAAACAAAGGAAACCAGGATGCTACCAAAAAATGATAAAAACACAACAGAGTACTGTTTTTGTTGTTTTTCTATCATATTTTGAAAAGTATTGAGTTTTTTTGAATTTTTTCAACTTTAACCCATTAAGCATACTTAGAAACAACTATGTATGAATTTTTGTTTACATTTATCAAAATTTGACAAAGATATGATAAAATGTTAATTTTTGCTTATTTTTTCATGTTCAATGTTGTGCCTCATCCATTTGAACATTGTAACCCGCAGAATTTAATATATTTATGGTATAGTTAACCATATTCAAATGTTTTTGTTGTTATATAAATAAAGAATTAGCTAAGCTACTGGTCATCAAAAATGTTTTTAAGAAAACAAGAGAAACTGCTGGCTATGCAGACACAGGATAAGAACAAAGCTATTGCATGTAAAAATTTTCATAAGAACAAGAATAATTCAAAAGGGATTCAAACAAAAAAAAAGGAAAGAACACAATTTGCCATCAATTTTTTATCACTTTAAAGGAACAAGATTGAGGAAACGGAATAATGGTTTCTATAGAACCTGGTATATATCTCATTCACCTGATCAAAACCAATGACAAAAGGACAATATGAAGAGAACAAGGCTTTTTAGCTATAATATTAAAGAACAACTTTTTAAGAATATCTTAAAAAAAATATGAAAAAGCTATAAAAGGCTAAACCAAATTTTCCCGATTGTTATAAAAATGTATCTATCTACTTTTTAAAGTACAACATTAATAAATATCATTAACGTTCAAAAATAATAATAGTTCCTGTCATTATGATGGTGACATCCGTAATGAATCGAATTAGCGCCTGGGGCTCAATTTTGTTGCTTTCCATACGGGCGCATAATCGAGAGGGGCGGTTAGAAGATGATGGACGATGTTTTTCAAAATATTGAGCAAAAGTGAAAACAAGACAGGAGATTTACAATTTAAAAATTTAACAAACATCCCTACAATGTTTTTACTATCTATGTATCTATGTTTTTTCCGAGTTTGTTTACATTTTATGCTAAAATATTTAATCTTTCACGGCTGTAGCAATGATGGCAGCTAGCAATACTAACCCTATACTAACTGGTTATGAGGGCATGACCGGAGAATATTGACTGACGTCATAGTAAGGCCGAGCTTGCGAGGGCAGTACGTTATTACCCGTGTTAGTGTTTCTTCAAAATTATACTTCGCTTCGTACATAAAAAAAATTGTAAACAAACCTTTCTTTCTCATTTTTGTGTGACATTCGATTTGTTATTAAAAATAGAAAAAATGCAATGCAATGAGTTCCTTAACTCTTTCAGTTATTATTATTTGTCCCTACAGTATCTTTTCTATCTATCTATCGATGTTTTTTCTGCCATGACACTCTTCAGCGGGCTGTACCGTGAGTATAGACCGAAGTGACGTCACATTTAAGGTGGTTCTCTACTAAAAAGTCAAAATTTTTTATTTTTTGCTTAAATCATCCCATACTTTGTTATTACATAGTTTAAAATAATAAAAAAACAAAAAAGTGAAAAAATTTGAAAATTTCGGTTTCGGTCCCAAAATTTGGACCTGGTGGGACCAAAAATAGCAAAATATGCTGCGATGAATATCTCAAGAACCAAAACAGGTATCACTATGAAATTTTCACAGTGTATTCTAATATAATAGATGCACTTACTGAACTAAAAGGAATGTTATTGGGCAATCGGTTCTTATTTTCTGGAACAAAATATTTCTTGCACTTTAACGAGCCCAAAATTATAAAAATTTGTACCCTATTCTCAGCAACCAATTAACAAAAAGTGAAAATTCTAGTTCAGTAAGTGCGTTTGGTATAGACAAATTACTCCTGAAAATTTCAACTAAATTGGATAAATACATTAGGAGTTATTCATCGCAGCATCTAGAAAATATAAATGTTGAGAAAAAAGCTGCTAAAGTCATTTTTTCGGTATTTTTAAAAATAAAAAGCCTAAATTCAGTTTTCTACTGGCTTTCCAGTCCATATACTTGCACATATATTGAAACTAAAGTTGGGGAAGAGTACTATAAGGTTACTAAACCTTTCAAAGTCAGTTAGTACCAGCATCAGTCCATACAGCACAATACAAAAACGTTTTGAATGTAGAGATGGAAAGAAAGTATCTGCAATTACTCAAAAACGCAGGTAGGTATACATCAGAAAAACAATAGAACTTTAATTTCAAAACAACCCTGCCCCATAAACAACTCCTTCCTTTTCTTCAGTCCCATCAGCAAAGCCTTTTCGTTTAGCGCAGAGTTGTTTGCGCCGCTGTTTCACAGAACCCAATGACTTTCTTTCCATATCAACAACCCGTTGACTATCTTTTACAGTGCAAAAACTATTTGTAAAAGCCCCAGGAGTCATATTCATTGAATGAAAAATGTCTAAGATACCTGAGACACCATCATTAAAAGATATGACTGGTGACGCTACACCTAATTCTAAGGCAGTCCATCCGACAAATACATCTTTCGGAACACGTTTCCATATAATTCCATTCAGCGACTCGTTATTGTTTTGGGTCTTCCCATGCAAACATTTACTCAGAAGTTCATCATCACTTAAGTCTACAAAAATAGGTTTAATTTTGTCTCGAATACTCATTATTAATCATACTCATTAGCAGCATTTTGCATAGATATATTTGCAGCATCTTTGTATGCCGCACAAACATTCTCTTGCATGTCATTGAATGCTTTTGCATGCATTGGAGGTGGCATGTTCATCAAACCACACAATGTTGATAAGCCAGTATGTCCTTTTCCAATTTCCCTCATTGCTATTACTGCACGTATATTAACGTCAAAGGGAGGTGCTCCACGTCCTGCCTTCTTCACTTCTTTACTTGTGTAAAACATGCGTTCCCAAAGACATGTTGAGATTTCACAGAAAAAATTTAATGCTAATGACAAACCCTTTTTTTCTGAAACTTTAGTGCTGATTTGGATGGAGTGATTTTTACAATCTGGGCATGTTCCTAGCAAAGTAATGATCTCTTTTAAAATGTCACTGTCCAGCAGTATGTAAGACGACGGCATGCTATTAAAATCCTCAGTGGCAGTAGGAGTTGTCATGTTTTGATCTGGTGGGGCTGCTGTTGTTTGTTGAGGAGTCTTGGAAAGTTTTTTCCTTGAAGCAGACATATTGTTGGGAGTTGTCTTGGTATTGATACTTGAACATTCAGGAGATACATAAGAACTAGTTGGTGTACCACTACTTTTAGTGGCTAAAGTTGTGTACCTATTGTTCTTGAATGACCTTTTTTTGAAAAGTCTACCAGAACTATGAGATCTTCGTAGGGACGCTTCATGCTTCATGTGTGGTTTAACCATTATTATAATATTATTATTTATAAAACCAAACCAATGAGCAAAAGAGGAAAGAATGGAAGAAAATTGTTTCCAAAGTCAAACAGTGTTTTCACCAACTCAATGTCTTCCACACTTTGAGATCTTCTTTCGCGCTATAAGCGATTCTTCAAAACCACACTCATGGTAGAAAAGCAGACCCAGGTCCCAGACTCCCATAAATTGAAACTAGAGCTCCTCAATAGGCATTTATTGGGCCCAGAAAATGAAAACACCCGTTGCTATGGCGGTTGCTATGGAACTCAAACTTTGCCTAGGTACTTATAAATCACTTTTAAGGTCGGAAACCTTCAAAATAACGTAAAAATAATTGCGCCAGCGTGTTCAGCATGCTTTAAATGTTCAAAAAAAGCTTTTCCCAAAATTTTGAAAATTTTGAGATTTTTTAGTAGAGAACCACCTTAAGGATCACGCGAATTTTTTGTATCGAATACAGCCCTGCTACGCGGGTAAGAACGGAGAATATTGGCTGACGTCATAATAAAGCCCCGAGGTTGCGAGGGCAGTACATACCTGACGGAAATTTTCTGTACGTCACAGAAAATTGAACGCCTTCTTTGTGGGAAGAGGGCGGGGCACTTGGCGGGCGAACACGAGTCTTCTTGGAACTTTGCTTGATTTACCTTAAAAGTTAAATGCATAATAGACAGACCTTCTCGTATAACAAATAATAACTGAAAGGTTGTAGTACATTTATAGCATTAAAAAAGCAGCTCTTTTATATTTTGGTAGCAAATTATGACAAAATAGAATGATTGTTATTACAAACCGAGATTATGAATGATAAACTTTGGTCAGTAATATCAACTTGCGAATGTAAACACATTATTTTCTCAAATCAAAAGGGTAGCATGAAAATTGTACTGTACGATGACTTGTCATGACTTTCCTGTCATGTCATTGTTCTTGATGTTTGGTCTTTGTGTCAACTAGACGCTGATAATAACAAGGTGGCATGGTTAAATGTGGATGTTATTTCGTTAGCATTTAAATAGTCTATCCTTTTATGTTTTTATGTGTGTTGAATTCCAGACATCATAGCATAGCAGAGAAATAAAAAAAAATTCAAATGAAAAATATAGCTCTAGCTAAGTTGTTTTCCAAAATAAGGTATATATGCTAATAAAATATTAAGCAATCATCATTCATATGGAGGCGGGCTGGCTCATTTTTTGCCTAGACAAATTTTATCTCAGGTAGTTCATCAGAATGAAGAAGTTTGTTCAGTCTTTGGCGTGTGCACTAAGCATATAATTTGTGTATATTTTGTGCTCCACACAATGAGAAACATAAAATTGAATGGGTCAGCCCCTTTAATGATTTGTTTAAGCAACCAAAATTTTACAGAATAGAAAAAGCATTAAAAGATTGGAATAGAGACTGCAATGTTTTTTAAAAAAGGGTTAAAGAAATATTTTTGGCGAGGATTATTAAAATTTTGTCTCAAGAATAATATTTCCCAAAGGACCTCTTCTGGGATCTTTCACAGGAAGAAACTTTTGAGAATGACCCTTCTAACAAGTTTTTGTGAAAATAAGCCCACTTGGTAAGACGCTGTGTTTGTAATACGAGGGTGATAACTGATGGTGGTTCAAATCCCGGCACTGAATGTATATGATGAAATGTGACGTATAATGTACACTGTAATGATTAGTTCATGATATGAAAGATGATTGATGATAATGTGCCTAATATCAAATAAATTAAGACCATAATCAGTTATCAGTCTGGTAGATGCAAGGTTGTGCTTTAAAATCTGGAGTATGCATTCCCGATGGAGGCCCACATCAGCTAGAAGTCGCTCTCAGACCAACCATCCACGATAAAATAAAAGTAAACATAATAATAATAATAATAAAAAAAAAATAGTTTCTTTCTTAAAAGTTTCTTCTTTATAAATATAATAATATTGTCAGTATGTTACCTGTATCACTATCTCTGTAGACCGACATTATTTTTTGGGAAATAATGGTACACTGAGCTATGACTTCCTTCAGCCTTACATTTGAAAATTTATTATCTCCATTTGAGGTTCACACAATGTAATAGTCATGTTTAGAAAGAAAGAACCCCATTCCAAATCAGTGACCACAATTCCAGCACGCTATGTCAAGAAAGATGGTGTCATTGCTGGTATGTATTAATTTCATATTTTATCAACTACCAATGTAAAATAACTCCTACTGCTCACAGCTAATGAAAATAATATTGGACAAAAAAACAACTTCTCTAGATACTGGAAATTCTTCTCCAAATTATTCCCCTGTACTGTCAAGGTCAACTGGACGACCATCATCCAGATATGAGAATGTTGTTCCTCCAAATGACATTTCTGAATCCTATTTGCCAAACAAACAGCCAAATCGTTCCTTAAATACTGCTCCAAATCCATCGAAAGGTGCTAGAAGAAAATTTGCACCGTCATTTCTGATACGTAAAAAGAAGAATCAAGCTGGTAATAGGTACAATTATGAAAATACAGATATTGAAGAAGAAGATGTTACGGATATTGCCTTTTATGATGATTTGGTTTCTGAACAAGAAAGTATTAATCCTGTTATTCTTGGCCAGCTTGATGATTCACAACTTAGCACTATTGAAGCAGAGCCATTTCAGAAGCTCTATAAATCAAGAGTTGATTTTGTTTTAAATAATTATCGAAAACCACCACCATACCCTGGCACCAAAGAAGCTAAGAAAATGAATGTACATAGCACTTCACAGTTGCAAACAAATGTTGATACTCCTTTAATTAGACAACTTTTGAAAGATAAAAGTTTAAATGACAATGCAAGTATGAATAATTATAGTCCTCGTGGATCCAATCAGGCTCCGTCTTCAGAAACTCAAAATTATATCAATGACAAATTAGTGTCAAGGACACAAGATATAGTGACAGCTCAGTCACGTAATAGTGAATATAGCAATATGCTAAATGCAGGTGAACTCTATGAAAAACGTAGGCAGTACTACATGCAGAGTATGACAAACCTGAAGAATACTCCTGATAAAACTGGTAAAAAAGAACCCAATCATGATTCATTAAGTGCTGTATATCCTGCAAAAGACTATGAAAAAGGAAATCAGAAAAAAGGTATTCCACAGAGTGTGTCAGTACCTAATTTAAATCAAAGCAGCTATCAAAATATAACAGAAGTACCACAAAGGCATGCAAGAGGTGAGAAAATGAATACAGTATATTCCTTGTTATCACAACTAAAAAATTCCTCAGTTATTAGATTTTTTCGAAAATTACTGCCAATGAAAAGATTTTGGGAAAATTATAAAAGTTATCCTCAGTCAATTTTCAGTTAATATTTTGGTTATTCGGATCGTTATTCAACTTTTAAGTTCAAAACTTATTATCTCTCTTTAAGTGTGTATTCAACACATTGTGTTTTTTCTCAACTAGGACAAATAGAAGCTGCTGAGATAGAAGCCTTGATTGCACATTATCGAAAAAACAGGTACAATAATATTGAGTTAACTGTTGATTTTTAAATATTTTGCGGAAATAAGTTTAAACCACTTAAAATATTTCTGTGAAAGTTTCTTCCTTTGAAGTATAATGCACGAAAACATTCATTTTGGGTGTGTCACCTATATTTGAAGTCATTGAAAGCTATACTCTTTAGTTTTCATCCAATCATCGATATTGATTTGTGAAATTGAAGGTGACATTTACATCAAATTACTAAACAGGTTTTGGTTTAAATATTACAAAAGAGCCAATTGAAACTTAATCAATTTTAAGGATATTTTTGTTCAATATAAGGCAAACAGCTCTGCCAAAATAAAAAATCAGAACATCTCCCAGAGCTACATTGCCACCTGGTTAGCACCCAGTACTCATTCAATGTGGTAATATGTTTGATCTCCATGTCTTGGATATAGTTGGTTTAAAAAATTTATTTTACAGAAAAACTGCGATTGTTGTTGTTCAGTTCTGATTTGATTTGCTTGTAAATGCGATTTAGTTTTTGTAAAATATTTCACCTTTTATAGTCTAGATAATTTTCAACCATATGAAATTCACAGTTCAGCAAGCGAATCTGTATCTTTGTATTCACAAGGATCTCCAGCCTATGTTCCCCCAAGTCCCTATTTAAATGCTGGTAAGTAAATCACTTTTTTTTCCAAAACAGTGCAGAATCAAATCATTAAATTTTTGATTCACTCCTAATTAAAGGTTTTTTAATATATCACAGAAACATTTTATGACCTGACTTTTCCTTGATAGAAATACCTGAATGGCTGCAAGTTTATGCGAAAGCATCGCCTGAATTGGACCAGTACCTTAAAGTAAATTTATAACGTTTTTACATCTTTGAATGTATATAACATTCCCTTATGCACTTCAGTATAGTTGATTGTCATTCTTTAAGATATTATTCGCTTCTTGGTTTAGTGGAATATGTTCAGGCATCCCGAACTGGATTGTTGGCAAACAATGCTGAAGAGATTATACAAAAAAGAGTTAGAGCAAGTTGTCCTTTGGTTTGAAGAGTATCGATTAGCGTTACAACAAGAAATGGAAAATCGTAAATTAAGAATGGCCATTAGTTCTTCACCTTGTTTCAAGAAAACTGATGTTTAACTTAATCATTATTGTTTATTTATATATATTTATTATTCCTATCTAAGTTTCGTATAAATGTCTATTAGCTAATAATTACTCGAATAAGAACTCGAATTGACTCGAATTCTTGTATTTAATCAGATGATTAAATCTTGATTTTTCCATATTCGTGAAATTAAATTCCCGCGAAACTTTCTTCTTCACTTTTAGGGGATAATAAAGTCACTTCATAACTTTGCTTATAATAAAAGATGAGTTAATCTCCCTAAAAAAATGAAAGCTCATACGAATGTTATACCAAGTTTTAGTTCATACACTTTTTTATGAGAACCAGGAAAGTTTGGTTCAGCCTTATAGATCAGGTACTATAGAAACCAATGTTTCATTGGCTCAATCTCGTTCTAATAAAGTGATAAAAAATGTGGTAATAATAATATTTTTACATTTTTTCAATGACAAAACGCTTTATTAGGAGATTGCTCTTAGTACTTAGCCTTGAATTATTTTGGTTCTTAAGAAGATTGGAAACATTTTAGTCTTAGTAGTCTTGTTCTGTAATGTTAAGTCTTGTTATTCTTATAAAGTTGTTCTTCTTTTTTATAAGCAACCCAGTTGCTAAGGGTCAAGGCCTTAAGTTGGTTGAAAAATCAAGCAACTTGCTTAGTAACCACAAGGATTGATCTCCTGGAAGCTTTCCTTCTACTTTCCATCGATTCATATAGACGAAAAGAAAGCATTTACAAATTTATTGTTTTAATACAATACCGTAGGTAGAAAATTTTAAAATGCTCCGCAACCAACTGAGAAACTTTGAATCTGAAAAGCCCTTAGCAAATTAAGATCCTGAACTTGGGCTGCTTCTAAGATACATACAAGTTTTTCATAAAGATTCCAAGCCCTCTATGGTAATACTATTCCTATAATTTTCATAGAAAAAGTTTTTTAAAAAATAGTATATTTTTCTTAAATTTTTAATTTGATTTACCATATTCTAAATTTTGCCTTAAATTAATAAAAACTTCAACTTTTCTATGATCATATTGTATTTTTCTGTTGATATGTTGTATGTAACAATTCCCTTAAAAAGCCTTCCCATCCTCCTTAGGATGATAATCAGCCAAGACAAGGCGAAATACTGCGTGGCCTCCGTTTTCCAAGTCACTCTAAAGAAGTTTATCGATCTTTTTTCGGTGAATGTACAAGAAGGTCTCAACATCAAAATCTGTCTTAAGTTCTTCCCTGTTTTAACCGTCCTCAATCGTGACATGAAATACCAAGCAGTATGTTTGCTCGTTCGTTTGAGTATACAACAAACCTATATCGTCCGCTTCATTGGTGATTATTTTACATGTTATATAGAGAGAATATTTTAATAATAACACTGTATATATTATCATAACAAAAAGTATTTTATATCGTAAATGATTATTTACCATTTATCTCATGTAAGAGCGTTTGAACTAGTTATCCGATGATTTTATTTCTGGAGTTATTGCAGAAAAATTCGTCTAGGTCGGTGAGGCCATACACACATGAAAGATCCTGAAGTTTTTGTCCTTGAATTGTTCACATTTTCAAATTTTTTATGTCCTGAAAAGTCTTTTTATAAAGTGGCGTATTTTCAATCCATAAGTCCATAAAAAAACGTTAGCACATTAATGATAAATCGTTTTATACATGTTTTTCTGCGTGTAGATGAGGTACTCAATTCGCACTCACATTGGTGATATTGACATCAGAAGAAAAAGGGCAATACTAGCATTATGTAATCAAGCCTTTAAATTCAACGGGAATCTGCGAATCTGATTTGCGTGAAGATTCGCGTACATGTTATTTCTTGCTCTCAGAAATAAAATGTCGTTTTGACTAGTATCCTTCTTCTAAAGTTTTAGTTTCAGGAGGAGTGAAGAAGAACGTTTCTTTTAATAGAAAAAAGTTATCTTCGTGCCGTTTAAATACCTTTTATGGTGGAGTAGACATTTCGAAATGTTTTTAACAGGTGTGTTAATTAAAATAATTTCTCCTTGTGTATAAAGGCTGTTTTAGACAGTTCTGACAGAGTTAAAAAAATACGATAATGATAATGAATCATGCCAAACTTTTCAGGGAGCGTCCCTTGAGTGTTAAAGTGAACTTATTATACCCAATGGTCAAAATAAAAATAGAATTGTAATCCCTATTGTATTGCTTCTTCTATTTTAATATGTTTGAAAATAATATTGCATTTCAATTCAAGTTCTATTTTCCTGAACATAACATAAGTCAAGAGAAGTTTTATTCAAAAGAAGTATAGTTTTTAAAAGATGCTTGCCATTACATTTAATTTCGTTATTTGTCCAGTGTTTGCCTGTCAGCACCACATATTTGCCTAAAATTGTAATTTATAAAGAAGCCAGACGAATAGGCAAGTATTTTCACAATAATATACAACTTAATCGACTTATCCAAGTTGTTATTGCAACCTTATCTCTTGAATCGTGGATGCAAGATGGAAAAATGGACATAAAACCTATGTGTGTTCAAACGACAATAACTTCACATTCAACAGCAAAAACACAAATCTAACACCTGGAAATGAAAGAAAAAAGATAAAATTCACTTATGAACCCAAAAAATATGATCGAATGAATAATAATACCCCCAAAATGGAATGTTCAAAACATCCAAATTGTTCACTTGAAAAATCGCATAATTTGCTGACCCGCCTTAATTGCGTCGAGTTGGAATTTTGTTTATACTGTAGGAACTGTAGGTACTGTACTGTAGGTTTATATTGTAGGAACATTTTCAAGCATCGATTCTTATATTGGCGAAAAAGGGTAATTCAGGCAAAATCTGGACCAAATGTCGAAGTGCTTCAATATGTATGAAAATTTTCATGTAGAACAACTCGATAATGCTGTTTTCAAGTTTGGGAATTGTTTTTTTGAATTTTGTCCAAAAAAAGGGTAATTCAGGTAAAATTTGGACCAAGTTTCGAAAGTACTTCAATTTTCATGAAAATTTTCATGTAGAACAAATCAATAATGCCGGTTTCAAGTTTGAAAATCGTTTTTCGTATTTTGGCCAAAAAAGACAATTTGGGCAAAATTTGGACCAAATTTCAAAAAGAAAATGGATGTAGAACTATGGTGGCCGGTAAGGGCCAAACCTAATTCATTAATGAGAAACCACATTTTCTTTTACAAAACTTACATTACTTTTACGAAAACCTCTATTATTTTTCCAAGACCTATATTTCTTATTCAAAAACGAACATATTTTTTTAAAAATCTTCAGTTAATTTTGAGAAGTGAATTTATTACCTCCTTTCCTTTTTGAAAACGAAAATTACTTTTTTCAAAAACCTTTTCAAAAACTGATGATTTTTTTTAAAGAAACCTGAATTACTTATTCGAAATCTTAATTACTTTTGGGAAAAACCGAAATTACGTCTGAAAAGGTGGTGTGCATCTTTTGTTATACAATATGCTGACAATTTAGCTCAGTTGTGAGGAGGTTAAGAGCAGTGTAAGCATGTTCTGCTTTCGTTGTGGCTACGCTGTTGGATATAACACGTATTGCAGCCAATGTGGAGTGTATCATTTCAACTTCTCGTGATTCAGTTATGTACATGTTGCAAGATTTGGATCCGGAAGGAATTGAAATTCGCAGAAGACGAAAACTGTGAAGACAGGAGTTTATTTCACCGGGTCCAAATTATTCATGGCACCTAGACGGGTACGATAAGCTCAAGCCCTATGGATTTCCAATTCCTGGGTGCGTTGACGCCTTTTGCAGAAAAATAATGTGGCTGAAAGTAACAAGAAGTAACAACAAGCCACTTCTCCCTGCTTATTATTTCATTATTTTCAAGACAGCCAAAGAAGAAAAAAAGGTGCCGTACTTATTACAAACAGATTGCGGAACGGAGAATGGTACGGTGGCAGCATTACAGTCCAGCTCACATTTTCTGACTTTCTTCAAAAGGAACTGAATACGGTTACAAACTGCTGGAATTTTATCAGGAGATCCCATGAGAGGTGTGTATCTAGAAGACCCGAAGATTCGGTGGACGTGATTTTGGCATCCCCGTTACAAATCAAGAAGTCAGTTTAGTATTCAACAACAATATGATGAATGACGCGATCCGAGTAATCGAGGAAAAGGATGAAGAACTGACAGACTATCTTTGGAACGTTGTGCAAACAGAAAAGTTAAATTATCCTCCAAAGACCTGGGCTGAAGCAGAACAATCGTTTCACCACCTTATCGAAAAAATGCGAATCATGAGGAGAAACTTAAAATATGTAATATACATAATCGAATGAGAAAATAGTTTCTCCATTATTTGGGATGGGGATAAATAACTACTTTTTGTATATTTGTTTTGAGAAAATGGGTTGATAAAATAGAATATTCTTAACAAAACACCTCCTCTCACGAAAGTAAAACAAAACTAGGTTACATCATTAAACGTGGTTACATCATTAACAAAATTGATTTGAGAATAATTTTAATCAAAAGCGAAACAAAACAAATTTTTGTGTAGAAATCTTTTTGCCTGGGATTTTACACCAAAACGGTACAGATTTAGTTCAGTTCGTTCTTGTGTATATATCCGCAAAATATAAGTCGGTATTAAGGGCATGTTCACTCTACTACCTCGTTTTATTTTCAATTCATGAGTGTCGTTTAACTGCGTTAAGCCGACCTGTATGTTCACCGACGTTTTCTTTGGTTTGGGTGCACCTCGACGTTTGGTGTCACTACTTTTTCCAGATTTATCAAAGCCTCGTCTTTCGAGAGATTTGCGCCGCAAAAATGTGGTTAATCCTAGCGCAGGTACAGGAACAGTGTTCCCAGGCTGCTGCTCAACCTTCTTGCCACCACGCGAACAAAATGGTCATCCTCTTATTTGTATTCGCAACGAGTACACTTCGAATCTTTTTCACTCATTTTCCATTCTGTGTTCAGTTGATTGCTTTCCATTTCTTTGATTTCTTTGAGGAATGCAGTCTCCTTCGTTATTGTATTAATTAAAAATGAGCACGCAACTGAGAGCCATTGTGTGTTCCCACTTTCTTTGTTTGACAGAACGGGTATAATAAACATAGTGGACAAAAAGTAGTTTCGGTTTCAAGCAAAAAAAGATTTTAGGTTTTTGAAAAAGAATTTGTTTTCAAAAAAGATTTTCGGTTTTCAAAAAAGATTTTCGGTTTTCAAAAAAGATTTTTGGTTTTCGAAAAAGATTTTCAGTTTTTGAAACCGAATTTCGGTTTTTGTCTAAAAACGTATCCAATTCCAAATTTATATTTACAGTTTATGATTAGAATTTCCAGTTTAATAGATTCATTTTCAGTTTTTCAAAAAAGATTTCCAGTTTGTCAAACCGAGAATCTCGTGTGCCGGGCCAAAAAGTATCATGTAATATGAAATCCACCGAGCCAGCCCAGTAACCGAGATAAAAATTTACGTTTGCACATGCGTAGTTAGCACATTTGTAAACTTTTGTAAACTTTTGGCGCCTTTCCTTTTCACCACCTTTTTCATCTCGGGTTACAATGTTTTTTTACATATAATACCGGGTCGAAATGTATTTCACAGAATGAAGATGCAGTTTTCATATCGGTACCTTGGATGAAAAATGATCATGTAACCACCGTAAGTAACTAAGTAAGTAACGGGGAGTTTTAAGTCCATCAGTAGTGGTTGGCTATTCTGGCCGACGACTTGCAACTAGGAAGTTGACTTACCGCCAGAGATACGTATAGCAACGCTCTAACTTGCCCAAAGGCCAGTATGCAGTCACTCGATTGGTCAAATGGGCTGATACGCTGCTTTTTAAGGGCATCGGAGTGAAATATCGAAATGCGACATGGCTGAGACTCGAATACGGCCTCAGCTGTCGAAACTGGTAGGTACTTTCCACGACACCATCGCTGCTGCTGCATCAGGTAAATTTCGAAAACATGAGATACGAAGGTTTCATGTTTTAAGTACAAATGTCTCAAATATTTCTTCGAATGATTCTTATGTCTCATTCAGCCGGTACGTACCAAAATCGTTTAAGAACGTCAGTAGCATAATAATAATTACCTGTTGCCACAAGTTAACTGGTTAGAAATCGGTAAAGAGACTCACCTGAGAGTAGGGAGTTCGAAGTAGGACGTTCGAAGTAGGACGTTCGAAGTAGGGCGTTCGAAGTAGGACGTTCGAAGTAGGGCGTTCGAAGTAGGACGTTCGAAGTAGGACGTTCGAAGAAATATTAAACCTGAGACAAGAGTGTGTAATATTAAAGGAGCATGCGCAAAAATGCATTTGAGAAAACATGGTTGTATCTAAAATCAATCTTCATAAAACACAAATAATAATAACCGTGCATTCTATACATTTTCTCGTGTTTATTCATTCTGTTTTTGTTGTTTTTATTGTTTATTTGTTTGTGGATAAGCTGCTGGAGAAAAGATAGCAAAATAAATAACGTTATCAACTAGAAATTAAAAATCCGGATATAATTAGTTAACATCCTCTTCCTTAGAATTGTCTAAAAGAATAACTTTTATGGATCTCTTTCCACCAAATCGTCCCCATCTTGGACCTGCATCAGCAGCTCTATCAAATCGTTCCCGATCTACCTTTTCATCGCCGCCAAAGCGACCCCATCTTGGCGCTACTTCACCACTTCTCATCCCATCACCAAATCGTCCCCATCTAGGTGCTTCTTTGTCATTTCTCGTCTCATCACCAAATCTTCCCCAACGTGGCGCTGCTTCGTCACTTCTCATCTCATCACCAAATCGTCCCCAACGTGGCGCTGCTTCGTCACTTCTCATCTCATCACCAAATCGTCCCCAACGTGGATTGCCGTCTCGATTTTCTCGAATAGTATCTTTTCCTTGGTGGATGGAGCCAAATCTTTCTACGCGTGGAATAGTTTTCTTACGACCATATTGTCGGAACATATGACGCCATCGGTACACATGATTGCGTTGAGCATCACTGTCGGCGTCATTTGCTTTTTTCAGGAGGACAACGTAATCACCAAGGTTTTTATCCTCATTTGAGAAATCTCGTAATTCATAATACAATTCTGCCTCGCGATTATCTTCTGCAGAACGTTTTCCATAACCATAGCGTGGTCGGCTTACGAACGGTTTGTAACCATCGAATAATTTATTCTCAGTATTTTCTTTATCTTTGGATGTTTGAATGACGCGGCAATGTGTAACCGCAATCACACAAACGGTAACCAATATAATGAGAGAACCTAAATCATATATATTCAAGTTAATGAAGGAAGACAACAACAAGAAAATATAAAAATTGAACCTAAATAATAAGAAGCAGGGAATTTTTTTCTTAGCTATCATTTAGAGGTGGTGGTGTTTACGTGGATCTAATAATTTTAGTGAATACGAGCCTCTGTTGCTTATAAAGGCCTTACCTTCCATTCTGATACAGATCTTCCTAGTTGATAAATTGAACTATTTCTCCTCTGCTTGATTTGATTTTTTTATACAAGTGACCGTTTAGCACATGGCTACAAGATTTCCTTTGAAGTTTCACATAATTTATTTATCAGCATATAGAAGATACTTTTCATTGTTTCATTTCATTCATAGACGGGGGGGTTTTGGGTGCGCCATAATAATTTACAAGCTGCTGAAAAAACATGTATATCCTGTAAAAAAATTAGTCAAACCCCCTTTACGATACGTGCAGAACTATCAATATAAACATTTGTTATATTATTTTGATGGAGTCCCTGTCACTTTATTTGTTTATTTATGGGAATTTTGTTCCGAAAAGGGGATGCACCAGTGTTTCACTGCATTTCCAATCAATTCGCTCTTTTCTTTTCGAACAGTAGGAACCAACAATGAAACTACATGATACTTTTCAAAACAAAATCAAAAACTCAACAGATGAATAAAAACTTCCCCCATCTTCTTCATTTTTCTTTAACTTTTCCATTCAAATAGAATAAAGGCTAGCTCAATTTGATTTCCTGATGGAAGTTAATTTCCCTCATCAATAATGAATATGCCGTGTTCATTTTGCTCACACAAAATAAACCAACACATTTGCATCAGTTTAAACCTTTATTTCCTTGTTGTTATCTTTCTATTTCTATAATATTGTTTCAGCTAATTTTTCTTTTGTTACGCTTCTTCCTTGATTGTTACACCTATACATTTTCGTCACATTACGTCACAGAAGTTAACAGCCAACATTTTGTAAACTCCCACGTGTTTGAGAATTATTTCTTGAAAATCGATCAAACGAACAATAAAATATTTTTAAAGATATGCTTTAATTTGCATCGGAAGATTCATTTTCATATAAGCCTATAAATATACACACACACTTTGGTTGATTCTTTAATACTAGCTTGTTACAAGATCTGATAACACATTTGGGCAAACATTCGTAGTATTACCGATTTGTGTGTATGGTTCCCAATCTCTTTCGTAAGCACGCTCATATGGGGGTATGGTAACAGGATGTGGTTACTGATTAAAACAAGTCTGGTCATTGAAATTTCATTCGCTACATTGCAGGAAACCAGGCTAACAAAATGTTGTTCACTCAAGAATGGTACCATTTTATTTTACCGAATTGAGTTCCAGTAGTTTTTAAAAAGGCATTGACATTTTGATATTTGAAATCGGTTTCCTCAATAGATATATCTCATGGTTTACATTGTTGTTCAGCTGTCAACAATGAATTCCCACCCACTGCATTCTAGTGTCAATCCTGAGAAAGGGAAAAATACAAATAAAGGTAATTCAATTAAACTAGTTTGTGAAGCAGATGTTACAAGCAAAAAAAACAAAAATTGATTTCAAAATTCGTTCATAAAAAAACAACAAATAATTGAAGTTACAATCTTGTTATACATCTTCCGATAGTATAAAACTCAATCAAGTAAAAGGTTTTATAAACCCCCTGTTCTATCCCCTAAAAAAAAGGTTGAACAATCAAATAAGGAAATTTGGAAATAGTTACAAATCTTGTGATAGTAATACAGACACTCGAACAATAAAGATGTAAAGAAACATTCTTAAAAACTATTCTAACAACAAATCCGAACGTTTTAGTGGAACCTTTAAAGTCGCCAGTTTTGATTGAAAATATTTCCGACTTGTTAAAACCAAAAGGCGAAATTCTCAGCCAATTTATGTGAACATCAAAATCCGAAACCACTTCCACAGAAGAATTCTGGAATATAGGTTCTTTTTTTTAGAAGCACCGGTAAAAATCGACCAGGCTAATGTTTTTGGTGCTTATTTCATATATAACAAGAAAACCGAAATACATGCCCTCAAAGCTTTAATTTTTCGTTTGTAAATAATGGCCCTTATTCCGCCGGCATTTTATCCGCCCTGCGGCCAAAATTTTAACTTCTGAGAGAAGGAATATAAAGGCAAGCTTAAGGCTTCGAACACATTTGTGTTAGCATTAAAGGGAAGAAAGTATGAGGGACAGGAGAAAAATTTCTTTTTCTTCGGTATGATTTTGAGCCTTGGGTGGTGTTTAGGTGGTGATTATCTTTTTAGTGAATATGAGACTATAGTGTTTATAAAGAAAGCGTGTAAGTTTATAGACGTATCGTATCGTATCGGGAACGTATAGACGTATCGATTCTACATAGTACATAGACATTAAAAAATACACATCAAAGAAGTATCGGGAACGACAACAAATGTTTGGGGTACTTAAGAAATTGTATCTTAATAACACTACTTCACATCTGTTGGAAGTAGAATCCCCTTCAGCATTATTCTAAGAGAAAGCTTAGTGTAAAAAAATATTTAACGAACAACATCCATGTGTTCAGGTAACACGGCCACTTTGGAAATGTCAAGCCCTTTCACGCGTGCTTCACACAACTGACATTGCCAAGATCCTAAAATATAAAGAAAATCATGGTCAGGCCATGGTCAATTATGGTCTTGAAGCAGTGACGTAATTTTTAAGTGAATTGAGCGAATTGAATGATGCACTTAATAAAAAAAAAAGAGAAAAAGTCGAAACTGTACGATTTTATAACATTTCTTAATCTACCTTCAGGTGGCTCAGCTATGGGTGGATTCAGACAATACATATGATAACCTCGATCACAATCATCGCAAAACAGTAATTGTTCCTGAAAATCACATTAACAAATGGAAAGTATATTATAAATGAATGTGGTTCCACATTCAGCTTCAAATACAGGGCCGTATCTAGCAAATGCGCCAGCATTCATCAATGTAAATCAATAGAAATCATCTTCAATCTCAGAATTAGGCAGGCCCTCCCACACACATCACCCAAGAAATAAATCTGTGGATACGGCCCTGAAATATAATACTGTTTCTTACATCATTGTCAGAAGTTCCACAAAGGCAACAACATTTGCATTCAATACACTGCCATTTATACTTTTTAACTTGTGTTGTAAGATTCTCATTGAATTGTAAGCAAGATGGATGGCCTATAATGAACAAATATTGGAAAGTGTTATTCCTGAACAAAAATAGAAGTGAACGAGCAGTAAATAAGTGAAGAGCGAGTAAATGAGTGAGAACAATGCAACTACCTGATCGGCCACAATCAGCACATGATATAAGTTCTTCAGAAACACCACTCTTTTTATTCTCCTCCACACTTCCCAAACAGAAGTCACAATACGAACTAGGTGGCATTCCTTTCTTTCTTTTTGCACCTGCTACATGGTCCATGGGTGGAGAGTCAACAGCCGATTGTATTGCTGGTGGTTCTACTTGTGTAACCTGGACCGCAGGTTGTGGCGGAAGGTAAGGGGTTTCGTCCAAATCATGATTATGATGTTCATAATGATATCGAAGGCCTTGCTGGTTTTTATAACGCTTTCCACACACTATAATTAAACTTTTTCTTATTACCTATGCATAATCTATTGAAACCTTAATCTGATGTTAAATCAGTTAATAGAATTGCTGTCAATGATGTTGTTTCTAGTTGGAAATGATAAAATGGAGAAAATAATGTCTCACATTGACAATCATATGGTTTTTTCCGATCTTCAGTTGACATCATATTCAATTCTTCCTTGGAAAGAGCACGGATATTCGTAGCCAATCTCATAGCAACAACATTTTTCTTTCCCTGTTCAGAATAAATACAAGGTTTAATGCCAACATATCAAAAGAAACTTTTACATGATCTTGGTTTAAATTAAATGATGGCAAAAATAAAAAAGAACAGCAATATAAATGAAAATAAACTACTTTGATAGAAAGGCGATAATGAGCAAAGATTTGAGTCAAGATGTAGGGATGTTTTGCAGAGACCATCTCCCTTACCCCAGCCGTCTTCTTCTAAACATTTTGACACACCATCTGAGAATATATCATGAAATTGATTCAGGGTATACCTTGAGTTTGTTCCCTTTGCGTCTCTTATTATTTTTCCGTGGGCCAAATTCTTCATCGCTATCAAACTCAGAATCAAATTGATCTTCTTCATAATATTCTTCATATACACCAGTACTTTGACTAGAGGTATCAAAACTAGCCATTGAATCATCTTGGCCGCCAACACCACTCTTATCCTCTTGAGAAGAATGAGCTACAGAATCTAAAATAAAGAAAAATACCTATTCATTAATCATGACATATTAGAATTAATTTAACAAAAAACTGAAGAAAAAATTACCATGTGAATCATCCTCATTTTTTAATTTTTCCAAGTGTTTGGATGATCCTATAAAATCAGGTCTTTTACGTACTCTCCAACGACGAGAAGGATAACTGTAGATTTGACCATCCTTTAAGGGAGCGTAGCGGTTAACACGACTCACCCATAAATGACAGTCTTGCTGTGCTAAACCTGTTTGATTATCAATATAAGGCATTCTCAGTTTTCTATCCAGTAAAAGTTTGGAATTATAAGAATGAACTTGCTCCATTGCTTCTCTATACAAATGTTTTGCTGTAGCTGTGGATGCTGCCATATTACTATACCTAAATGGAAAAGTCTATGAAAAGTATATACTGTCAATGATCTAGTTACAGATAATGAATGAATGTACCACTATACCATGTATATTTTCAGGAGTTTGAAGGCTGTTGAACCCGAAAAGTATGATTTTAAAGACTCCTTTGATTACCAAAATTTAACGGTGGACCGAATTACTTTCAAATAATAAAAGAATCAGGAAAAGGAACTTCTTCGAAAGATGAAGGTTAAAGACACCTTGAATATTATATTCACTTATATAAAATATATGAACTTTAGTTAAGGGAATCATTTGATTTTTTGATTTTTGTTCACTTTTTCCCTGTTGCTTGTATAGTATTTATCGATCTCTATCATCGCCTCCCTGCAGGTGAATTCTTGTGTCATACTTTATATAAATCTAAAGATCACATGGTTTGCGTCATAGCTGCTTCTGTTGATTAAACCTTAGAAGTTGTAACAAGAAAAGCTTAAATTTCTGTAAACAAACTTGGCAAAAAAATAATTAAATCTCAGATTTATCTTATTTCTTGGCCAAAATATCACTCACATAAATACTTTTTGGAAAGAGCAAAAAAATCACTTCTATATTACTGAATAAAAAAAAATCTGAAAAAAAATTGATAAAAGCCGTATGAGTAATCTTAAGCTCCTTGCCACTTTATTTGAGTTGAAAGACATTGTGTTACATATAACTCCAGCGTTACTGTTTCGTACTACCCACTCTAAAAGGAAGTCGTTATTATTATCATTAGGTAGTGAGACAGTAGTTTAGTTATTTTGGGTGTTTGAAGTGTGGTAAGATAAGTGTTTTGGGTCATTGGGTAACTTACTGGGTCGTCGAATAATATTTTTTGGGTCATTGGGGTTGGTTGAATTGCATTTTTGGGTGGTTAGGGATGGTTGTAGAGTTTAGTAATACTCCGCCATTTTTTAAATTTCTTTGGATTATGTTTATGTTTTCTATCATAGGGCAGTGGACAACAATTTGTGACCTCTTCTTTAAAAAATCATTGTTGTATTGGTTCAGGATGTATATATATACCTTAATGGTACTAATTTTCACTGGTACTAATTTTCGTGTTAAAAAAAAATAAAAAAAAATTGCATTTCGCAGGATGGCTTGTTTGAAGATTTTTCGCGTGTATTAATTTTCACGAATCGTCAAAAATTAACTAATTTTTTTTGAAGGTTTCAGTCAGTTCCAAAATCGAAAAATTAAAAACAAAAGAACATTAAACTACCTATTCACTTGTTTAAAAATTTTAAGTGAAATGTTACAATATAACTACTCAAATAAATCAAACATGCTGCGCGCACCATCGTCATCCGCATTAGAAACGTCTCTATTGGCACCATAAGTTGTGTCATCGTCGCATTCCCATTCTGATTCATCATCACTTACATCATCTACCCTCCATCGGGTATTGTTATTGACATTGGAAAATTCTTAGAAATTCATTCTTTTTCCATTTTTTTTGCAGGTATTAATTTTCGCAGATTAAACAAAATTGAATTTTTTGCGGGTACAAATTTTTGCGGCTTTGGGCAAAAAACGCGAAAATTAATACCCGCGAATATTAGTATCATTAAGGTATATATATATATATAATATATCTAAAATTTTAATTTAGCAGGAAAAACACATTTTGTTTTTAGAACTACATATTTTGGCATCAACCCATAAGGTTCATCAAGTTCAAATTTTATATTTATTTTTGAAAATCTTTGTGCTGTATGTACTCTTTTTTTAATCACAGCAAAAAAATCTTTATGTTGTGATAATTGGGCATTCTAAAGTTTCTCGACCTCATTGATATGCAAAATGTTTTATATAGCCTTGCAGTGAATCGGCTGCCTCCTACTCTATTTAAACAGTTACAATTGATTTTACTTATTCCACATGTTCAGGATCTGAAGGATTTATATTAATGTTCCTCCACTCAGAGAACCTCACGTTATGGTGTACATTCTTGAGATATCAAAGTATCCGCTCTTGGAATCCAATCAAATTCTGGATCAACTTGCTGCATTCGTGCCATAGCCTCAAAAAGCACTTGAAAGATTTTTCTTAAGAGTTACTGACACCCACCCTCTTTAGTCACCGTCACTTAATTGGTAGATAACTTTATTGCTCAGTTATAATATCAATGTATTGTGTCATTGTTGTATGTATTGCGTCCAGTGTGTTGGTGTTGTGCGTGTTGCGTCTAATATAGGTGGAACAACAGTATGTCAACTAGAAATGTCAAAATAAATGCCCCTTGGCTGGAGGCCCTTGCAAAACAGGTCTTACTTCTCCCATGTAAACATAGCGAAAAGCGCACATCCAGCCCTACTAAAGTTATCAAAAACATCAAAATCCATAATATGGCTGCATTATCTCCGAAATTGTATATCGTGCATTTGACGCTAAATTTGGACAAAACAATAAAGTCCATCACCCCTTCTTATAAGTGCACAACAAGAAATATAGTCTTTGTTTCCCAAAACCCAGTGTGGAATGAAAGCTAAAGTCAAGACTATATGTGTGTGGTGGGCAAACTCTTTGTTTGGTATAATCTGCATCCATTCACTGGATGATATGGCGGCTTCTTTTCTAATATTATTGTGACAGACAGACAAGAAGACCACACCATAATATTTATTGCTATCATTAAAATGTTGCACAAGCATTGCTGGACCATAATAATCATTATTTATTTTTTGCATTACACTGACTTTTAAAACAAACTTTGAAACCAGGAAATCGGTCGTCAGAGAGAGGAGAGGAGGAGGGGGACGCTCGCTCGCGCGCCAAAACGGCAACGCAATATAAGGGTAGGTGGGTCTGATTCTCCGATTCGCAGACGAAATTCAATAGAAACTCCATCACAGTGGTGAAACTTTGTAAGAGAGTAGGGACAAAAGTTCGAATTTTAAGTATATAGTGGTTGTGTGGGGAAAAAACGCTGTTGTGTTGTCTCGCTCGCATTTTGTTTTCAATTATATAGAGGGGAATTGGGGAAGTTGGGGGAAAGATGGGGGGACAGATGGATTTTCAGCTCAAAATTATTCTTAGGATGTTCTTACTTCTTATTTATTTGCTTTACAAATTGTCTGTATAAAAGAAAAAGTGTATGAAACAAGAATAATGCCGAAGAATGATAAAACCAAGCCTGCATCTCCGGTTACCATCATTGATATCAGATGAAGGCGAAATGCACGGCAGTCCACTAAATCATTGGTTCTCTTAATTTCTCCACCACAATTTGATACTGGTTTACAAAACACCCTCTATTCTCCCGTTTTAAGCCCATGGACTTAAAAGGGGATTTTTAATGTCGAAGTATTTTTGAAATTTCAAAAGGTGACCCAGATTTAAGCCCATGGGTTAAAAACATTTTCATTTTAAACAAATGCGTATACCCACCAAAATTAAAAATAAAATAATAACGAGTTCAAAAAATGAAACAAAAATACTATTCCTATGGAATTCCATTCTTTGTATCATGAAAAAATCGTAAATATTACTCAGGGTCAACGATGATGAAAATATCCCGTTATTGTTTTAAACAGTACGAACTTGTATGATGATTATAATGATCAATTTCATTAACAAATCGAAATGTCTAATGTTCGAAATAATGAAAAAGAAAATTCTAAAATGTATCAGAAAGAAGTTGAAAAAAAGTTGAAAATATTTTTGAACAGTGTTTACATTTTTATTTTCTCACCAAATGTGAATGACCAAACAAAACAAGAAAACTAACACAAAATACAGGTATACAGGAAACTTTACCAGAATTTACAGTACCAATAAAATATTCTCGGTCATTTTCTCATTATGTCACAGGGCTCGATAAGTCTGTTAAAAACAGCACCAAAATCAAGTCAAACAATGCATCGAAACAATTTTGCTGAGTCAGTGGACCACAATTTGAATCTGAGCGTCTGGTGTGCTTATAAAAAGCGTGTATGGCCTTAACCAGTAAAAGGACCGAAATTTTGTTGAAAGTTTTGTCAACTTTTGTATCAGAAATCGTATGCCAAGCAAAAACAAAAAACAAAAACCATCACTGACGAAAAAGAAATCATTGAAATTCTAGGCCAAACAAATAAACACAACTGAGGATATATGATCGAAATGGAAGATCGGAAGAACAGAACTTTCAGTATTGAATAAGAAATAGAAAGACTTATTGTTGTATATTTTTATGTAATGTTTATTATCTTAAAAGAGGTTTCTGGTTGTAAAGTAGTCTATCTGGGGGATCTGCAGGTGTGTTTCTGGTTGATAATTGAAGTGGTTATCAAAAACGTGGAATTGATAAAATAATATTATAAAAGAGTATTCGAAAGAATCCTAACGCTTCCGGCACACGTGTAACCCAACCGACAAAGACTTCGTCTATTTACTAAGTAATGACTGGATTGGTTTATAAGATGTTCTTGATGATACTCGTTGATGTGACGTCAATTGATCTGTAATTGCCGTAAGATCGTATACGTTTGCCTTTCTTCATATGTGGAAATGAAGCTTAGGAAATTAGCGTGGGTCGAGTTTGTCAATATCGGAAAGTGGCTGAAGAACAAGGCACGATGTCCTTTTAAAAGTGTAATTAACTTCCTCAATTGAGGTTTTAAGAACTTGTGTGACGATGACGAAAAGGGCAAACCCCAAATAAATGGCGTCAACAAATGGATTGGGTATTTCGTAAAGCTATTACATATTGGCACTTCAAGAATAATTGTGGTTGGATTTGACATTTCCGTTTGCAATCCTTTTCCTGGTACTCCTGCTAATGAGTAGCTCCTGATTGACTGATCTAATGTTTTCTGTGGTTATAAAATAGATTCAATACAAAATCATCTTTTTAATTCCAACTTTCATACGACCCTTCCGTTTAGCAAACCAAAAGGAGCATAATGTTTTGACCTTTAGTTCATGCCTGATATAATCAGTCGACTTGCAACAAGTAAATCAAGAAAACCACAAGCTACAACGCTAATCTTTTTTGCCATTTTGAGCCTACTTCGGTGTTTAACTAGTGCTTATTCTATGTCTCAAGAAATGAGAGTGCAAACCCTCAAAACTCCCAAAACCACCTATTACCTATTCCCTAAATTAAAGAGAGAACGATCACCTGTCTGTTTGAGGCAGAGAAAGTGATAGAGAAAATTTATTATGAATTCGAGCCTAGGGTGGTTCTTTGGTGGTGCTTATCTATTTAGTGAATTTGAACCTTTGGCTGCTAAAGATGGTGCTTATAAAAACAAGCGTGTACACGATGTGTCCATTAGTTCTTGCTATGAGAAATTCTCTTTATCTCTTGAAAGATCTGGTAGCTCTGAACTTCAGAAAAACATTAAAAATGAATTAACTCAGTTCAGTTGATTAATGGGTTGTGTTAGTTTGCAAAACGAATATCCTATTATAAATGTCTTTAGCGTGGCCGGAAACTCATAATTTATTATCAACAAGGTTGAAGAAACCTTGTATTACAATCAAGAGTTATTGGCATTCGAATTCTTCGTTTGTCTACACATTGCCAATAACCGCCATATCTTTAAGGAATTTTAAGACCTGTTTAAGGAAGAGCATTTCATTTTCTAGGAGGATAAGAAGGAGACACAAGGAATCAGTTAAAGCAATTTCTCTTCCGTTATTTTTGAAACTAGTCATCAATTTGAATATCCAAAAGCCTTATGTCTAGATGATTGCAAAATCATAAAAATTCAACCAAAAATTCAACCACACTCCCAGAATTTCCTAATCGAGTTTGGAATCGACTAATTTTGAGGGCCGCTTAAAATCTGGGAAGTTAAAGCAAGTCTTAGGATAAACAATGGCAATTAACGAAGAAATAGACGTTCTCGGAAAAAGTTATCACCACAAATATAGAAATGGCTAGAATGAGGAAGGTTATCAAAGATAGCTATTATGTCTGTTGAAAAAATATTGGCTATTACTCGTCGAAATTTATAGAGAGTTAGCAACTTGCGAGTTGTTTGAACTTTTCTACGACGAAATAAGGGTTGCCAAAATTGTTATTCTTTGAAAATATCCTGGTGATTCCTGCACATTTTCTTTCGAAAAGGTTACTCGCCATTATGTTAACAAAACTTCGCAAATCTCGATTAGCTTTGGGAAAGGTTCGTCAAAAAGTAGACTATCGAGTTAAGACCGCTTATCGGGTCGATTCGAAAATACTTTCACGTGGGCCTTCTTTTTTTCACTCCGTAAATGTCCGATATGAATGTAAGAGATCCTGTAATCAAGGACCAATATCTTCATATCTTCGATCATCCTTATGAGAATCACTTATTTAAAAATTTACAAAATGATTCACCTTAAATATTTCTCCGTCATTATATTCAATTATAATGGAGATATGCTTTGCAGTGAACACTATATTGACCTCCATGGAGATGCAAAGACAAAAAGTCCTTTGAAATCACGCACTAGAGATTAAGAAGCTAAATCGAGCACGAATCAATGCCAGAGTTTTCTGGCAAATTGATCATAAATTGCTAATCCTGACATTTTTCTGGGAGGAAATACCAAAAAAACAACCTCGCACGTCAAAACTGACGAGTAGCACGACCTCCAGTTAGTCATGCTATAGAAAAAACCCTTCAAATCAAATAAGATAAGAGTAAAGAATCTCACGAACTTGTAAACCTCTTTTGTATCAAGAAAAGTTAATTCGTAAATCATTCGCTTTGGTTCCAGTTTCCTATTAGAGTTCATATGGAAAGGTTTTTATATCAAATAAAGAAATTGTGTACGCGCGCATACATTGCTTTTAGTACACCCAGGGTAAAGTCGGCAGAAAAACCTACAGTAAAAATGGCCGCCGTACCTAACAAGTTGAAGAAATTTCAACTATTTGAACAATTTAATTATGTGTAACCGATCGATCATGATAACAAAGCAATTTTTCAAAAACAAAAAATAGAAATCGACAACAACAACGCTGACTTATTTACAGATAGCATGTATTTTTCTCATATGGTTCCATTTAGTCCTGTGGAAATGCATTACGAGAAAGTGCAGTAATAGGCACCACAGTAACTGTGGATGTGGAAATTCAAGCTAAAAATCAAAAAAAATATCCTGCGTGTGATTTGTTAAAGTAACGACTGAGATAAGCCTTATAATTTTAGAAAGGTTAGGATGCAGTGATGTGATAAGCCCGTAATTTGCTTGTCATTTTTATCTGATAGAAATGATCTTTTTATCTCTTGCATCTAAAAGGATATATTATTAGGATATATAGCTTTGTTATATATTATATATTATATATTAATTTCTAAAAACCATGTATAATGTTTCCAAAATAATAAAAAAATGAGGAAAACATTTGTTGTTATTTTGAAGTAAGCATCCGAAAGTAAACATTTGTCGGAAATGCTTTTGTCAGGGGTCTCGTTGGAAATGCAATATAGGACAGAATGTAGCTAATGGCGTTGTCATTTTGATAATGACGTTTAAAGTGGCGTTAGTGAAACATGATATTATTCAAAAATTGCAAAAATAAATTCCAGAAAATATGACAGGCAGCAAATCGCAAAAATTGTTTTCCAAAAAAGTTTTCCAGGTGTTTAAATTTTTCGACAAAACAGTTTCCTTTATATTCATATTATTGTTACCTTTTGGATGCTGCAACTATTTCTCATTTTAACACTTTCTTCACTTTCAATGCCTTTTTTTATAGAAGAACTGTCTATTATAAAAATTAATTCTGCAATTTTCGTACGCAGTGAGCAATTCACAAAATTAAATTCCACAAAACACGAAAATTTGACGTCGTCATTTGAACGTTATGTGGACGTCTTTAAAATATCTAAACGTTGACTTCGGACGTTAAAGCGACGTGGTGTACATACTGGGTATGACTTTAAGCTTGACCGTTTGATGATGTGATTATAAACATTCTACCTATCTGCCAAATTATCAAACTAAACAAACCTACATACAAAAATTGCAGAGGAGGCGGTTGTGATGCTCGCGGTCATACGAGCCTCCAACCAAGGCGGCTTTAAAAGCTTAACATTATTATACAAGAATGTAAAAAGCGTTACACACGCGTATGCGGTAATTAACTCTTGGACCAGATCTAAAAGAAGCTTCCATACTTATTTTTTTCAATTATTTCCCTAATATTGAAATTCAGGTTTGGCTGAAGAGGAAGATATTTACAATAATGCCAGTTTTCAAATTTTGATCATAATTTTGTTTTTGCATATGAAAACATTTTCTGACTCAAAGTAATTTCGATTGTAATTGCTAATGAAAACATCCGAAAAACTAGCCTCAGTGATTAGATATTATGATTTGTGTGTTCATGTTTTAGCCATTACTTTTTCCGCTGTACACTTCATGTATCGTCATCACGGAAATGAAAAAATGATAGAGCGAAAGATTACTCAATTTTTGGTCAAATTTTCATCGAAATTATAAAAACATATAGTAACATTTAAGTTTTCTTTTTGGTTTAAGTGCAAAAATTTTTCTGATAAGCCTTATATATTAATCAATTATCGTAAGTTCCAAACTCATAAGAAATCGAAATCATAAAATCCTTTTATACGAAAATGAGATGTATGGCGATGTGTTTATGTGGCGCGGAAATCTAATGTTGCATATTTTACAAGTTATTTGAATGTATGTAAGTAATTTGTAGCTCAAATGGCTGCTGGAGACATTGCATGTAGTGTTCGGGAGGTGCTTAATTGTCATTTAAATTCATAAATATTTTTGATCTGCTCATGTCATTTCAAAATAACTTGGTGTTCGTATGGACAATTTGAAATAATTATTTAGGCATCATTTGCTTACAAACATAAGCGCCATTTTTACTTTTTTTATTGGACCAAAACAACACAACGCCATCAAGGGTTAATGAATAAGTTTGCGTGAAAATGTAGGTGGCTAGTAATTTGCGAGGCTGGATCAATTCAAAACACACACTTCCTAATTACAAAAATATTTTTCTTCTTTTTCAATGGAAAAGATTTCTTCGACCAAAGAATTTGCTTTCCAAATTGTTACGTAGGACTATCGATTAGCAACAAAGTGTCCAGCTTAACCCACCTCCGGGGCTGGAATTCCATTTGCACCATTAAAATGTTATTGCATTTCGGTTTGTTTTGCAATGATTACAGCGTAATTTCCTCTGTGCAGTGGAACATCTTCAGCTAGCTATTATGTGCGTTGGTTGTCAATTAAATGTCTGCTTAGGTGACCACTAGTGTTTGCGTACGCCTCCGTGATGTCACCGAAATATGTCTTGATTTTAAATCCTTCATTTTTATCAGTGAGCTCAAGAAGTAAACGAAATGCCATAGTTGGCATCAGTATTTCATTTTCACAATTTCGTTTCTTTCAAGTGAAAAATAATACATAGCTATATAAACAGATGAATGAATAAATAAATAAAATACATGCTGTAATTAATAAATTTTGATTAACAAAAAGGGTCATTAAATGATAAATCAATTGAGATGACGTCATTGAGAACAATCTCTGAGTATAATGTCCAAATTGAATTAACAAAAAAAAAAACCCCTTAAAAATCAAAAGATCAAAAAAATAAGAATAAAAAAACAACCCCAAAATAAAATAGTTCAGTATCAATTTTGCGTTTTTTTCCACTTGAATAAACCTCACGAATTACACTAAAAACGAAAGCGAAATTATAAAACTTCTGCAAAAATTGGCTTGAACTGCAATTAATCAATTGAACAATAGGATACAATAGAGAAGATATTTTATGGGACAATTAGCTTTACAAACGTTGGCGGAAAGTGAATAAATTGCTTCGCATTGTGAAAGATCAATCAGTCTGCATGTATCCATTGCACAGGAAAGACGTAAACATCTACTTGTCAGTGAGAGAAACAGAAGTGAAGGAAGATACGTTCGAAAGTGCTGCTACTAATATGGAGAAGAAAAATACCTTGAAATTTTCCATTGAGAGTATTCTCGATAAATCAAACACAATGGATAAAGGAACAAAAGGATTTGATGGAATCACCAAGACCATCAGGTTTTATGAAACTGCTAATCCATTTTTGTATCGAACGTATTACAACAATTTACCATTGGTCAGGTACAGGTACGATAAGCATTATGGGAAAGCATATTGTGCATGCTGTAATGTTCTCCCGCAAAAAGTTCGGACTGTTTCTGAGGAAATCAAATGTCAATGCAACACCATCGAAAGACACATCTCGTATGAAGAAGGGAAAGTAAAATCTCTTTCTCCAAGTAAATATGACGATGTTTTCATGGATGAAGAAATTCCCGTTTCCCCTTCTTCTGGTAAGGCTTTTGAATACGTATTTTTTGTAACGGAAATATCGAATTGTATGCATCAAACTTTACATTTTTCAAAACCTTTCGTTTAGATGTCGCACGACATACGTCAACTGGTTCAAGTAATTCAGATGCGCTTAGCATACGTTCCGACGAAGACGGCACACCCGATAACGCACCTGGTCGCCGAAACAGAACTATTTTTACGAAAAAGCAAGCTAGTGAATTGGAGAAAGTCTTTCAAAAAACACATTATCCCGATCTGAAATGTCGTCACGAAATTTCACGAATGACAAAATTGTCGGAAAATCGGATTCAGGTAAAGAGTAGTTTTTTCCCCTTGTTTTCAACATTTGATATGGTGATTTTTTTGCGATTGATATTATATTGTGTATGGTGGATGAATTAAAAAGTTAAAAATAAAAAACAAAATTAAAAAGGCAGGACCTAAAAAAATAACAATATCTTCAAAAAAAAAAAAACCTTTTATAAAAGGCATAATTTTACTGGTCATTGATGAAAGCACATAACTACAAGGCAAGCCTATTCTGTTTCTCTTCGTACTGACGTCATTATAGCAAACACAAAATGAATTTAAATATATAATCAAAGCTTTAAAAAAAGAGAAATTAAGATTATCTTTTGGGAAAACGATAGTTTAATTAACTGGGCGTTCTATTTAACTAACCATCACCAGGATGATGATAAAAAAAAGAGGAAAAGATAAGAACCGTTACATAGATCATCTTACTTTCAAAACTGATATTAAGCTGAAAGACAGATTAGCTATATCAATCTTTTATTAAGAGATAAGATTCGAAAATTCTGATTTTAAATATGACATCCCATATCTGCATAAAGAAATCACAAAACATTTCCGAAAAAGCACGGAATTTTTCATCAGAAAACACAACTGCTGTTAGCTACTTGAAATATGAAAGTTTATTGAAACTTTTTCGTCCCCAGGAATTCGCATGTCAAAGGGAATTCATTTTTATGTATTAGCTCGTCTCTTTTCAGCTAATATTCACATTAAAAAACGATCAAAGCAGACAAGTTTTTCCTTAAGATAAGTTTGTTGAATCGTTAAAATTTTCCGATAATTGTTATAATGTATCTCGAGCGTTGATGTTTTAACAAATGTTTCCCTAGTTGTATTGCACCGTGAACAGCAAAAGGCAATGTGGAGGTGTGAAAATGTTTTTCGTTAGAATTTTGTTCGTCTTGCGTTTCTTAATTAGCTGAACAATTACATAAATACCAATTAGTTTTTCAGTAAATTAGATCTGGAAATAGTATCATAAAAAGGCTGACCATGGTGATTTTTTTTTTTTAATTTGCTCAAACAAAATTGACGTTTAGACAATTTTTCAAACCTTCAAATTTCAATTTTGATAAACATAAAAAGAATGAATACATGAAACAATCAAAATGGCTGTCGTGCAAAATTCTAATTCTATCAAAGGTAGAAAAATGTATTGCATGTATTAATATCTCGAATTCATAAATATAGACATAAATTTTGCCTCGTGCCAAATTAGAAACCATTTCTTAAACATATATATTATATTGCAACTCTTCATTGTCTAATTTCAAACACTTTGGAATTTTAATAAATAAATAAATATGTAAATTACTGCCCAATTATATTTTGATTGATAGAATTTCTAACATGTTCAATTTCGAAACGGATATAACAATTGGAATGGTTTCTTTTTTGACGCAGTACAAGGCTTTATCTAATTATGAGGCCAAAGAAATACAAGTGCTTTCCTTTAAAGTTTTTTGTATCCTACAAAATAAAAATAAAATAGAAATATTTATAACAATTTAACAAGTGATTTTATTTTGACTGGAAATGTATCACTTTCATAAGTCCTCTAAATGCACAGTAGTCACGTGTTCGAATATTTTGTGATACTCATCAATTACTAGCCAATTAAAACAAAAGTTTTATGTTTTATTACTAATTCTAAAAACGGTCCTTTCAAATACCTGTACGATTGGTGACTTTTTTTCCTTGTTCGTTCTGACAAATGTTTGTTATTTTATTTGCAGGTGTGGTTTCAAAATCGACGGGCAAAATGGAGGAGAACAGAAAAAACCTGGGGTGAAGGGTCTGTTATGGCAAAATACGGACTTTATGGAGCAATGGTTCGTCATTCTTTGAAAGCACGAAAAGCTGAAGCCGATGCTAAGTTAAAAGTCTAACAAATTTTTGCAAACATATGTGTTACGTTTTATGACTCGTTTTTGTGTAGCAAATTAGAAATAATAGCACTCTCAATAATAACGTTTCATGAACAAAGATAAACAAAAAAACATTCTGCATTTTACTCTTCTAATTCAAAAAATTCAAAACGACTTTGTTCGTCATAATTTCTTCTTATCATTTTTATGTTGATGACCGACTGGCCATAACTTATTTATTCTCATATTTGTAAAATATTTTCCATATTGGTGTAAATAGTTTGTAAAATTAATGCAGAGTATCTATAAATTAGATTTTTTGGATAGTAAAATTTATTGTATGTATCGTCTCTTAAAAACTTTTATAGGCACTACAATGTTGTCTTTTTTCCCCTTAGTACGCATCCTGCCTGATAAGTTTCATCTCATTTTCTCTCAAAAGAAAAAAAGTCCATGTTTTAGACAGGCTGTATCTACAGAGGTTTAAATAATTAGCAATGTCCTTTTATATCATGTGAAATTAGAAGTGAAATAAATTCTGTGGTTCAACCCTCCCAGCACATTGTGTGGTCAATTCTCCCAGCACGCAAACGACGTTGTTTTAACGTTCGAACGATATTTAGACTTCGTAAAGACATTCACATAATTTTCAAATAACATTGCGTACCTGGTAGGTTTATAGCAGGCGCAATACTTTTTCGGCTTCGTTATACAAGAAGGTTGAATTTCATATAGATGATTTACTTTTTGTCAAGGGTGTCTGTTAGACTCAAATATGTTGAGGGAAGGAGGGACACGTATCTCATTTTCTCTGGTGCCTTTTGGGAGAAAAACTATTTGAAATGATAAAAGGATAATGGAACAGAAAGATAGTGAAAGTACTGTTGTTTCTTGTCATAATATCCTTGCTGGATTGCCTAATCTTATTGTTGAGAACTTATTTAATTATTATAAAAACTAATTTTAAATTTCTTTCTTTTTTTAATTCTTGGCTTTTCGTTCTTAAAAACATAAACAACATTATGCTCAACTATTATTAGAATTCAAAAAAAGAAATTTATAAAAGAAATGTTGCCTCAAATTTCTGTCATTTAATTTGAAGCGGACAAAATGTGACACACCTCTACTCAACACCATCCATTAGTGGTGTCAAATATCTCGTTTTTGGTTTTTCAGTTTCGATAAGACACGTAGTTTCAATCTTCCAACCTTCTGACCATCCTTCTTTTGAAATTTGCTTACAACAAAGTTTAATTTTATTTAGACAAGGTCGTTCAACAGGTGTGAAGGGACAAAGGACACAATTTCAACGTTCATTCATCTATTTGCTTTCTTAATTGCTTTCTTTTTTTTTTTTTTACGGACATCAAATGTTTTGAATATGATCATAATGCGAATATATAGCACAACACTCGACTTGAACTTATTTTAATGTTTCAGTCTGACAAAAATTCCAACTAGTTATTTGATGAAAGAATACCACATGTCTTGTTGCCCAATTGATTGTTATTTAATTATCTCTTGAATACGTCATACAACTACCACAATGCAATGCTGTAAATAACTCGCTTTGGGGTTTGTGGCAGTGAGAATATCAGTTTTTTGGTTCGTGATTACTTTTCATTATTCCATTGAAACATTTGGAGTGATTTTATTGCATTGCAATTGAAGGGATAACCGAGTAAAAGGGGAACGGTGAATTGAATATTTTCTGGACATTCTTGATAATCTATATCGAAATCATAATGTCATCTGCTAAAAATATACCCCTCTTTCTTAAGTAAAATTTTCTTCTAATTATTTTCCATAAATATATTTACCAATTAATTTTATCTGATTTTGATCTAGATTGCATATTTGAATAATGGTTTTTATAGGAAGAAATGACTTATGGCCGACACAAAACAAAAAATGTATACATCTTTACCCAAGTAAATAATTATAAAAAATTCAAATTAACACTTAGCTAGTGCGGTAATGCCCACTTTTCCCTTTTTAACCAGGAATTCTCATATGTTCTCATATGTTTTCATATGCAATAGTACTCGTCATAATTCCACATCATCAATAGTATTAATAGTGACTTTCTCAAACCTTAAAAGCTCATTTAGAGATTGTTCAAACTAAAAGTTAAGGCAAAATCACTTACAAATGAAACATTTATGATGTATTCTTAATTGTTCCGCTTCAAAAATATTAGTTGAAAAGACTTTTGGCTTTTGACTTTTGACATCAATGCAGAGTATCTATAAATTAGATTTTTTGGATAGTAAAATTTATTGTATGTATCGTCTCTTAAAAACTTTTATAGGCACTACAATGTTGTCTTTTTTCCCCTTAGTACGCATCCTAATAAGTTTCATCTCATTTTCTCTCAAAAGAAAAAAAGTCCATGTTTCTACAAAACCAAGCACCTTTCCAACAAATGAAACTTTTATGATGCCTTCTTAATTGTTCGGCTACAAGAATTTATGAAGGAAAATATCAGTTGACTTTTGACATTATGTTGTTTGGTCATATGTGGGCCGTGGGTTCAGGTAGTTATAAATAAACGGTGCTTCTTTTGTGGAGATACCATTATTCAACATTTGACATTTTGTGGCTGGGATGAGGTATCGAAACTTTTCAATGATGATACTCAACATTCTCTGTTTGGAATGAACAGTCAGTTAGCTAGTTATTATTATGAAATTCAACTTTCGTCGATACTGAAGATAAGTTTTCATAGAGGTCGTAGTTGTTCTTACGCCTTGCTAAAAAAACAAAACGATTTCGCCTTGACACCATGATTTTTGTGTCACCATTTCAAGTTGATCAGAATGCCTTACAGCCTTTCTTGTTGGACAGACAACATTGCCACATTCTACAATCATTTTTGCCATCACCACCAGAGGAATTGTAAAAGAAATATCAAATGAAATAAGCGAAAAAACATATGCAGACGAGCAATCATGAAAAAAGCCACAACAACTAGAATGATGATGAGAAAAAGTTTTACCGAAAACAAATTGGAATGAGTCAAGCTAATGAGAAGAATAAAAACATGGTCTAAAAATATTTAAATCGTGGCAAAATTTAAGTAGACAGTGACTTGAGGTTAGCATTTTGTATTTTGGTTAAAATTACATCAATTCTTTTAAAAATAGACGTTTGGTGACAAAAAAAACAAACTCAATTAACTTCATTTCTTGATTAGTACATTATTTTCAATTGTGTAGCTGATCTTTTAAACTGTTGGTTGCAAGCAATTTCCGGTCGTACGACGAACTTCAAAAGTGGAGTATTTGGCTGTAATTAACGAACAGTAACTTTGAGTAAATTCCAAACGTATTAAGTAAATGTGTCATCTCCTAACCTTTCGGACCATGTATAATCAGTAACAAGCTAAATAAGTGGTTGCTTTTATAATGAACTCATTCATTAAGTTTATAAAAATGTAACTTTACCGACCTCCTACATCATTAAGTAGTTTCTTTCCTATCCTGCGTCTATAAACAGTGATCGTTGTAACGTCATTATTTCTCGACAAAACACTTCTCGGACCGATCAAGATGCTGTCGTCGCTTTAAACGGCAGGAGTTTGACGGGTGTAGTTTAGATGTGTAGAAATTATTTTCAATCTTACGTGTTTTTGTATTGGGCTTAAAATGTTTGAATAAAAATAAACATTGCTCTTCACAAGATTTCCGCTTTTGATTTTATTAACATCATGGTCGTTATGTCAATATATTTATCATGGAAACAGAGGATTGGGTTTTAAGCCGAATATCCACTAGGAGTAGAAATAGTTCCTACTTTTCGTTGCATCTAGCTACATTTTCCACCGCGACTTCGAAAACATTAGTTGATACTGCGCGTGTGTCGAGGCGGAAATAATCGCCCGCCGTGACATTTTCCGCCTAGTTGTGATGATTCGACTTTACAGTAGAATCTCAATTATAACGAACATTGAAAGGAGGCGAATAACAGTTCGTTATATCGAAACAGAACCGAGTTTGTTCGTTATAACAAAACTTTTTTAAATCAACAATTTAAAGAGGAAAAGAAAACATCGAGTTTATATCAAGATTTCCGTATTTCCGTCGTATTTATGTTGTATTTCTGTCGCTTAATAGTCGTCGGTATTAGTAATTTGATAATTTTATGAAAAGAACAACTACTTGAATTGTTAATTAAACTGTATGGCCGTATAATTCAACTTTATGACTTAACGGTATTATTTGAGTTTTTAATTGGCGAAATTATGATAAATACACAAATTTATGAAATTAATATCTTAATGGGTAAAAATGTAGACATATTACAACTTGGTCCGTCGAACTTGTCAACAATACTTTGGTTTTTGCTGAAGTAGTAAATGATTTTCTGGCATCCATTATGGTTAGCAAATCACCTCGTTTCATGTTTTGTTTATTGAATTTCAAAGTACTGTTTTTTCATTGATCAAAAAAATGTTTCTAAATTAGCCTATTCAACTGTTGCTTCAACAGGAGATCGGGATTTCGGCCAGTTGATTATAAATGAGACAGTCTTTAAATTTAAGTATAATGACAAACGTTGAGAAACCTTCAAGACCTTCAACTTTTCTATGAATACTAGAGGGTTCAAGCTATTTTCGCATTCCTTTCTAATGGCTTCACGGGGTGTCTTCATGTTACAAAAGGTCGGATTTTTTATGTGTTGATCTTTGAACTTAATCCGGACAACTGTGTTCAATTAAAATTAAAATTTACACCATATACAAATATTTGGACAACAAACCAAAAATATATAACCTGTGGTTTGCATATTATTAAGCTAGTCAATTGAGGCTAGCTTAAGCAATTAACTAATGACGTCAATGAGGTAACCGCACATGTGTATATGTCATTAAAACAAAGACAGAAAAGACGGGTTCAATTTTTTCCCATTTGCCCTTTGCTTTGGATTTGTTTTCAATTGACAATGTAAGAAATGAAACAACCTTAACGGCCGTTAACTCAGCGGCAAAAGATTGAACAAATTTGAAAGACTTGGCTTTTGATATAGTTAATCTCATCATCAAGAGTCATTATAATTTAATCAAACCTTTCCGTGAACGTTTTCTGTTAAAATTGTTAAATATTGGCCATCTGCAAAGTTTGAAGTTCAGCATAATCATTAAATTGATGTGCAAAAGTTTTCATTTCCTTGATGATGGAACAACTGTGCAAATGTTCAATAGATGCGAGACAGGAAACAAGAGAGTTCTTTTCCTTTCATAGTTTCGTATTTACAATTGTCGTCAAACATACTTGGTTGAATACCTTTTTTATTATACTGGATTAATCAAACAAAAGAAATATTAAATTCGCGTGGCGGGAAAAAAGTGTACGAACAAAAACGTCTACTTTAATTCTCATTGTGCTAAAGCCGTGAGTAAAAAAGTGTGCATCAATAAATCGAGAAATTCTGTTTTTCGGATAAGCAATTAAACTGCTTCATGTTCTCGCATTCATATGAAGGATAGGACGATCAGTTTCTGTCATACCAAATATATATTTATCACTTGCTTTTTACAAAGTCAGTAAGCAAAGAAGTTTTGAAAAGTGAGAAAATGACGCGACTTACTTAAATTCCCAGTTATTTCTCAGTTATTTCTGGCGTTTTTACTTGTAGCCCTGATGATTGGTTGACTGAACCAAAAGTTTCTGCTGTTCTTTTTATTTTGTTTTTATTTAACCTTCCCAGTAATACGCCGCGTGTAAACAGAGTTCATATGGAATATCCGTGGGAGAGCGAAAGGTGGTTGGAAGGTGCTTCTGTCTTTACTAAAACAAATGTTGCAATCTAATCGAAATTTATCCTTATTATTACTCTTGAAATGTTGTGATTTCAATGAAATTATGATTTTCCATCAAACTAGACAAAACAGAATTGTGTCATTAAAACTTAATTTTATCAAGTTCGAAAAAAGCGGCACTAATTTTAGTTAAGTGCGGACTTTAATGAAAACACGGCAGCTTTTGTCGCTTTAAATAACAAAAGTGTGGTTTGAAATTAGCAGACACTTCTTTTGTGTTGAGGAAAATTGAATGATATTTCCCATACATCCTGTTCTGTCCAATAGAGCAAGTGGAGTATGGAAGATGGATAGGTTTCTTGACATCAAAAGAAAATCAAACAAAGCACAGACAAGACATTTTACGATCAGTGCGACGACCGAATGATTGCTCATCATTACGTTCTTGTCTGACTGTGGCACTAAGGGGCTGTTCATATGGATAAAAATTACCTGGGTGAGCGGGAAAACTTTTCGACGTACTAAAAAGTTTATATTTTTCTCATATGAACACAATTCTCTACTGAGATCTCGTCTATCAATAGGCGAGATCCCACTCACCGGGGAATTATTTTCTCATATGGAGGCAATGTAATTTTTTATAGCATTTCTCAAGAGAGGCGAGATCTCGCCAAGTAGAGCGTAGAAATGTTTTCCCGCTTACTGAGAGTTTTTATTCATATGAACAACCCCTTAATATGTGATAGGACGATGCAGGAGTGTTAATCAATGTCTTTTAAAAGCCTATTTCTCTTCTTTTCTTCTCTCACATTGCTGTCAGACAAATTTTATCTGGTTTTGCAAACTTGTTTTCATCAACTGAAATCTTCAGACAAAAATTAAAAGAAGCATCAAACAATAGTTCAAATAAAAAGTCACACGTAAAAACCTCTACGATGGAAGACAAGTCACATGTAAAAACCTCTACGATGGGGAACAAAGTACTAGTTTAAAGGAGAACTTCATCAAGCGAAAACAATTAAAGGGTACACATAACATTAATTATCAATTAAAGGTAGCTGAAGGTAGCACGTAAAAAATCAACTTTGAATTTATAGTGACAAAAAAATCGTCAAAATTTAAATCGAAATATTTCTGGAACGAAAAATGCTTTCGCGAAAATTTAAAAAGTTTTGAAGCTCTTTTAAAAAGGACGTAAAAAACACCTATGGAATATGATTATCACTTATTTTAGAAAAAAAGCGAAATAAAAACAAATCGATTATTACGAGAATAATAGCGGGAATTTCGTTTTGAAACCTTCCAATTTCAGCTTCAGAACCGAAATACCTATTATTTCGTTTATTTTTTACGAATAGAAATACTAGGAATTTTGACTGGGAAAAATAAATTGTCAGTCCCTTGCAATAAAATAAATTGTCAGTTTTTTTTCTTTTTCCTCCAATAAATTTCACAACCTTAAAATTCAGCGCATGCGCATTAAAGTAAAATGACTTCATTCTAGGAAAATTCTTTCACATTTTTTCTATAAAAATATGGAAATGGAATTCCACCGTGAGACAGTGTTATCAGTAGGTTAACATACCAAATTGGGATCATCGATAGTTTGCGGTCTAAACTTTGTTATTTCTGTCTGGGGTTAACGAGAACATTGTTGCGTTTGCCTCGTTCCTTCAAACGAAAATAAGAGACTTTCAACCAAAACGTTTTGTGATCGTCAAATAGTATGTTAATAGTCTCAAATATAGGTGAGATGAACTTCATAAACTTATTTTCTCAATCTTAGCCTTGAAGACAAAGTACTTGCAATAAGTTCAATTGCTACACTCTCTTACATCAATCTTGACTGTTTTTTTCATAACTTCAGGCTTTCAGTGTCGCAAAAATGAGAACAACAAACAATCTGCCTTGATCACCCATCGCAGTATATACAATCTTCAGCTTTTTCAACGTTCCTTTTAAACTCCCTGATTTGAATAATTGAAAACATGGAATACATTCCTTAAAGCAGAATGATTGATGAAGCACACGAGTTTGACCACCAATAAAGCTTTTAGTTTGCATAGAACTGTCAAATTTCTTTTTTCAGGTGGATAAATCATGACATTAAAGCGTTCATTAGGTAAGCTAATGCCATGTTAAGTGGCTGATGGTAGCGCCACATTAATTGTATGATGTATGATTAGGGCCAATAAAATGTCTGCTAATTAGAAATCTAATTAAATTTGCTTTCTGTGTATTTTTGTAGTAACTAATTGCCGGTAAGAAATTCTTTTCTTTAAATTCTCTATTTTTAGTACTAATCATTAATGTGATTTCTGCCATTTGTACAAGCCACAAATCACAGAGAGCATGATTTTAATAGTCTTGTTTTTGTACATAAAAAATTCCTTTTATAAACACAAATATATGCAGATATAGTTACTATGGTTACACGAGCTACAATTAATGTTTTTTTTTCCTGATATGCTTTGTCAGTAAGAATGTTTTGTTCTTAAGAAATTGATTGGTTCATCAAAACCTTCCGTGGCTGATTTGGATGTCTTATTTTCTTAATAATTGTCGCGCTCAGCTTTATAAATTCATCTGGTATTTGTTTATTACACAGAAGTGTTTATCAAATAATTTATAGACCATAAATCATTCTGTATGGTCTGCAAAATTGATTATTCAAGGTTGTTTTTTTAACCCGTCCTTATTTTCCCGCTTGAATGGACTGCTGCATGCATTTTGGGACTGGGTACAAGGCAACAAATTGAATAGTGTTTTTGTGGACATCTCATATCAACTAGATAGAACTATCTGATATTTAGGACCCGTTGGACATATTGTCAAAAAACGAGCCGAGTGACGAGCCTCCGGAAGTAATTAAGTTTACAGCGCGAGGACAACTTTCAACTGGCCCTGAACATAAACTTCTTGCTGTGGTTTTTCTTTTACGTTTATGAATCAACTTCAAACATGAGTTATTGAAGTGTGTTTTTAAAGTGAGGATAAAACTCACACCGATTGCTATGTCGATCTCAACATCGCCACAAAAAGTTGAAGATCACAGTCTTGCTATGTCGATCTCAACATCGCCACAAAAAGTTGAAGATCACAGTCTTCGTATTATCTTTCTTGAGAACTGTTTGAAAGCAAGTATAATTCCTCGTTTTCTGAAATTTCGCATTCCGAACAACGGCTGTTTTGATGATCGATCGGTTCATGATTTTCAGTTACGTTTACTGAAGAAAGAACTCATAAAAGCTAGAGACGATCACAAAAACGCAATGCAGAAATTGTCGCAGATTCGAGAGGATTTTAAACCGAAAATACCACCAAAACTTACTCCATCGATCATTTTACATACAAGATATGATCTTCGTCTACTTCGTCGGAAACAAACTTTAAAACTAAATGAAAAACTACTTAATTTGTCGAAAGAACAGGAGGCCCCTTTATTCAACGTCAAAAACACTGTGATGTGTTGTGATCTCGATAAAGTACCACCAAAATTCGTAATGGAAACTTTGGCTCTTGGTCCGAGAAATCCGATACTTGATAAGTTCGACCCGAAAGATGTGTTATCCGAGTTAGATAGTTTTCTCCACTTCTGCAAAGACAAGGAGATAAATGATGAAATGGTCACTGACATCAACATTAAGACACTTAACTACATAAAGAAGTGCAAAAAACAAAGGAAGCCTCGCAACCTAGAATTAACAAGAAAATACCTCACTGAAAACAAATTACTCGCTGTACCTTTTGATAAAGGAATTGGAATATGTATAATGACAGTGGACAATTATAATAGAAAGTTAGATGAGATTATTCATCTTCCCCAATTTCAGAAAGTTCTCCCCAAAAGGAAGAATGAAAAACATCCGGTGTTGAAGGAGGAGGAAAGAATCGTGGACACCCTGAAAAAACTGAGGGATCATAACCAGATAACTGAGACATTATATGAGAAGCTGAAACCAATTTGGAGTCAACCTCCGAGATTATACGGCTTAGCCAAAGTTCACAAAAAGAACATTCCAGTCAGACCTGTTTTGTCCATGCCAGGCTCTGCGTATTATAAGATTGCTGCCCAAGTGGCTGAGTGGCTCTCAGTGGTGGATGAATGCAGAATTAACTCTTCTACGAAACTGATATCGGACACTTTGAATGACATTCACATGGCTGATGATGAAGAAATCGTGAGTTTCGACGTAACATCACTATATACAAACGTTCCTGTGATGGAAGCGATTACAGAATGTACAAACCTGCTGTTTTCAGGGAAATACAAAAAGCCACCTGTTTCAAAATCAACATTTAAGGAGCTGTTATCGATATGTAGTTGCAATGTCATGATGTTAACGAGCGATGGGTTATATAAACAAGTTGATGGTCTGGCAATGGGCAGTCCACCTGCTCCAATGTTGGCAAATGGATGGATGAACAAATATGATGAAACGATTCAAGGTCGAGCACCGTTATACTCAAGATACATGGATGATATTCTACGTAACATAAAACGAGCTGAGAAAGAGAGAAAACTACATGAAATCAACAACCTACACCCTTCCTTAAAGTTCACCATTGAACATGAAACCAACGGTTGCCTTCCTTTCTTGGATATGCTAATTCGAAATGACAACGGTAAATTGTCTTCTACCTGGTATACAAAACCAACAGACACGGGTCTAACTATGAACTTCCATGCATTGGCGCCGGAACGGTACAAGCGGTCAGTGGTCTCAGGGATGGTGCATCGAATTGTACGAGCCTGTAGCACATGGAAAGGAGTCCACGAAAGTCTGGAGAAAGCAAAGGGAATTCTTGAAAACAACCAATATCCACCACGCTTCTACAACCCAATCATTAAAAATTGTTTGACATCCATTTTGGGCAAACAAGACAAAGAACCAGATCCGGATGAGGAAAAGAAAGAAGTCAAACTACTATTCATTCAGTACCGTGGCCGAGTTTCTGACAAGTTTGAACATTCGTTGAAGAAAATAACTGCGCCATGCAAAGTTGTTTTTACAACGAAAAAAGTTAGAAATTTATTACCATCATTGAAAACGCAAGTAGAAAAGGACCTTAAAAGTCGAGTGGTGTACAAATTCAATTGTTCGCGATGTGAGTCGTGTTATGTCGGACAAACGAGCCGACATCTTATCACCCGTTTTAAGGAACATTTGAACGCGTCAAAACCGGTAGCACGTCATATGAAGAGATGTAACAACAACCCCACTTTCGATGACGTAACGATCTTAGCGTCATCATCGAGATCAATGAGCCATTTAATGATTTTGGAAGCATTATACATCAGGGAGTTGAAACCGTCAATCAACACGAGAGACGAATATAAACAACACGAATTAGTAATTAGGTTGTAGATAGATGTTGATAACGAAGTTAGCTTAACCTTTGTACATAATGTTTTTACTGTTTTTAAACTGTTTTTTATTTTAATTTTAGAAAGAATCTGATGATGGAACCTAGTGTTTCGAAATATATTATTCAATAAAATTACATTGTTGGTTTATACCTGATATCAAAGATCTCAACATCATTCGTAAGGTCTTTTTATTTTTTGATGAGACTTGAAAATGTTGAAGCGAAACCGTAAGGGAGGAGGTTAGAAGGTTCAGTACATTTGGTTCGAAAATATTCCAAGACATTCAGCAACATTAACTCCAAACACTCGAGCAAGCCTTTTGATTCAAAACATTCGTGCGAGTATTTTGCTTGATCATGATAAAACACATTTTCAGAGTGCCTTCAAAATACTCAGCTGAGTCTTAGAACTAAAAAGACCTTGGCCGAGTGTTTTGAAATAAATTACTGACCAGATTTATTACACGGCCGAACGTTTTGAGTAAAAACTAAAGTAAACAGATCATCCAAATGGGACCTTCCCCAAATTTCTAAAGAAACGCAATAGACGAAAATCTATTTAACAAGAACAGTAAGGACAGCCTTGCCACAAAATAGAAATAAATATCAGTAAAAGTGATGCAAGCTTTTTTATAAGAAACCTAGCGAATGATTTAGCTCCAAAAATTTCTAAAAGAGTTTCTTATTTCGGGAACTACAATTTTGATTTTGAGAGAAAAAACGTTGAATTTGAATGTGTTTCATGCAATATCATAACTATACAGTAAATAAACATTTCAATCTTCCAGAATTATATCAACTCCATTAAAGTCGTCGATTCTAAGGTAGTTTTATAATTTATCCGGAAACAACACTATGTATCCGTCCAGTTTGTTCAATTATCAGAGTTTAGATTCGCCAAAAAGTTGCTTGTTTTGAAATTGGCATTACTGACTTAGTTCCCCAAATTTTTGATCATACGACTCGTGCCAAATGTTGGTTATCAAGATATTTTGCCCTTAGATATCGGTGTTTTTGGGATACGCAATGCATCAGTCTCGCCAAGTTTGAAGAAAGAAACCTCTCCTCAACTCTTTTAGTTAATGTCTTGTACATTAATAAAATACCTTTAATAAAATGGAAAATAAAACAACAAAAAATAAAACTCTTTTATCAATTTTATTTCTTTAAACCTTCCGGCCATATTTGCTGAACTGAATTGACCTGCTCTTCATCCCAACCAACCTTGCGCCCAACCAACCTTGCGCCTCCAAAGTCCTTCAATCTTGGCTCTTAACACAAATAGCAATAAAAATCCCATTGGATTAGATATTGAATTTATATCATGCAGAATCCTTCTTTTAGTGAACCCTAATTTTTTGCCATTGATTTTGACTTTGTTGATACCAACCTCGAATCCAGTGTCTCTTGCCTTTTCGATATACCGACGGCGGGGAAGAAGACCCTGACCCCTGCTGCTCCATTCTGCAATTTCATTGGCTTGCAATTCTTGAATAATTAAACAAATTGAAAATAATTTTATTTAATTAACTTCGCTTTGAATGTGATCAAATAGATTTATTTCATGTTTATATTTGCTATTTAAACAACATTTACTAATGAAAATCTTTGCTAAAGACTCTTTGGAGATTTTCCTATTTTGAATTCTTTATTACTTACTATTTTGGCTATGGCTAAATTTATCGCATAATACATGCGGGACTTGCTTATTTCAAAGACAATTTTGAAAATGTAGGACTTATAGAGAACAAACGTGCATAAATTAAAATCAACATTATATCTGTTGATTTTGAGCAGCCGGGACCAAGGTCTTCTTTGCCCCCGTCCGAATATAAAAAAGGCAAGAGACTGTTGATCTGAGGTTGTATACCAAGTGTTCTTTCAACGACTGATTGTCTAGCACTCTGCTATTTTTTTCTCTGGTATCAAAACCATTACACTGGGATGGATGCAGTATAACTTCGTAAGTCTGAAATCAGCAGTTTTCAACGATTTTGTTATTTGCTGCATTATTGAAGAGTCTATATCTGATAATGACGTAAATAGTATCAACCAAAAAAATCCTTATCTAATTTTTGACATTTTTTCCACGACGTAAATATTTATCCGTTGATCATATAGTTATGTCGAACAACAATTTTTCGGTCGTATGTTGTCCGCCCTTAATTTGGAGACTGTGACACTCTTTGAGATCAAACAAGAGTATTGCAAAAACACGAGTAAGGTAAAATTTAATACTAACCCTCTTTGACTCTGTCCTATATATGGACTACTATCAACTGAGGTAAATGACCAGCATGATCCCACATCTTGGAAACCTTGCTCGACTCTTTCAACAAAAGATTAACGTACCCTTCGCTTGCAATTTTATACATATAATAAAGGCTCGGGTCTTTGTTGAATTGATTGCAGAGATACTCAAATCTTTTTGAAGCAACATTAAGATTTTTCGGAAGACCTGATTTAATTTCATTGACCATTTAAAGCATTGGGACTTGATAGTGCGCATCGACTGTTTCAGAGTGTAGATTAGCAATAGCTTTTGCATTTTTAGTATGTTTACACAGGGTGTTTGCTGTTGTTCCAAACAATTCCGTAGACCAAAACCACTCCAATTGCCCGTTCCCCTCATTCATTATCTCTATAATCATACAACTATCACAATGCAATGCTCTAATTACTCTCTTTGGGGTTTGTTTTAGCATGCCCCTAAATGGCAGTGAGGATAACAGTTTTGTTCATTAAAATTCCATTGAGACATTTTTAGTGACTTTTTTACATTGCATTGTGGTAGTTGTATTATGTATTGGAAGAGATAACTGAATAATCTTGCTTTTCAATCTTCTCTTAAATTCTGATAAATAAGTATTGACATTGGCGGAGGGGAGTATATAATTTACTACATGAAACGCCTAATATTGTCCACCTTTAGATCTTTTTCTCTGGAACTAGTGTAGTTCCTGATGTCCTTCGGATTTCCAGGGGATCTTCAGGTACATCAGGTCCAAGTAGCCAGCGGCTTAGGGTTAGTCAAAGAAAGTGGAGGAGTACAGGGTCATGAATTTTTCCCCTGTTGTTTTTTAAACTAAGTTGTTTGTGTACATTGTTTAAATCGAACATCCTTTTAAAATCTAACGCTTCAAAAATGCCCTCTGGTTGGTTTTCAAAAACTTTTCATTGAGCAGCGCCACGGTTTAAAAATATTTGTTTCATGTAACAAAAATGTAAGCTCGTAAATAAAACATCAATTTTATTGCATTACAGAATATAAAAAGACACACGGTGCCACGGTGAAATTTTACAGGCGCATGCAATGTAGTAGTGTTGCATTGCATGCGTATAAAAATGTTGCACCGTGGCCCCAAGGCTTAATTCACTATGATGAAAAGGTATTCTTTAAATATGTTCGGATACTGCGGATAGATATTCGCAATAACGGTAATTCGAAATGAATTGTTTAGACTGAACGGAACTTTTCGTAATAGAGTGTTCATATTATACCGCTTTATTTAAAATGTTGACTCGCCAGTTCTAACGAAGAAGTTAATTCAATTTATTCGATAGGAAATGATTATCGAGAGAATAATAATTAAAAGTTGCTTGCACTGCAAAAAAGATCTGAAAGATTTTGTTGGATAGGAGTGTTCACACTGCATCAGAGCGTTATCGGAGCGGAATCAATTCCCTTTTTACTCCGGAGTGAAATCACTCCGAAATTATTACGGATAGCTATCGGAATAGTGTGAACGCAAGCCCATCCGCATTGAAAATCATTTCGGAATGATGGACGTTTCGCCCGTAACTTATAATATTAAACAATTTTGTCAACGTTCACGGAAAGAGTATTTTGATTAAGGCGAATTCGTTTTCTTCGTAAAGATTGATTCACGAGACTGGTGAATGAAGAAAAGAAACGAAGTATGGTATTATTATTAAAAACAAAGAAATATTATTTAACGAAAGTTAGAAAGCAAAGTGAAAGGTTTATTTAATTGTTCACTTGGATAAAATGGTTTCACACACAGTTGCGAAATGGTTTGGGGTTTTTTCGGCGCGAAGAATAAATGTGAAAAGTTTAGTTATTTCATATGAAGAGGGAAAGGGAACAAAAAGTTATTGTAGTCAAAAAGAATACGCAGTTGCCATGCCATATCCAACCCCTTCTTCTCCCCCTCTCACCCCACACCATCAAACAAAAGAATTATACTGTACTTATAACACATTCCAGGTTTTTTTTAGCTTTTCCTTTTCGTTGTTTAAGCTATGTTTTTATTGCTATATATATTTTTAAGTATAATTGCTAAGTGTGTTGTTTTGCTTTGAGTGGAGGAGAAGGGTGGAGGAGGGAGACCTCTGAATGTCTTTCCATTTTAATCTTTCCATTGGTCATATCTACCTATTCTATGATGATTCTCGAAGTCATTCCTGTATGTAGATCATATTTCTTTCGGCTTATCACTGTTTGTTTTATTTTGTCTGTAGGAGGGGAGGGAGTGTGCAATGTAGGAATTTTTCCAAGTTGCTATTTTTTGCATCATTTACATTTTAGGGGAGACTACTGATTATTGTTACTGCTTTTACGTATGTCGTTTAGGAATCCCCAGTTTGAATTTAAGCCATGTATCTTGTTTGGTTCTATAGCGGAAAAGTCAGGGCACGTGATATATATTTATTTATTTAGTACTAAAATAATTTTTTCTGTTTTTGATGATCATGTACTTGCTTCTGTTCTATATGATTTCTTTCTTTTCAGGTTAGAAAATTTATTATAAATTAAAATTATGACGAAGAAGAATAAATGTGACAATCCATGGTTTTATATCTGGTACAAGCAATTGGGAAATCATTTGACGAATTCATAGAACAATGCCAGTTCATTTGTACTTCAGGTACATAGGCGTATCCAGGGTCAGTAAAAAAAGTGGAGGAGTCCAACGTTATGATATTTCTTTTCCGTCTTAAGTGTCGATTAGATTACTTGCACGATTACCTTTTCTACTTTAAATGACTAAACTCTCCTCCATAAATTTTGACTGATCTCTAGCTACGCCTCTGAGGTATCCCGGGCTAAAACATAATTTTATGGTTTCACTCAAGAATTGGAAAATATAACAAAAACATTGAAGGTTGCATTTTCATATTTCTTATCACGATTCTTTAGAGTGGAACCGTAAAATGTTTTTGTCCGGGATACTAGTAACTTTTAAAATCGCGTATTACAGCGTATTACATCAAAATAAACGCGAAAAACTATGGAGAATTTGTTAATTTGTTGCAGAAATATCCAGTCAGTTTTCCACTTTGGAAGATTCCACATTTACAGTTTTTTTCTCGCTCCTTTTAAAATCAATAACATCTCGAGTGCCCCTACGCACAACCAGTAAATATAGAGAAATAGACCAGCACTCACTTAAAACGTTTTCACATGGAAACTCCATAGGGAGTTAAATTGCAAAGCATGTCAATGGAGGTGAACCATGGAAAAATAATAAGAGGTAAGAACCAGATTTATAATAAACATTTTTTTATTCCTTTCTCTTTAACAATCGAGGGAGTTCATTATGTTCTTTCTTGAATACCTTAAGGAGATAAATTTTTGCGGGCTCAAATAAATTAGACAGAAAATTTTATTACTCTACACAGGGTTCCAATTAACGAAAATAAAGTGATTCGCGAAAATATTTTGTATTATCAGGCCTGGGAAGGAAAAAGAAAAGCTGTGCGAGTCATTGCATGGCATGTTAGTATTTCTCGTTATTAACAAATCATAGAAGTGTCTGTTAAATTCTGTTTCAATTTGAAAATACAAAGCACAAATAAATATTTCGATTCAGCTTGTTTCCGCAAAAATAAATGTCGCAAAACTACAGAAAATATTGCAAATCGCAAAAATAAATGTCACAAAATGCACAATTTTGAGAAGATTAGTTAAGGGAATTATTTTTCGTCGATTTTGACACAATCCGCAAAATTAAGTTACTCAAAAAATCCATTTCACATCCGCTAAAATACTTAGGGGCTTTCAGTTCAATTCCTGTAAGTATATAAATACATACGAAAATATGTTTGAAATCTACGCTTCACGAAAATATATATACAGAGAAAAACCTTCGCCATTCACCATTCCGTCTGTTCGAGTCATATTTCAGCCTTATTTCAGCAATAAAATTCGCATAAATTATGCCTCAAAACAGAACGTGTTGCGGGGGCGCCCGTTAAAAACTTTACGCCAATTTGACCACCATCTTTAAAAAAACAGAAGCAAGCCAGTGCGTCCACATTCTCAAATGTCCGCCTTGAAAAGAAAGTGGTTATATCTAATATACTTTAAGGTTGCAAACTTTAGCGAAATTAAATTTTTGCGATTTCACGGAGGAGTTCGACAATGCCCAAAATTACAATGCTGCAAAAAAACCTCTTAAACGTATGCAATAATAAAATGCTGGAAGTTTAATGACAAACCTGGTATTTTTCCCAAACTATTGCAAACTGACATTACTTTACATTTTTCTACACTATACTATACCATGGATAGAATGTCAAAAAGAACACATTTTGGTTGTGCATTCATTTTCCATTGTTTTTCAGCAGTTACATTATTATTATTATTATTATTATTATTATTATTATTATTATTATTATTATTATTATTATTATTATTATTATTATTATTATTATTCAGTTACATTATTGTTTTTCAGCAGTTACATTATTGGATTTCTGCGTAAGCATGGAAATCGTCCGTGTTTTTTTCGTTTGTTTTTTTCATCTTCTTACTTTCCAAACCTACACGAGTTTTAGTAGCTAAGAAATGGCATAACTTTAAAATTACGTAACTGAATCGCATTTTGCCAAAACCGATTGCCTGATAATTAAAGCGTCTTTAAAAGTGGCGCACAAGTTACGCTCAAACTTTGTACTTGGATAGCGTTTGAAAACAGCTTTTAGATAATGAATTTTTCTTACAAATACGTTAAATATAGAAGAATCTTTTCCCTGGAAACTTGTAAACTTCTTTACATTTAATTACTAACTGTTTGATATGTTAAAAAAACTTAATGGAGAACGAGAAGAAGTTCCATTGTTCATCTTGAAAGAAAAGAAGTCAGTGAGTGCAGTGACAGTGTTTACTGAAACTTGAAAGAAAAAGGTTTTTGAAAAAGGTAATTCTTTTCATTTACTAAGTAGTTTTATAGTGAATTATAATAGTACAGGGTAATGCTTGGTATTACATGATTTATGCAGCTTTCTGGATATGCATTAGCACAGCTTCCACTCTAGAGAGACCTGGGCTGGTTATTTTTGGTTACCGTATTTTCTTGAATGGAAGCCGCGGCTTCTATTTATTTTTATTTATTTTTCCTTTTATTCAAAGGCGGCTTCTATTCAAGGGCGGCTTCTATTAAGTTAAAGTGACAGAATTTATCATTACTTTATTTTCAATCAGTCATATGAAGCCATTGCAGTGCAAGGAAACGCATTCGAAAAATAGGCTTCGAAACATGGCGTTCTAAACAAAAAGCAAGCATTTGCATGAATTTTGATTTCAGTTGTGAATATGGCAGAGAAAAGAAAAAGTTACGACTTGAAATTCAAACAACTTGTGATTAAATATGCTCAAGAAAATAACAACAGAGAAGCTGGTAGAAAGTTCTCTATTGATGAAAGCATGGTTCGACGTTGGAGAAAGAAATCATCTGATATCAGCGACCAATCTTCCTCTTCATCTCAAAGTAAAATGAGAAGATTATCTGGTGCAGGGAGAAAACCAGTTCTTGGGAACCTAAAAGATGTAACTGATTTAACAGATAGGGTAATTAAAGAAGGTGAAATAGAAATCTTGTCTTAAAAACACGTCGTTGTTATTCCATTCGCGGCTTTAATTTTATGCTATCCAAAAATAAATGCGGCTTCTATTCAAGGGCGGCTTCTATTTATTTTTCAAAGAGAATTTTTGCGGCTTCTATTCAAGAAAATACGGTATTCTTTATGTTTTTCAACTTGAATTTTATAGAGTTTGAATTTGTTCTTTATTCTATACTTTTGGTAAAATATTTCTTGTAGTAGTTTGTCATCATTTTAGAGTTGGTCTTTCGGTCTATGCAACATTTTATCTTTTTTTTATATGTTTCCACGTAGCTAAACACTTGGATATACACTTTTTGAACCCATTCAAATTTTATCTTTTGTTATCTTTGATACTTCTTCGCTTTTATATTTAGACTGTAGTAATAAATCGGTCATCGGTCGGTATCTATTTTGTCAGGGTTTTTCGATTTAATTGATATATTTGATGAAAACCCGTTGAACTCTTTTTTAGATATTTATTTTCATGTGTTTTGAATTCAATTTTTAAAGTTACTACGATCAGTTGCTTTTCTGACATTATTCTTACCTATACTAACAAACGGTGAAGCCTTTCTGATGTGTTTAATTTGAGTAAATGCATTCATATACTTATATGCTTTTCGAAAGCCATTCAAATTTTATTTTTTGAAATTTTTGATATAAAAAGAATATTCACAAGTTTACCGCTGAACGATCAGACAATTTTTATCACCTTAGCGGCAGTCAGTCAAGCAACATAATTATTTTTGATATTAACTTTTATCATACACTGTGTTTATTCGCATTTCATTATTTCATCATAAAAAACTATGGTTTTGGCTTAATGAGAATATACAGCATTTTGGGCTGTTTTGCAGAAATCCTTTTGCCTGTAAGTGCATCTTTATTTTATTTATGCACCGTGGTTGATCTGATTACAGTGCAGCCCGAAAGAAACTTTACGTGCCCGCGAAGGAATGAATTTTCAAATTAAAACACGAAAGATTTTTGTGTAAAGTTTCATCTCTTTATATACATGAAGTCATTATGTTTTCAATGCGATCTTTTTGAAATCTTACATTAGATAAACAAAATACCATTAACTTTAACTTCTTAAGATGGCGACGGTTCACGAAAGTTAAATATCTTACGTGGAAACGTAATGTTTCTTTCGAGCTGAACTCTACTTTCAACCCTAATCCTAACAGTAACCGACTACTGTGAGAAAATCTACCGTGAGACTGTGAGGTTCTTTACCAAACTGTGGGGCACAACGAAACCGTGAGACTTGAAGGTCTGTTTTAAAGAATGAAATTTTTTTGAATGGGTACACTGCTATGCACGATAAACTGTCAGGCAAGGTTTTCCTTTCAAATACACCTTGAACAAATCGATGCCCACACAGATGAATCCACAAAAACATTAATTAACATATAAAGTATGCAAACTTAAATTAAGAGTTTATATGCATACATAATTCTGGATTTAATCATCAACAGAACATAAAAGCAGATTTAAATACCGTTAAAACCGTTGTGTCTGCATGACCAGGCAGTTTATATTGACTTAAATGACTTCAGCCGACTTTCTTACTCTTTAATTACTCAGCGGCTTTAGCACGGTGAGTATTTAAATAGACGTTTTTTTCGTCCACTTTTTCCCGCCATGGGAATTAAAAATTTCTATTGTTCTGTAATTTCTTGATTGAACAGTTTATTATATATAATATTTTGATACATATTTGTAATGTTTTCGATCACTTTGTTCTTTTCAGGAAAATCTTCAGTTTAGTGTAAGTTAAGTCTTGTCTTTTTATTGTATAAATCTATAAAATAAATCTTCTGTTAACATACTGTTCTATACTATACGTCCAGCGTGGTGTAAATGATAAAACAACTTAGAACTTTAGTAACTATTGTTAAGCCTCAATGTACTTTCACGATAACTGCATTGGCATGAAATACGTAACTGAATACGCAAAAGGTAGGTGAACTATCCTCGAGGGAAACTGTATCAGCCGAGATAAGAGTCTGGTGGTTCACCAGACAATTACGATGACTCTCTATGATGAACTTGAGGGCTTTTAATACTCAAGTCTTTCAAATTTATTCAATCTTTTTGCTGCTGAGTTAACAGCCGTTAAGGCTCTTTTATTTTTATTCTAAAGAACGACACAAATGCTTGAATAGGTACGTAGACACAAAAAGCCAGAAAATTGCCTGAAAATTGCTTACCTGCAGTTTTTCAAACATTTATATTTGGAATGGAAATAAGTTTTAAAAACAAGATCAATATTGTTGATTAAAAAGATTTCCCTAGACAGTGTGTCCCCGAATCTTCGTGTTATCATTGTTTAACCCTATACTAACTGGTTATGAGGGTATTTCCGGAGAATATTGACTGACGTCATAGTAAAGTACGTGACGGAGTCAATATTCGAAGGTAATGCCCGAAATAAGCAGTTAGTATATGGGTTATTACTCGTGTTTGTGTTTCTTCAAAATTATACTTCGCTTCGTACACAAAAAAAAAATTGTAAACCAACTTTTCTTTCTCATTTTTGTGTGACATTCGATTTGTTATTAAAAATAGGTAAAATGAAATGCAATGAGTTCCTTAACTGTTTCAGCTATTATTTGTCCCTACAATGTCCTTTTTATCTATATATCTATGTTTTTTCTGTGTTTGTTTACATTCATGCCTCTTATTTTATAAAAAAAAAATTGTTGCCATGACACTTCATGACACTTATTTGAAATAATCCGCCGTTGGATATTTGAACCACTATTGGTTGATACAACGACATGTTTTCACAATACCTTATATTGGCCCTTTTTTAACGTCTAGAAACGTTATCCCATAACAAACGGAAGTTTCACGCCATTTTTAAGAGCCCGTTTATTTTAGCAAAAAACAATCAGAGTACGAGTGGATAGGTAGGCGTTGAGGAAACAGGCAATAAGAAACTCCGATATTCAGAGGGGTGTTATAAACGGGCGGAATTAGCTGACTGGTATATTCTAAGAGTTTCACCGTCGGTTTGTTGTTCAAACCTTTGTATCAGCGTTTTATTGGACCAAAAACAGTGAATACGTCATCATTTTGGGATCTAGTGGAAACTTTATAAGGTATATGGATCTTTAAGAGAGGTGTTTCAGTTGTTTTACATTTGTTGGCTCAAAGGTTTTGGTTAGTGTTTGGTTTATGGTATGTTGAAGTTACAGCAGGGTGAAGGTATAGTGTTGCCGACAGATTTTGTTGTGAATTGAAGTCTTCATTTTCTGTATTTATTTTAGCGGTGGTTCGGCTTAAATAATTTAAAACGGAGAAACTGAAAGTCGATTGGACTTTCGTAAGGTCCGTATTATGTGCAGAAAATAGGGACACTTTCAAAAGATTTGTCACAGCAAGTTTTAAACTCGTAAAGCTTACAGTTTCCAACAAGTGCTTGAGCAAAAGGGCAATTCTGACGGTTCCGATGTCTCAAATGGTTATTTTTTACTATTCAGCAAGGTTTTCTCTGATGAATGTTTCCCAACTGGTGGCCATGTGGAGTGCTCGCCTCCAGTGTGGGAGGTCTGGGTTCAAATCCTGGCCGAGTCATGCCAGAGGCTATAACAGTGTGAATCGATCCACTCGCCTTAGCACTCAGCTTGAGAGCGGGATTGATATCTAAGGAGGTTGTCTGGTTGAACGGTTGAAGAATACTTGCGGCTTCCGTAGCCCAAATGGAGGCTTTAAATGCTCTAGGACCTCCAACGCAGGACCCTCATTGATAACAGTTCTATCAGAACTGAAGAGGCTATCCTGTGTGAACATTAATAATAATCATAATGATAATAGTTCCGTATTTTGTAAAACGTTAAGTAATAGTTTTGAAGTACTAATGAACGTCGCAGATTTATATGCAATTCATATTTCTTCTAATTTCTTTGATTTTCCAAAATGAGTGAAGCATAAACATTCTTATAAACCCACCCATGACAGATTTTAACAATAGATTTGAAAAGCTTTAGAAGTAAAGTTATCCTTCTCTGTTTATACGTCCATGCTATGATCGAATTATTGGAAAGCAATCAGCATGAACAATCGTTGTTTTTTGTTACAAAGTATTGACTGGGCTATTTGGTGTTATTAGACCGTAAAGTTACGGTTCTTCAGACGTCCCGTGGACGTCCTCTCGTCCACATATCGTCCACGTACCATTGTGGACGTCCTCCCTTAACCAAAAGGACGTCCTTTGAACGTCCTCTTCAAGTCCCTGTTGAACATCCTATTCGAGCGGACGGATTAGAGTTCACTTTCGACGTCCCCAGGTCATATCCGGGACGTCCTAACTGAACGTTCCTGTGCCCACTGGGTTGGATTACATACATCGGACATACTGGTTTGTTTCATTTACAATGGAAGTAATACTCCAAGTTCGTAATGTTATATATATTTCACATTAGTTAATCGATTAGCGATACCCGTTTGTTTATATAAGTCGATTCCCGGCATGTTGGGGGGTCTTTTTGAATGCACAATAATTGCGGACAGACTGTCCGTTTAGAAGTGGCATACGCTGGTTGGGAATTATGTATCGCCTGTATCGTGAAATGTGAAATACAAGATAACAAGATGATGTCGATCCATCTTCACGCGTTTCTGATCACTGGGAGAGTAGCTATATACCAGGTATATGAAGGATATGGATGTGTAGACCGAAAAAGTTGACGAAAGTTCATTTTGATCAATTTCTGAGATGGTTTGTTTATGTATTCATTGAAACATGTATAAATTCGAGAATTGGGCGACTGGCTACAACTTGTGATTACACACGAAGACGTTTTTAAGTAACGTAATGCTTGTCGCCGAGATTTTTTTCTTGAAAATCTGGTTGAAATATTTTTTGTAGCTTTCTTTTAATGGCTTCCTAAAAATTTGATGATTCAACAGAGCAGATGAAAAACATATTTTTCTGAAGCATTTTTTTATTCTTTATTCATTTATCTTCTATTTATAGATTTGACATTTTTCTCTTAGAATTTTTGTCATAAGATTTTGAAAAGTATACAATTAAACTTGCAACAAATATAAAGGCACTGCCTGTATTGGTCAAACATGCTACAATTAAAACCTTATCTAACGACTCGAAAGAAATCTAGTGCCAACGAGAGACAGGTTTCTGCCAATTGGCACATCGTCACTGAAATGACGTTTAACTAATAACATGACGCGCGCAACTCATTACGACGTTTTGACGTGTAACTGAGAAGTTCATTAGTTCATAAATTCTATTCGTATCTATTTTCTCGTACAAGTTCTAACTCAGATGGATAGGAGGTAGGGATGATAGCGGATGCTCTACCACTGTATACACTGATACCATCTTCATTCAAAGCACCTGTGACGCTTTCGGGATTAGAAGCTGAATACAATCTTGGTCCAACTTCAATATCATAACCTTGATTGACATAACTATCCAACACTGGTGCGGATAATCTGTGACGAGAAAAGTCCGGTTCGGCTTGTGCATACATCCGTGCATTGTAAGAATATAAAGACGTTCCATCGGGGTTATATATAGCTGACATTGGTCTGCCCATTGGTCCACTAGGTCCGTCAAAGACAGAACCTGTCGGTGAGGATCGTCTCATTTGTCCGTCGAAATCATCTAAGTTAGTTGGTGTAAAAGACAAGCGAGCAGCTGCTTTCTTTTCCATTTCTTTTTGTATTTTCTTTCTGGATGTGTAAAAAAAAAATTAAAAATAATAAACATTTAAAATGGCGCCATTAAACTGTCAAAATGGCCATCATCAGGATGATTGACAATTATTCTCGTGTCTGTAACGAGTTAAAAACAGAAAGTTGATTAATCACCAATAGAAACCAAAGTAAACATCACGTGAAAAACATAATAATACTATAGTCATTAGAAAGGAATTTAAAAAAACAGCCGTAGAAAACACATACCCTTTTTCAATTTTTCTGTATCGATAGAAAATGATAAAAAATATCATGACCAGTATAACAATGGCGACAACTGTTCCCCAAATATAGATGATTTCTTCTTTCGGTTTACTTTCTAAAAGAAGAATTCAAAATGTTCATTACCATACAAAGTGTTGATTTTCAACTTTTTACTAAACAGTGTTTCCTCTCTTTTTAAACGCCGGATGCAAATTTAGTTTTTTTTTATATTTTTGAGGGTGAACTGGAAATGAAAATGCATTGAATAAAACATCATAATGTATTTTTAGGTGGGGTGCAAAGTGTAGGCGGTAATTAAGGGCGCTTAAAAGTTGTTGTTCCTACTAACATCAGTAAACATTTCAATAAAACGTGGGTGGGAAGGAGATGTGGAAGTAATTTTCCTTTCAAACGTTTGTTAATAACTTACCAACACATTTTTCTTTTTCGATTTTATAGCCATCTTTACATCCACATGTGAATGACCCCAACGTATTCACACATTTTGAAGTGTAACATTTCTGTTGTGCAATAGTATTAGCGCATTCGTTAAAATCTGTTACTTGTACTGGCGTTCCTCCGTCGCTTGGCGGGAATTCTCTCTCAAGTATTTCTTTTATATCATTCACATCACTGATTGACTGGTAAAACATGAGTTTAAAAGTTGTGCCTGGGGGTAACCGCTGGACACCTTTGATGCCATGGTCTTTAAGCAATGACTGTATTTTTTCTTCTATATTCATGAATTTTGGTTCAGTATTAAACACAGCTTGATAAGAATCAGCGTCTACAATCAACAACAATAAGAAAATGGCGTTAAAGTTCATGATTTGGGGCTCAAAGGGCAGGCGTTATAGATGTTTGTCTGTGAGGGTTTGACCGTGGACTTGCGTAGAGGCCGAAGGGGCCGGCATAGAAGGTAACTGAAATAGGTAAAATTCTCAGACGAAGTTTTAAATGATTTGATCGTTACTATATACCCAAAGAAATACTTACAATTTGAACAAATTGGACCATAGAAGCCACTTTTACAGGTGCAAGTGTTTTTATCATTACATTCACCTCCATTTTTACAAAGACAGGACTGCACAGTTGCTACCAAGCTTAGCAATAAAACTAAAAGTAGGAACAAATGAAATTATAACAACTGTTACAGAACCCCCCAAAAAGATTATGGACGGTCATGTAATAAAGGGTTTACCTGCGAAAATATATACCTCCATATTTTATATCATATAGTATAAGATAAATAACTCAATAAATATAGTAAATAATAATAATATATAAATTTTCTGTTTTTGAAGATTGTGTTGCTTTCTTCTCTGTAATAAAATTTTGACGATGGCTTTTCATTTACACACGTTAAAAAACAATGTTATTACATAACGCTAAGGAATTGTTCTTACGAAACGATTTGTAAGTAATTTAGATAAATTGATTTGTTTTTGAATACAGTCGGAAAGATATTCAGTCTTGCCTATTACATAATTAGATTTGCTGATTGTTGGTCGTAATGATCATTATTATTTATTTAAGAATTAGATTAATTTCGACATTTTTTACATGATTGTCAGCCCTGTTTTTCTCTACATTTCATCATTTTCATGAACAAATAAGAAACATTCTTCTAACCATTAGCCAAGATGAATCATGATGTTTATGTAGTGAATCTAATTCAAAAAGTTTCTTATTTCAGGAACTACGATCTTGATTTTGAGAGAAAAAACACAATTTAAAGAATGTGTTTCAAAAAAAAAATATCTCAACTATTGAATAAATTAACATTTCGATTTTCCAGAATTGAATTTTAAATTTCTTTCGTAGTTTCAATATTTTTTTTTGAAATGAGCAAAACTGAGAAGAAGCAAATACTAACCTAAACAGAAAACTGGTGAAGCATTCATCTCGAATTTTCCAATGTTATTCACTAGAGGAAAAAAGTACATATGTTATGACAGATGGAAACAGTATTCATGATTAGAAAATGCCATACAAGATTTCCAGCCTAAACGTTGATGTGAGCTTTCGTCAGCAAACCCTTTCAAAAAACATTGAATCCTTTACAACTGGGCCAAAGACTGACTTGTAATTGAAATTGTAAATGGTTTCGATTGAAATAAGTCCCAACATTTTCATTAATTTGTTCGATGTTAAAGCTGGATCTACACCATTTGGGGAATGATTTGGTGCACGCACTTTGGCCATCAGAAAAATGAGTCAATATTTCAAAAGAATATTAATTTTTATCATTCCTTAATTGATCAAAAACTTATGGAAACGAAAAAAAAAAGACCACAACCAAAAAAAAATCAAACAAAATATCAGTCGGTTGTGCATGGTATTCAGTTTGTGCCCAACAACACCCTGGTAGCAACACCCTGGTAACAGCACCCTAGTAACATAAGTAACAAGGTTTTAAGGAATCTTAAGTGTTCTTTGACTTACATGCCTTTTTATATAAGTCCATAATTCACTCATTTCAACCTCAAGTGATGCTGAAATTATGCTAAATTCGGAGTTGTCATCAGAGTAATCCCAGATCGAAAATTCCCTTGGCCTGGAAGTCTATTATCACAACTTATTTTCAATTTTTGTATTGAACTTTTTAATAGACAAACTTTGTTTTGCTTTTGATCACGTGACAAAATTTCAACCAATCCACTGTAGTTATTTACAATCATGTCATCAACAAGTGTGCAAAACAAACTACAGAGTTAAGTAGTTCAAAAAACCGACCTAAGAGCTTCACAACAGACTTCCAGACCAAAGACTTTTTTTAATGAGCATGATAACAGTGATGCTTATAAAGAAATTCTTCTGTAACATCGTCCACACCTATGATCAAAAAATTGATATAAACGGTTGTTATGAATATGATTAAGTATTTCGAAGAGCACATTGCGTTTAAGTTTTTTAATAATAACTTTCAACCAAACATTAATTGCAGTTAGAAACTTTATTACTATTGATACAAATTGCCATGGCAACAATCAGATAAAAATTCTCCCGCAAAGTAATTCTTAATGATGCCCAACCTCAAACCCAGGGCAGTTGGTCTTTTTTTGTATGAAGAAGACGAGACGAAAAGGCCCTGGTATCGCAAGCCGAACATAACTCGTATATTGGAGTAAATTTCAAATTGGACACAGAAGTGTGTTCTAATAATGGCAAAAAGCTCGTATATAGTGTATTCAAAGTTTACGTTGGCAAGCAAGCGTGCAGAACAAATTGGCGTCTATAGAAAACTTTAATATGGTTTAACTGTATCACTATTTTACTACAGTTCTCTGGTTAATGACAAATAATTCGTATTCCGTAAAATGAGTCAATTTCGAAGTTGAATTATTTTCTACAATCAAGTCAAATTTAATCGAGACATGACTCATTTATATTCGATGGGATATTAAGCCCAAATTTATTTTGATTGGGAAAGGGTTTTTAATCCTATATGTGATTTTCCTTAAGTGGAATATATTGCTTCATTAATTCTTCCCCCCTCTGGATGTCAATTTAGCCATACATGAGTTGTGACGTTCAAACTTTAAAGCAAGTTGCAAGACAGAAAGTTGCTGGATATAAAAAAATTCCCTTCTGGGTTATATTCAGGTAAGTTCAGATAAAAAACATCGATTTATGTTTTCTTCTTATCACAAATATCCATCACAGAAGAAGAAGAGTTATCTGAGACAGTGTAGTGTTTGTCATATCACGTGATCGCATTCTAATTCTCATTTTAAGAAGGATTGATGCTTTTCTTTAAAGGAAAGGTAAGATCGACTGATCCTTATTTTGAGCTTACTTTGGTGCTTAAGTGGTATATATCCAATATATATGTTTCATGGATCCCCTATTCTCCCTCCCCCCCCCCCCCCCCCCTCCCCCATATTGTCTATCCACCCATTACTATCACATAACAATGTCTTGTCTTGTTTTTCTTGTCCTTTCTTTTTTTCATTCTTTTTCGTTCGAAATATTCTGAATGATCATTTCTTTAGTGAAAGAGAAGAGAGAAGAACTGTTTTTGTAGTTGTTGTTTGTTTTTATTCAACGATTCAGTTCAAAAGCGAAGAATAATATTGTTATTCAGAAAGTATTAGTAAGTGTTCTACCTGTCGTGATGCAGAAAAGAACAAAAATGTAAACAAATTTGTGTTCGTTTTCGTGAAGACGAACAAGAAAAAGAAACGAAGTATTGCATTTATTATTAAACGAATTAACAGGCGGTGTAAAAATGGTTAATAGTAGAAACGTGTACTAAAAAGTGAAGAACATCTTATTTATTTATTTATTTATTTATTTATTTATTTATTCAGTTATTAAAAATGGTTGCACAGAAGAAGTTATCATATGGAAAGCGAAGAAACTGTTAATTGCATTGGAGGCTTGTTTACGAAAGTATCTCGATAAACAATGGCGAAAACTGACGTAATTTGGGGTTCCAAATAATGTGGCCAAAAAAATTGGGGACGGGTAACACCATGACGTCATGAAAATCTTTGAACGACTTTCCAGTGCAATTCCGTGATTTAATATTTCGTCACCCTTTTCCAGCGGTAAGCACGGATGGGGCGCTGTAACTCATCATGGGGAATATGAACATGTAAAAATATTTTACACACTATACTAGTATCTTTTAATATCTGTAAATTACTTTTATACGTCAATGTTATTTTTAGTTTTTTGTTTATATTTCAGTCGGTCCAATATATGTATTTCTGTATAATCAAAATAATTAGCAACGAGGCATGCTTAGCCTTAATCATCTTTGATTGTTAAACGGAAATGAAAATGAACCGCCATCACATGTAGATGAACCATCTGCAAAAAAATATTGATTGAATACAGAAAAACGTGGAGTATGAAAAAAATATACCATAATGCGTCAACATGCAAGTATGCGTAGATACGACATTGCATACTGCCTCACACGCATGTTCAAAATAAGGTACATATACACGGCAATAGTATTAAAAATGAGTGTATAACATCGTATACCGCTTCACAAAATTATCAGCGCATTCTGGCATATTTCCGCACATTTCATGCAGTTTATATGCAGTGTATCTAAATATATGCAGATGATATACGTAAATATATTTGAATTCGATAGTTAATATATCATGCTTTCAACTAAATACGCAAATTTCCTACAATAACGACGATACTCCATTAGCTGGATCCGTTCTTCATATACCATAATGAAATCAAATCCGAATGATTTTGTTACAAGATGGAAGGTAGTGGAATTGCTTATTTAAATCGCCAACGAAAGCGCATATAAAGGAAATTCAAAAAAACGTTTAGTAGGTTTTTCTTGTACCCTTATACTTGATAGCATTTCCTGTTTCTTGCCAAAGATATTGAGTATCTGCTCTTTTGTTGTTAATACTTTCTCTTCAAGGACCTTCCCTACCAATACATGTTCTGAACAATATACGAAACGCTCCCTCATAATTTACCATTAATCAGACCATTACTTAAACACTCATATCAAGCATCAATATTGGCAATGCCTAATATTGGCACCAATATTTTCCATACGCACTAACTTGGAAAACAAAATCGAAACAATATTTGAGTAAGGTGAAAAACACTTCAAACATCGTGCCTCAAACTGCCCTAAGCAGAATATATTTAGAAATGACTTTTTTTCAGGTCAAGGAAAACCTTCCACCATGTTGGTCAAACGTTACTCAACCAGTTCGATGTAAAATAGCGGATGTATTTGTGTGCGATGATGAATGTTGTTAGATGGGAATTCTTTTCCCAAAAAGTTGGATGAAATCGATTGAAACTGTCATCCAATTTTTTTTACTTTACCTCATGTTGAATGATGTTAAATCTGAAGTGTCCATTTAAAAGAATTTAAAAGAAGTGTCCATTTCAAAAAAATTATGACCTCTTCGTCCATTGTACTTTTTGGATTATCTATCTGTTAGTTTGAAAAAATCCAAAGCAGTCGTTTTTTTTGATGTTGCAAGGGCTTTCATTTATTTAATTCTTCAAAGGTATCCTATTATATCAAATCAACAATGATATCCAACATGTTGGTCTGGAAGTCTATTGTGAAGTTCTATTGTCGGTATTTTTAACTTGAACTGTAGTATTTAACTGTAGTTTGTTTTTCACACTTTTTTAATCACGTGATGGTAAATAACTACTCTGGATTGGTTGGAACTTTATCATGTAATCAAAATGTGGGCAAAACAAAACTTGTCACCATCATTTTCCGTCTCGTGGGGAGATTCGACTAAAAGAATATAATCAGTGACAGACCTCTCAAATCTTTCACATTTAAGACAGCCATTTTGAAATCACCACGTGTTAGGTTCATCTAAAGCAGGCTGTCAAATGAATTCAGAAAATAAGAAGATTCTCACCAACATCAGTAACTTATCGACATAAATCAATCCACCAAGTCCAACGTTGCCATCGACTAGTAAACAGCAACTGCTGCACGACAACAACACATGGACAGTTAGTCTTAATTTGAATTGAAAAATTAAAGATTAATTGCACTCCAACGTTTTTTAATTAGATCTTATAAGTTTGGAAACGAGTGTTACGTTTCTGAGGCTTAAAAAGTACTGAATAACAAAGAAAAAAAGAATGTTCATGTCGAGTGGGTTCATATTGCACATGCTTTCTTCCTCTTTCAAAAATAAATGTTAATGTTTAAATTTGTTATTCATTGTTCCTCTGGTACGGAGGAGAAAGTCATCATTATTTTAACGAGACAGTTATATAACAATGCCAGTATGGCGGAAATAATAAATTTGGAAGTACAGTAAGGAAATCAAACTTTTAAGAGAGTTCCGGAACGAGAGCAAGCCGATTCAATACAAGGCTTTAACAGCTAGTCAGCCACTATTGATCATACACAAGGCAATGATTCGGATAATCAGACCTACTCCTACACCTGAGAATATATTTCTAACACATATGATGAATTGACAATTTCTCCTCACCTAAGTTTTGGTGCACACCTTGTGAATTTCGTCTTCGTTAATGAGGTTACAGGCAGGTTCTTTCAAACATTATTATAAGACTTTTCACCGTAAATTCATAGTGAGAAGAAATTGTCAGATTAACATACTCCTAAATTGGTCAATAATAGCTTTTTGTAACATGCCACTGCAAAGGGGCGTATATGTATGCAGACGTAAAAAGCTTTCAAAAGACATCTGCCTGTTGTTAAACATATATCATCATCATATATCGAAGACAGATATCATGTGCTGCTGGAAAGGGCAAAATCGAGAATAAAGGCTGTTCTCATATCCAATATCTAATAAAGTTAATTGCGTCTAATACTTATCCATTAAAATCAAAATGTCTAAGTATATTTCCACGTGGATTATAGCGGCTACAGAAATTTTATGCAATTATATCTGATTAGGATTACATAACCAACGATATTATGAGTCTTTTTCTTGCTGATAAATACATTAGCTTTGAAAAAAGAGACAGCGCTATAAATATATCAAAATTATTTTCCAAATAAGTCTAAATAAGTCCAAATAATTTTTTCTGATATATATTACACAAATTGCTTAATGTAGCGTATCATTTTAATCTTCACAAATACAAGTGCGCACGTGCGTGAATTTTGAACTGCTTACGAAATAAATTTAGTTCCAGTTTGTAGAGTTTAGCGACAGGTCTTAGATAGATTCCGTTGCTCATCTCTTCCGTTTCGTTCGACAACAATTCCATGTGGCCATGTCCTCTTGGGGCATCCGTTTGTACTAAAGCGAGTTCTTCCTTTGTTATATTTCGAGTCTTTTCTTGCTACTTCTGACACGAAGTGAGGATAGATAAGTATACCCGAATCCATGTGTCCAGAGATGGTTTCTAACCATTTGTATGTGCTTTTGTTAGGACAAATGTTTTCATATCTAGGTACAAAAGAGTCGACATTCTGAAATCCTTTGAGAAAATGGTTTGGAATTAACGCTTGTAAATCGTTTGTATCATCACTGATTTGAGTTAGCGAACGACAGTTTAAAATGTTTTCTACCAATGTTTTCTGTGATCGATTGGTCAGTCAGAATTAGGTTTTTCATGGTTGTTTTTACTGTTCTTACGAGACGTTCCCCAAGCACCACCCATATGAGGTGCTGATGGCGGGTTGAATTTCCATTCTATTTCTTGACTAGAGCAGTGTTCACCAATTCTTTGTTTGTTGAACTCTTTTAATTCATTGAGATGATTACCTTGGGTTTATATTGTCTGATAATAAAACGAGAAGAGAATTGAGAAAATCGTTTGTCTCTAACCTTCCTACAAGTTCCAAGTGAACACATCGGATAGTCAAGCAAGTAAATAGTAATATCCATCGTTTTATACTTTTTCTACCTTGCTTTATAAACAATGGTCCAAAAAATAAACTCCTGTGTTGGTAATGGGAGGTTCTTCTAAGTCAATTCTTTGTCTTGGGAAATCGGCCATCAACGGTATATGAGGTTTTGATCTGAGTTTGAATACACCTTTGGTAATAATATCGGCCGGGGATTTTCATCACTAGGCACATCATAACACTGCGGAGGTTTCGTAATTTCTCGGATTTCTTATACCCTGTTTGCTTATTCAGCCTGGTTTATTGGGGTTACAAAGTGGATGGTGGAGCAGATACCATGTCCTTTCTGTAGTACTGATTACTTCATCTTGCGTAGTTCTTGTGAATGTATTTGTCGATTGTGTCTTGATACATTTGATACATTTTTTTTACGTCTTCAATCTCTAAAGTAGGGTAGTTGAGGTAGTTGACGATTATAAGGAAGGGTTACGTTTTCCTTCCCAAGTGTAGGAACTTCATACTTTCCATTTATGAGTTTAGTTTCTAATTGTAGCTTTTGGAGACATTTTAGGTCTTCAATGGAGGGTGAATGCTCTCTATCATTAAAGTTACCGATGGAGCCTTGCTCCCAAATTTTCTGTACAATATGATGAAGATTTTCTTCTGGTTCCAAATGTATCTTATTGATAAAAGAATTATTGGTTGAACCATGTGGTCTTAAGTGTTTCCAGCAGAGTCTTAACTGCAAAGGGTTGACTTTCTTCGTCCTCGCTTCAAGTGACATGTGCACAGATGGAATGTTTGCGCTAATCCGAATTCGAATTTGATTGCTTTTTCTGCGGCGGAGATCATTTCCTTTTAGATGTTCAAGCCGTTCCCGCTGGATATACTTGTGCAGGCATGTAAAAATGAGTTTTCGGAACAATATAGCATTGGTCAATCTCTATAGATTTGATGTTCAACTTAGTTTCCTTCAGTTTCAGCTCATTACCAGAATCTGTTATTGTGCTGATTGAAATGTGAAATGGTCCATTTTCAAGCAGTTGTAGTATAATTTCAGTTTTTTGGCTATTTGAAAACGAGTATCTGTGTCCATTCCCTATACTTTGGACACTTGTGGAACAAATAGGTTTCTTTACATAAGTAACAGATGTTGTTATCAGTCGTTTTGACGTAGGACAATGGCTGAATAATGGCTGTCATGCGAGCGGTCATGCTCCGTGTTGCTCTTAATATTATTTTTATATTTTTGGTTAAAAAGCCGTCTTTTACAACTGGAAATTCGGTATGTTACAGTTTTCATAGCGAATATGTTGAAGATATTAGTAGTACGTACATATCTGAATCGGTTTTCTTATTACAACAAGAAAAAAATATTCGTTTTAAACCAAAAGTGGCTTTAATATTTTGTTGTTACTAAGTGGTGACATAGAATCTTGTCCTGGCCCTTGTTTACGATCAATTCCTGAATTGGAAGCACTTCTACAAACTGGAGGTATGCACATATTTCATCAAAATGTTCGGGGACTTTTTGGCAACAAGGATTATATAGTTGAACTTATTGAAAGTTTCAAAAAGTTTCAAATCTTTGCACTTACAGAGACTCACTTGAACAACGATATTGATTACGGGCACTTATTAGACATTCCGGGTTACGATTTTATCAGCAAAACCGAGGAAAAATGGATCTGGAGGAGGTGTTGGAGTATATATACAAAATCACCTAAATTGGAAACGACGTTTAGATCTTGAAAAAGACGAGATTGAAGGTATATGTTTACAGATTTTTCCTCCAAAGTCAAAAAGTTTTTTCATATTTGTTATTTATCGACCCCCGGACACATCGAAGTATTTACATGCTAATTTCATCACAATTTTCTCTGAAATGTTATCACAACTATCGGAGAAAGAAACAATTCTCATTGGGGATGTTAATGTAGATTTTCTGAAAAGAAACGTTAATAGGCAGTTTAAATCTATTCTTCAGTTATTTGGTTATGTGCAGTTAAAATATCAAAGCAAGTACGTGGTAAATCCTCACCCTGGTTATCACGGGAAATAAAAGCGGAAATGAATGAACGTGATAAACTTATGCGTAAAGCTCGTAAGTCCAAAATCAAGGCATTACGGGATGAATATAAATGGAAGAGAAATAAAGTAAATGGTTTGATTCGTAAAGCTAAGTCTGATTATACAAAAACGCTGCTATCGGAAAATTCGAACAATCCGGCTGTTTTTTGGGCCACAATTAAACGGGTCTTCTCATCGAAATAAAAAACTGTTCGTGTAGAAAGATCGTTTGAGGTAAATGGCACTAAATCTGAAGATACTGCTGAAATTACAAATGGTTTCTGTCATTATTTTTCAACAGTAGTTTCCACACTGAAAGCGGCAGCGTATCCTTTGACTAACTTTACCTGGAGAAAACCTAAAAATCTTGCACCAAAAACATCGCAGAAAGTTAACTTTGATTATGTATCAGTAGTAGAAGTATTAAAGCAACTCAAACAGCTCAAGCGTAAGAAAGCTGCTGGACAAGATGATTTACCACCAGGTATGTTGAAGGATTCAGCATCGGTTATTGCTCCCCCTTTGGCTTTTATCATCAATTTGTCATTCCGTACTGGTCAATTTCCAAGTGATTGGAAGATAGCAAAAATAGTACCATTACATAAAAGTGGATCGACCGACAAGTTTGAGAACTATCGCCCTATTTCCATCTTACCGATTGCCTCAAAAATCATCGAAAAAATCGTTCACAAAAGGTTAATTGACTATCTTAGCACAAGTTACTATCGAAACAACAGTTTGGCTTTCGTGCTAAACGGTCAACTGAACTTGCTGTTACGCTATTTTGCGATGATATTTTGCGATGATATTCGGCGAAATGCTGATAATAAAATGCTTACCGGTTGTATCTTTATAGACTTTAGCAAAGCCTTTGATACGTTATCGCATGCAAAGTTATTGCTTAAACTCTCCGCGTATGAAATTAAGGACAGGGAACTGGACTGGTTCACTGATTATCTTTTTAACAGAGTTCAGGAAGTCACCTATAACAACATGATATCTGAACCACAGTATGTTACGTGTGGAGTTCCACAGGGATCGATACTTGGCCCCTTACTGTTTATTATATTTGCAAACGATATGGTCGATCATGTAATGCATTCAAGTTTGTTAAAATATGCTGATGATACAGTTCTTTACATAGCTGGTCCAACAATTGAACAATCGAAACACACCTTTCACCTGATATTGAAAAATTGGCATCTTGGTTTCAAGAAAACGAATTAATTCTTAACTCCAAAAAAGGTAAAACGGAAGCTATGTTGTTTGGACAGGTAAACGATTATCCTTAATAGATCGCCCCTTAAATATCATGTACAAGCAGACCTATTTAAATGTCACGACCACATACAAATACCTTGGAGTAAATATCGACCCGTCTTTAACTCTCAGTGACCATTTTAACTCTTCCTATAAGAAAGCAACTGGACGTTTGCACCTGTTAAATCGACTACGTTCACAACTGGATACGAAAGCTGCCACAGCCATCTACCAATCGTTTATCGTGCCAGTTATGACTTATTGTAATTTGTTATCCATCTCTGTTACAAACACTCAAGCCCATCGTATAAAGTCATTAGATAAGCGTGCACGTGAAGTTGTATTTCGTAATGATAATTCAGTTAATATTACTCAAATTGAATCTGTTAAGAAGCGCCATGCATGTATGTTCGTACGAAAATGTATTGACAATGAACTCTGTGAAAACTTCTATGATTATTTTGAAGTTATGAAATATGGCAGGCAAACACGAAACAACAACTTTTCCATCAAACTGCCACGGGTCAAAACGGAATTTGCCAGAAAATCAGTTTATTTCTCAGCTGCTAAATTGTACAACGATTTGCCAGCTGAGATAAGAAAACTAGATTCGCTTGACAAATTTCGTAATAGTTTAAGGTCTCATTTCGATTGAACTTTATTGTGACGTATTTCTTTCTTGACTTACTTAGATTTAGTCGTTATGTGTCCCTGAGTTTGACTTAATTTCTTACTTTGGTACTATGAATCTCATTTCATTTTGTTTAAATTTGATGAATGTTTTTAACTTTTTTAGGTAATTTTTAATTGTAATACTAGCACAGGACCTGCAATGATAACAGCGTATTTTATTATGCTAACGTGGTCATCCTGTTTGTAAATATTCGTAAATAAATAAATAAATAAATAAATAAATAAATAAATAAATAAATAAATAAATAAATAAATAAATAAATAAATAAATAAATAAATAAATAAATAAATAAATAAATATCCTTACTGTAAAGGTCGGAGACATTGTTATTCGTGGTAATCCTTGTTGAACAAACCACATCGCTAATAAATCTTCCATTCTGGCTTCTGCAGCTTGGGCTGAAGGTTTCTTAGGATCCAACAAGTTAATCCAAGAGTCTACTTCGTTGTTCATAGGGTGTCTTTGCTTTGTTGTTGAGAAATGTTGTAGGGTCGACTTTCACTTCTGTTTTAGGTACAGCTTCAGTTGCGGTAATCTTTGTTCCTGAGAAAGGATCTTAGCGTATTTATGGATAGTTGCGCTCTAGTTACAGGTCCAAAGTCGAAATCGTTTGTTGTACTTGGTATTGTTCTGGTCTCAATATTGGATATGGTGTGCAGGTGCGTATCTAGTTGCGATCTTTGAATCCCGGGTGGAATGCAAGAAAATTCAGCCGTCAATTGCGTATCAGCATCATCGTATTGTTGATGCTCTAATTGTCTAAATTGGTCCATCAACCAACTTTAACCATCTTCTGACGGTGCATCATTTGTTCTTAAGTCGAAGTATTCTTCGATCCTCGATTTACAATTGTCGATGGAAAGGTTAGCGTCGTCCACCCAAAGCTCGGAGTCTTCATCAAGTTCTTCTAGTGATTGACTACAGGTGTATTGTTGTAAATTTCATTATGAAACATAAACTTTCGTGTGGAAGTTGCATTATCATTTTGTAGCTTACATAATGATCAATATTATAAAGGCATACTTTTAAAAATGGACCCGGACCGGACCCAGACCTTTGGAAAAACCGGACCCTGGACCTCCAGAAAAAAGCAGACCCTATCTATTTTTATAACTTTGACCTAAAAAAGGCATCAAAAGTGCCCCTTTTGGTATGAAATTTGATATGTAGGCTAAGAAAGGCAAAATCTAAAATGCTCTTATTCAACACTTTGAATTTGAATAGCTAACATGTCAACATCAAGTTTACCATCAAGGAAGATACCACCAGATTTCTAGACACGAAGCTGAAAATCGAATCCGGAGAAATATACACCTCGGTATACAGAAAACCCAACAAACACCCGATACATTGGACATCGCAGGTACCAAAACAATACAAAAGAAACACGATAACAGGAGATCTATACCGTGCAGAGAAGATAAGCTCAAATTTTGATGAAGAAAAACAAACACTAAGAGAAAAGTACAGAAAAGCTGGATACCTATTATTGAAAGCATTATCAAAAAATACACCAATGAAGATGATGAAGAAGATCCCATCATACCAGAATTTATGTTTGCTGAACCAAGAAGATTTCATCTGATCGAACTGCCATACTGTGTAAAAAGATTTTACCTGTAACAAGTTCGATTTCGCCATAAAATGGGAAACAAAGAAAGTACGACGCCTATTCATCTTAAAGAACAAAAACCCACACCCTTCATGTCACACCCTTCATATCACACCCTTCATTTCACATCTACGAGGGAAAATGCTCATGTGGAGAAACACACATCGGAGAAACGAAACGCAACAATGAATCACGCTGGAATGAACACAACAACATCAATAAAGAATCGGAACCTGCTAAGGACCTCCGAAAGTTCCTTAATCACGAATTTACATGGCGATCAATTCTACCTGCACCATTTAATACAAGAATTCGTAAGAATTCAGAAGCGTCTCTTATTGCGAAACACCGACCATCAGTAAATGAACAATTAGAATCTAACACCCTACTCCTATTCAGAAACGGCGTGACGTAGCTCCTAAGTGTATATCTAACTAACTTTTACTGTTAATAGATTATTAAAATTATTAAGTTTTAACACCTATCTATATATATTCTTATGCAATACTGTTTTTAAGATCATTTGTACATATTACTGAAGATGGTATAATATACTGAAAAGCTTTTGCTCATTTTTAAACTATAATTTTAATTGTTTCGACCCTAAAAATACCCGCTTTGGGCACAATTGGTCCAAATATGTATTAAGCCTTTCTGTCTATCGACTAAGAGTTACGCTGCAACCGTTTTTCTGCCCATTCTGAATCGGTAATCAGTTTTTAAATGGGGGAAGTCTGTGTGGAGAAGCGTATTTTTTCCAATAATTTTTTTTATATCCATGGTTTCGATGATGATGTGTAAAATTACGTTAAATTTTAAAAAAACTTTCAAAAAATCTAAAGAAGTATTCCCTTGTATTATTTAAGTGTGTACATTGATTTGATATGGAGCAGTTGGTCGTCTTCCAATAACTTTTGAATTGTTCATCTTTTATATATATTTATAAAATAACGTGGCAAAGTAAGCGTAGTTAGGCGGATGGCCTAAAGCTTTGCATTTCTTTTTGAGAACATAGTGGTTGAAATCCGATGACGGTTTTTTTTTTTTTTTTTAGAATAAGCCAGAATAAGAAAATGTAGGTTACAGCTATCCTCTTAGGTTACAATTAACATGATAAGAGACAGATTTAGTGCTAAATGATAAACATATTTGAAATAATGTTCCATCGGATTTGAACCACTATTGATTTATACAATGACATGTTTAGCGGACAACGCGGTGCAAAAAGTTTTTTCTGTTAATGGTGTCCGTGTCCGAAGCAACATCTTATTTTCATTTTGTTTTCAATCAAATCAAATCAACAATTTATTAAGTAAATACATGTTTATTTAGTGAAAACATCAAATTCGCTATAGCTGTGTACCGTACCAATGCGCTGTCTGACACTCCACGGAAAACATAAACCTAAAGCAAAAGATGGCGGTTCGTATGTTTATTTTTATTGTGGTATGTTTCCTAGTGAAGAAGAAATCATTTATAACTTGCGAATGTCTTAATCTAACTGTAAATGGATCTTATGCTTATATGGATAGAGAATCGTTTATGTATCCAAGTGTATGGCTTCATAGAAATAAAAACGTTTCAAGAGCCCTTACGAAGCAGAGTAGTTACATGCATATTGTGATGTTGCTTTGTGGAGATATTGAACGCTGCCCCGGTCCAGATAGATTACCTGCGTTAGAAAAGTTATGTAGCAGAAGAGGTATGAAGATATTACACCAAAATGTACGTGGTTTGTTTTCAAACCTTGATTACTTGACGGATATTAAGTTTTAGAAAAGTTGACATTTTTACTCTCGGTGAAACTCGCATCGCTCACGAAAACAGTAGCTCTTTCAAAATCCCAGTTTACACTTTTATCAGCAAAACCCGTGCAATTGGAAGAGGTGGCGGAGTTGCGGCGTACATTGCCGATCATATTAACTGGGTACGCAGACAAGACCTGGAATCTCCTGATTTGTAAGCTATGTGGATAGAAATTGTACTGAAAAACGCGAAAAGTTTCCTAATCGCATTTTTTATCGACTCCCGGATTCTTCAAAGTATTTTCCTACAGACTTTATTACGAAATTAAGTGACATGTTATCTATAACAACATCTGAATCAAAAGAAGTAATACTCTTTGGGGATGTGAATGTGAATTATCTTGTAAAAAACAGTAATAGGGAATTCAAAGACTCTGGAGCTTTACAGTTTTCAACAACTTATAACTAAAGCAACACGCTTAACAGCTCATTCACAGACACTAATTGACATAATAGCGAGTAACTGTTCATCTACTATTAGCTTCAATGACGTCATACCAACGAGCATAGGTGATCATGATATGGTTGGTTGTACTAGAAAAATTAACCATCTTTAATCCAATTTAATCCAAGAACTATCACCACAAGAATTTTTATAAACTACTCGCCCGAAAATCTTAACCATGATTTGGAATTTAGTGATGATGGCGGCGATGAGAGCGGTCACGTCTCTGGTCACGTCTTTACTGCTGTTGAGCTTTTTGTATACATGTTTTGCTGTTAAGAAGACTAACTTTATTACTAGTGATGGGATCAGTTGTACTCTTGGAGTTACTGGAGAATATGATATTGATGAGGATACTCATGCTTACTCATCATTATGGGTTACAAAGTTGCAAAATGGATTAAGAGCGAAGAGGCCAGCCAGAAGTCTAATTTATATTTTGTTGATATTAGCTGGTGACATCGAAACTTGCCCTGGGCCTAACTTTTGTACATGTTGTAATAAAAGCATTAGAAAAAACCAAAAGGCTAGCTCTTGTTTTATTTGCAAAGCTTCTTGTCATATGAAATGTCTTGTGGATAAACTTAAAAATGGTACTGAACGTTTATTTTGTTCGTTATGTCATAAAGAAGAGACTGACAGTGAAACCGTTGGTTTTCTAAATAACACATTGAAATCGTTTCTTACGAAAAGAGGTATGAAAGTTCTACACCAAAACTTAAATGGCGTTGCTAACAAATTGCAAAGAATCAAACTTTTGCTCCAGGATACAAGAAATATTCATAATTTCTGTATCACAGAAACACACACAAACAGTACTGTCAGAAATTGTGATTTGAAAATTCCGGGGTACACGATCGAACGAAGGGATAGAGAATTTGGACCACATGGAGGCGTTTTGTGCTACATTAGAGACGATTTAGTATATCAAAGACGTCCCGATTTGGAGTCTGACGGAATTGAATGTATTTGGCTCGAAATTATCATCCCAAATACTAAATCAATATTAATTTCAACTTTGTACAAACCCCCTGAAAGTTCAAAATACATCGATCGAAATTTCAACAGCAAACTTGAAAACATGTTATCGACAGTAACTATAGAGAACAAAGACTGTATCATAACAGGAGACCTAAACTGCAATTATCTCATCGCTCGGGACCAAGCACATATAAAGAATTTATTCTCAATTAGCGGCTTCAAACAGATAATAACCGAACCTACTCGCACGACGAATAACACAAAAACTTTAATTGATGTGATTATGGTAACTGACGAAACAAAGGTTGCAAATTCCATCGTGCACTCGAATTCGTTTAGTGACCATGACCTAATAGGAGTTATATACAAAAAGCATACAAAGATACACAATCCTCGACGATTGTTTTCACGTGACTACAAAAATTACGATAAAGAATATTTCAAAAATGACATACGTAATGCGCCGTGGGAAAACTGTTTAAATGAGGCTGATGTAAAACTGGTAACTGACGAAACAAAGGTTGCAAATTCCATCGTGCACTCGAATTCGTTTAGTGACCATGACCTAATAGGAGTTATACACAAAAAGCATACAAAGAAATACAATCCTCGACGATTGTTTTCACGTGACTACAAAAATTACGATAAAGAATATTTCAAAAATGACATACGTAATGCGCCGTGGGAAAACTGTTTAAATGAGGCTGATGTAAACAGCTCATGGAATTCATTTAAATCTTTGCTGACAAATATTATAAACAAACATGCTCCGATAATTGAAAGAACAATACGTGGTAAATTCAATGCCTGGCTCACCAAAACCATAAAATCAAAAATGAATACTAGAGATTATTACTTACGTCTAGCAAAACGAACCAACAATCAATATGATCGGTCTATGTACAAAGTGTTACGTAATCGTGTCTCACGTATGATTTGTCAAGCGAAAGCCAACTATATCCGATCAATTTTTAGAGAAAAGCGTAGCCACCCGAAGCAATTCTGGAACCAAATCAAAAAAACATTTCCTACTAAAAATGAAGATCCACCTGCAAAAACATTTAAATTTGACGACAAAATGGCAACTGATCGTAATGAAATTTCCAACGGGTTTTGTTCCTTTTTTGCCACAATCGGATCGAAACTAGCAGAAACCGTTAAAGCTTTTACTAACAGAACATGGTACCCATTCAACGGATACAAATATCTACATAAAGTAAACCCACAGAACCGAATTTTTAAATTCCGCACGGTCGAAATCAAAGAAACACTGAAAATACTTAAAAACATCCGAACTTCAAAATCTGCAGGTCCTGACTGTCTTCCTGCAATAATGATAAAAGACGCAGCCGAGGAACTTTCTGCCCCGCTTACGTTTCTGATAAATATATGTCTTATGTCTGGTGTCTTTCCCACTTCAGAAAAATCAGCAAAAGTTACTCCTATTTACAAATCTGGAGACAAAACTCTGTTTACTAACTATCGGCCAATATCAGTTCTGAATGTCATCTCGAAAGTGATCGAAAAGACTGCCTTCAACCAACTCGCAGATTATTTCGAAGATAACGAGCTACTTACGAAATCACAAATGGGTTTTCGTCGTAACCGCTCAACCCAACATGCTGTGACATCTCTTGTCGATCATATTCGCTTAAACATGGACAAGGGTAGATATACTGGCGTACTATACATGGAGTTCTCCAAGGCATTCGACACAATGAATCATGCATGCCTTACTCATAAATTACCTTTCTATGGTGTCACAGGAACTGAGCTGAAATGGATAACTGACTACCTATTCAACCGTGAACAACTTGTAAACTTTGATGGTTGTTTGTCAAAACCGGAAAAAATTACACACGGGGTTCCACAAGGATCCATTCTGGGTCCCCTACTCTTCATAATCTTGATTAATGATATCCAGCTCCAGTTGAAAGACTGTTCAATGTTAATGTATACAGATGACACTGTACTATATTACTCTGCGAAGAACATCAAAGACATCGAAACTGTCATTAACAAGGAAACTGAAACGATCTCCCATTGGGTCAATGATAATTGCCTAATACTTAATTTGAAAAAAGGCAAGACAGAGTTTGTACTTTATGGATCAAGAGAAGCTAAATCGAAATGTAACATCATGATAGAAAACATTCAGATTAACCAACCTCCATCTTATGAATATCTGGGTGTAACGCTTGACCATCACCTTAACCTTAATGATCACTGCATCAAAACATCCAAAACGATCAGCACAAGAATCAAACTCTTGAACAAAGTCAGACATCAGGTATCTCCAATAGTAGCAGAAACAATATACAACACCATCATCAAACCGACTTTCATGTACTGCCCAAATATTTATCTTGGGCAAAGCAAAACCTGGGCTAACACTTTCGAACGGCTCCAATGTCGAGCCAAGAGAACAGTCGGAGATCTAGCGGCTACTTGGCCAACAATCGAGACTGAAAGGAAACGTAAAATTTCAGCAGATGTGTTCAAATGTATTCGTGGAATTGACTCTACTCTACCGAAGTATGTGATGGTTTCACACAACATCAACACACGGGGAAACAATTCTCTGATTCGCTTACCAAGAATTCGATCTGAGGCTGGTAAAAAATCATCATTTTATCAGGGCGCTACTATATTCAACACCTTGCCAGCTGCAGCAAAATCTGAATTATACTTAGCTAATTTTAAACGATTTATTAGAACACACAATTTTTAGCTTCTTTTAACTTATTTTCATTACAGTAGTACAGTATTTATCCAACATTTCTTTCTTGTTATCTGCTTTCTTATCACTTGTTGTACTCTTTGGATACATACTGCACTTTAACGCTTCTCTACACCTTTCTTCGCATTTCCTAATCCTATCCTAATTTCTACGTCAATGTTTTCATAGCTTGTCGGACTGGATTTATTTTTATTTTGAATTTATTTACCTTCTGCCTAGTTTTTCTTTACTTAAAAGTTATTCAGTAGGTCCTGCATTTTTAAACCATCAATTTTCTATCTCTAGCATCTAATTAATCTATATTCTTGCATAGCATCGTACCGAGGTTCTTTCGTATCTTGATTCGTGGTTACTTTTTGCCTCTAGTTATATTTTTTATTTAGTTTATATTTTTCAGTAGGACCTGCATGATTTAGATCTTTTTCCATACGATAGCTATCTCCTACAAACTTCTGAGCATATCCAAGTTTTATCATAGTATTATCTTCTGGATGCACATTGTATGCTAACTCTTAAACGTTCTACTTTTTCACAATGCTAGTTTCTTGTTTTCATCCACATCAAATTGCTGTTTTTATCTAATTTTTAATCATCTTATCTAGTATTTTATTTTATTTTATAATTTTTGGCAGGTCCTACACTGATAACAGAAATTTGTATTTTCTGACGTAGTCAACCTCCTAAAATATGAAATAATAATAATAATAATAATAATAATAATAATAATAATAATAATAATAATAATAATAATAATAATAATAATAATAATAATAATAATAATAATAATAATAATAATAATAATAATAATAATAATAATAATAATAATAATAATAATAATAATAATAATAATAATAATTTACATCAAACAAATTTTTGTCACCAATAGATAAAACAAACGACGTTAACACAGCTTGGCCATATTTCAGTACAACGATTTCCAACATGTTTAATAAGCGTGCTCCCAATATTATAAAGAAAGTGAAAGGAGAAACATCACCATGGTTAACAACAGAAATTAATAATCGAATGAATGAAAAGATAATCTATTGCGTAAATCAAGAAACTCGAAAAAGATGTTGCAGATTACAAACATAAACGAAATCTTGTTAATCATATGATCAGAAAGTCGAAGGCATCTCATAGTAAACGTCTTCTTGAAGAAAATTCTAATAACCCTGACCGCTTTTGGAAATGTCTTAAAAGAATTTATCCATCTAAATCAAAGCAAGACCAATCGAGTAAAATCTTTGAAGTTGATAACGAAAAAGTAGAAAACCCAAATTTTTTCTCCAACATAGCCAGGAAATTAAAAGAAAAAGCATTCCACATTTACGACTAAAATCGAAACAGAGAAACATATTAAATCTCTCAAGAGACAGAAAGCGTCAGGAAAAGACGATTTACCAGCAAGTCTATTAAAGGACACCGCCTCCGAAATCTCTTCACCTTTGAGTAAAATTATAAATCTTTCACGGAAGACATCAGTTATTCCAAACGAGTGGAAACATAGGCCAAGGTAGTGCCAGTACATAAATCAGGAAGACAACATCGTTTGACAACTATCGACCTTTTTCACTACTACCGATCATCTCCAAAATTATTGAGAAATTAGTTCATGGGAAACTAACCTCGAGACCCTGAATTTGTTATCGAAAAACTTGAATCCTGGAAAAACTGAGTGCATATTGTTCGGTACCGCTCAAAGATTGTCTAAACTGAAAGAGAAATCACTTGATATTATATCCCGGCATACTCCCATCAATTTCACCAAGTCTTACAAATATCTTGAAAACATTATAACGAATACCTTGAACATAACCGTTCAACCGTTCAAACCGTTCCCGGCATACTCCCATCAATTTCACCAAGTCTTACAAATATCTTGAAAACATTATAACGAATACCTTGAACATAACCGTTCAATTCGAAACAGATTACAAGACATTTTTTAGCGTATATATATTTTTACAACAATACTAATGGTAGCATATATTTTCCCACAATCATAACGTTTATTTCTTTCCTTCTTCTTCTCATAGCTTTTGTATTTATCTATTAATGAATTTTATGAAGAAAATTAGAAAAAAGCCATAACAAAAAGATTCCTTAACAGTTTGTATGCAATTATAGTCTTGCTTTCATTCCACATTGGGGTCCAGCGGAAATGAAAACTATCTGTTGTTATGTTGAGTGCTAAATTATATACTTTGCTTTGCACTCCAAAGACTGAATTGACAAAAGAAAACCGCTCAAAATTCAAAATTCAAATTTTTTTATGCCAGACTGACTGACCAACTACTCACTTTTAATGACCAAAAACATTACACACCCCCAACACATTTCAGATGGAGGGTGAGATGGAGGGTGAACACTTTGTTTCAGAAAACTGCTGAGCAAGTGACTTGGACAATTTTTTATAATCGATGTCAAAGATGGATATCATACTTCATTCTACAAAAACTTGATCAATCAATACATTTTTCCTCCATGTTTGTCTCTATAGTGTGTGAAATGTTTAGCTGCTGGAATTAGCACGTCAAAAGAAAATTCAGCTATTATGATGAATTTTATGTTTAATATTTTTGGCCACCACATTTGTATATAAGATATATAAATTATATTTTCTTAATAATATGTGTTTTTGTTTTTAATTATACAATCTACACCATTCTAAGCACTTTAACAATAAAACCGTTAACAATATCGAATTGTTCTAAGAGAAGTGAAGGGACTCTCCAAAAATTTGTCCAAATTTTGCCGGAATTGTCCATCCTGGTGAAAGTATGAAAAATTCGAAAAAATACCATTGAACTGCTCTGAGTATAAATTGCTGGAAATTGCTTCAATTTCAAGATTTGGGAAAATTATGGAAAATCACATGATCCGAAGGCATATGAATTTTTGGCTAAATTACTAAAAAACGAGGTACAAGCATGTGCTAGATAGTTTGGATACACATTAACATCAATATCTCTCCGGAACCTAAAAAAATGAATTGCATGAATTGTATTTATGTTTCCATTGTGTGCGTTCCAGAACAGATGTTTGTTTTGAACAACCAGTTGTTCAAGTTCATTGTTGTTCAGCAAGTTCATCGCTGTTGCATAACTGTTGTGCGAAATTTTTTTTTATTAATCCGTTCGGATTATTCACTGGAATACACGTTGTTGTTTTTATTTGAGCCTCGTTTATAAGAACGCTGAGGATGAGATTTAACCCAAAATTAAGAACATCTTAGAAATATGCTCAGCCTGAATTTACTTTTCGAAAATAAAAAGAATGGCTAGACTTACTAAGAAATAGTTCTGTTTTTCGTCCTTCCTATGGGAGTGCAAGGAACTTCCAAACGCAAACAAACAGTGTTTCTTACATATCTTGGAAGAACACAAATAAGAACAATCGAGGCCGAAAAAGTATGAAAAAATAAGCACAAAAAATCTTGTCGATTGGAAGATCGATCTCAGTGCTGCAGATTCCATTCTAACAGTAGACATTCAACCTCTCTAATTCCAACTGATTTTATTATCCCGTTATTCGAAGAAGTCTACTGCACAAACTCTCTTTTTACGCCGGACCTTAATGTTGTGAATGACTTTAAAAAGCATAAACATCAAAAAGGGCCGGCATTAGAGATGTTTGACTGTTGACGGCAGAGATGACGGCATGTGAGAGTTTGACCGACTTTTCAAAAATAACCCCAGTAAAGAACGCCGTAAAAAGGGCCAATCAAGTACATCTAAAATGACAACTAGGAATTGCCTTTTTGGGCCAAAATATGAAAAACCATACACAAATTTGAAGCCAGCACTATTGAATTCTTCTGCATACGAATTCATGAAAATTACTCTCCATGTCCGCCATGTTTTTTCACGGCAATGAAAAAATAATGGAATGTGTAAGCCTATATTTTAATATTTCCGGAGTATAAATATGTTATCAAATCGTTATTCTTGGCTAATTTTAGTCGTTTTCTGAAAATCTTGTAAAAAGTACACGAATCACTAAAAGACTCGTCCAGATTTCGTTATAAAGTTACAGTTCATATGGGCAAAAGGATTTCTGCTTATACGAGCTGATCATAATGTAGAACAAGATCAACATTGTTGATTAAAAAGATTTCCCCAGACAGTGTGTCTCAGAATTGTTTTACCCATGTCTATGATATTAACTCCAGAGGAAGTAGTAGCTTTATATAGCCTGGCTGGCTCAATAATCTATTTTTTAAATAAGGTCCTAAATGGCAAAATCATGATTTTTGCCTTGGCCTAATAAGGGCCGGCCAAAAGGGCCAATATAAGGTATTGTGAAAACATGTCATTGTATCAATCAATATAGTGCTTCAAATCTGAAAAGCGACCCGATTTTTTCAGTAAAAATGTAAACATTATTTACCCTTCTATGGGGAAGGAGTTAATTATATAAAACACTCTCTCCTCATAGGAGTGAAAAATCAAAATCAGGGATTTATTCATTTCTTAAACAAATTATGAAATAAAAACAAAAAAATACTTACTTATTATTTATGAGAGTTTAGCTAGCTATGAGATAGTAATGACCATCTGCACGCTCTCTCCCTTCTCATCTTCAGCGCAAACACCATGAATGGAATAATAGAATGTTTAGCTAAGTGGATTAATAACGAATATGAGCTCTGATTTATTTTTCCATGCTGAATATTTTTGTGACAACACTTCCATATAAACTAGCCATGTGCATATATCCATCACCACTACAACTTCTCTCGGATGTATATGATATGGATAATTTCATGAGATAATACTTAGCTTTATACACCTAGTATGTTAAACGATTTACTAAAAATATATCAAAAAATATGTGACAATCGACTTCAGAGCTGCTTCTGCAATCTAACCGGTAGCACTTGATGAGGTAGCCTTTTCACACATTTCTTCCATACTAAAAACATATCAATTCCGTAGCCTAAGAAATTTGAGCCGCTTCTTGAGCCGCTTCCAGCACATCAACCGGTAGAACGAAAGATCAATGCATTGCATCCATCGATAATATTGTGGTCAAAGACTCTATCGATTCCGTAAATTAGTGTCGCGAGCGGCTCAAAAACTGAAAGTTATAACCAAGTTCGGTGATAAAAAATATAGGAAGGCGGCTCAAAGAGTTGTTTCAAAATATGACTTGTGAGTTCTGAGCGGCTCTGTCCGAAAAGCTCTATGAGGGAGCGCTATTCGATTTCGATAGAAAGAAGGGAGGAGAACTCTTTACAAAATTGTTATAGGGTTATTTTTGGCAAAATTTGGAGGCGGCTCGAGCCGCCTATGCCGCCCGCTAAATCCGCACCTGCATTCTGTGTATTTAACAACAAGTTTTTAGAGAATTGTCAGTTTTTCAATAGCCTTGGTTAACGATCGATGTAAAAATCAGGGCAAAAGATGTTATTATTTATTTTACTTTCAGGAACATTTTTGCTTATTTGACGTCGTGTGATGACTGTGCACTTTTTTTCTAATATGATTCCTTTCTTTTTTTTAGATTAGAAAATTGGATTTAGTATTAAACAAAAATAATGATAAAAAGGAAAGTGTTAATCATAGTTTTATATCATGGTTTTATATCATAGAAGAATGAACTTCTATTTATAACCTGAGTAATAATACGTACCCACTTACGTTATAATTGGTAGATCAGTTGAGCTTCTATTATGAGCAGGTAAGATCTCTTTTTTCGATTAATTTTATTAAAGGGAATTAAGCTATTAAATGGGTTCCTGGGTAAAAACAACATAATTTTAACGGTTTCACTCAATAGTCGGAATGGCATAAAAACTTTTAGGTTGTGTTTTTAAATTTTAGATCAGTTATATCTGTGTAACCAGTAAAAAGTCCTGGTTAGCTTCGCTGAATTTACTTACTTATTTGTGAATGGAATCAAAATAGGAATATTATAAACTAATACTTGAAAATTTTAATCGTGTCGAAAAGATTGATTAATAATTGAATACCGTATTTCCTCTAATAAACGCCGCCCTCTGATAAACGCCTCCCTCTATTAAACGCCGCACTTATAGCCAAGCATTTGTAATAAACGCCGCCCTCTAATAAACGCCGCCTTCTAATAAACGCCGCATCTTGAAAAGCGGCGTTTATTAGAAAACAGACTAAACAAGCAACAAAAAATAGTTTACACGAGTTGGACTTGTTTTCTATCAACAAATTCTTCCACAACTAAAGATAAAAACGAATATTGTTTTTCTCGTACTTCTTTTTTACCATTTACGATTGCGTGCACGTGATTACCGTCAATTTCAATGTAAAATGCTATTAGCTTAGACAGTTTTTTAGGAAGAGAAAACATTGTTGTTTAAAGTCTGTTTTTATTTGATTTTTCATTTTGTAATAAACGCCGCCCTCTGATAAACGCCGCCCTCTATCAAACGCCGCATCCAAACTCTGCAATTTGTAATAAACGCCGCGGCGTTTATTAGAGGAAATACGGTAATTGAGTATGATACTATTTGTTTATGATGGAAAGTCGAGTCTGGAAAGCGAAGAAAATCTTATTTATTTATTTACAGTGATAAAATGGTTTCACAGTTGCGAGATATGTTGTTTTTTTCAGTGGGGAAGAAGAAGTGTGTGTGTAAAAAAGTGCACCCTTTTGTGATTACGAAGACACGTTTCTGTTGATTAAGGGAAGGATATTTTATGGAGCGAAATGGTGTGGGACATTTAAATAGTGGTTGTGCAACGTAATACTGATGGGCGGCTAGCAACGCCGCCTTGGCGGCTAGTATTATTATAATAGTAATCGTAACATTTATTGGTTGTTTTAATTCTTGTATTTTCTTTTCTTTCATTAAACACATTTTTCATAAATCGTATTTTGATTTTTTTCGTCATTTTATCCTTTCACAGTAATTAGAAATCCCAGTGAATATTGTTTTTAGGGACCTTACGCAAGGCGACGTCAAGCAGACGACGACGTCATTTTCACGAATTTCACTTTAGTGCGCATACGTGATTCAGACGATTCCTTCTTATTTTGACGTCCTGAACGTTAAGACTCCTTCAAAAGAGCCATTTTGAAGTCGTCGTGCTGAAACCTGCTGTAACCAAGAAAATGTGTGAACCAAATACCAAAAAAAAGGTAAATATGTGAATTTTTGTGCTTTCATGAGTATTTTCTAAGAATGTTCTTTCCCGGAAAAACTTCCCGGTAGAGACTTTCTACAAGCTTTTTTTGAGAATTCTTTTATTTTGAAAAAGTAAAGCTAGAAATAGTCAACTTGCTTAGTGGAAATTTCCTAGAATTTGTTTCTTTTTAATTTTTCAAATGTTATGTCATGAATTATTTTGTTTCGTAGCAATCAAACCATGAGATGGTCAGAACAGCACGACATACTTCTTTGTCGAGAAATATTGATGCTAAAACCATACCAATACAAGCCAGGGTCGAAGGAAAGTGGCAGTGCGTGGTCAGTTGTGTCTGATGATATCAACACTATCAAGGAAGTTGTATTTTTTACCACTCAAAAATCAGTTAGAGACCGATACGGTTATTACTCGAAAAACACAAGAAAAAAAATGCGTCAGAAAGTAGGAGCATCTGGTAGTGCTGAAACAGAAACAGAACTTGATAATTTGCTGGAAAACATAAAGGAGGAAGCCAAAGAGGCTTCTATAACCCAGAAAAAAAGTACCGAAGTACCGAAGAGAAATAACAACAAATTTCAAAACAAAATGAACAAGCTGAGGAAATACGACAAAAAGCTTTGGAATGTCTTTCAGAAACAAGAAAGCGGAAGTTCTTGGATAATGGAGAGTCTCCTAAAATGAAGAGAAACAATGGTTCAGAGACTATGTGTTACTTGAAATCTCGTTGTGAACAGGAATATGAACGTAGACAAAATGAAATTGAAATAAGAAAGCAAGAGCTAGATGCGCGAAAGGAGCAAAACATGCAGAATATGATGCAGCAAAACATGCAAAATATGATGCAGCAACAACTGCAGATGCAAAATAATATGATGATGACATTACTTCAAAAGTTGGTTGACAAAAAATAAATTCCTACTGTACGTAGTGACTGATGTACATAGTGACTGATGTGTACTGTACATAGTGACTTTTACTTATGTTGACATCTTATATTAAAAGTCAGTTATTTTGTTTTGTTAAAAATGCTGTTGAGAAAGTTGAGAATTTGGTTGTTCATAAAGTGTGTTTGTTTGCGAAAAATACTACATACACTTGACTTGGTTTATTATGGTTATTATTATATACAAACCCATGTAAATGATTGCATACAAACAGACATTATATATATACTAAAATCTTTATATTTCGTTGTAAAAAGTGATTTTTTGCTATGCACAAATATTTCATGATGCTAGTAAGTAATTGTTTTTTCTTTACTGTAGCTAGTTCTTTTATAAAACTACATGAGATATTCTTGTATTGTTGGTGGTTCAATATTAAAATAGTTTGAAGTCATTGATCCATACATACAAGTTCTACAATTCATTAATAGAGCACATACTATATACATTTTTCCGATAGGTGATAGTCCAATTTTAAGGTTTTTTTTGAAATCCAAAAACTTGAAAAAATTTGAAATATCACTAAACACCCATTCCACTCAAATTCGTAGCATTATAGGCCCTTTGTTGGGGGTTTAATTGGGGATTTCAAAAGGAATTTGCAATTGTGGTCTAACAGGGTATGCTAAATCTCCATAAATGCACATGTTTGTCCCATTTTGTGCAACTGCATTAATTTGAAGTTGGGTGTATATACTAGAATCGGCTAGCATTCCACTGTCATGTCTACGGCCTTCGACAGGTCCATATAAGTTAGCTACCAAACCATTAAGTGTTGCTATGGATTGAAATTTGAGGGCATGCACTCGTTTATGCCCATTGTAAACTACCCTTTGGCATTTCCCCGGGTCTACAAATTCAATCAACCAACCCGAAACAGTTTTGTAAGGGTGCCCCAGCATGTATAGCATATACAAATTCTTCAAGTTTATTAGGTGCTAGCCATGCTTATTGAAAATCTCTCAATCGATGATTGTGTAAATTATATATCAAGTTCGTCATTGCACCAGCAATCATGCTTAGTTGGGGTGCAGGACGAGCAAACCTTGGAACCATATCACCAAATGTAATAGGATAAGCATATCTTTTGAGGGGAAAACAAAGGGCTTCTATCCTTGATACTGTAAGTCTGTTGCAACATATAATTCGGTCAGGTATATGAAGGGCTTCTTGGAGAAAGTATATGTCATTTTTCAGAAACCTAAATGCTAATTAATAATAATTAATATCATTGCATTGCTAATTAATAAACATTAATCGAACTTGTCTTAAACTCGTCATTTTTTGTACACTTTTTTTTTTACTTTCACTTTCAACCTCAAATTGTAAACAAATATGACAGACATATTTCCCGCGTTGGGAAAATTTGGGTAGGGAAAATTTCACTGGGACTCGGGATGAACGACGTCTGCATGAGTTCTGACGTCATCCCCGTTATCACGTCGCGTAAGGTCCCTTTTACTTCACACGGAAGACGTCATACAGAAGTCAATCGTATGAAATAATGATGTTATAATGATATCAAATAAACGTCATTTTAACATCAAATAAACATCATACGTGACATCATTTTGATGTTATTTCGTGACGTTTACAAAAGACGTCAGGAGAATGTGCAAAAATGATGTCATTTTGACATCATTTAAACATCACGAATAACGTCAAATAAACGTCATCTAAACGTCATTTTGCCCACTGGGTATGATGTCTTACTTAAAGTACAACACTCTAGTTTTTAAGTAATAAAAACTCGTAAGATGTAGCTAGAGATTCCCCTAATTGGAGATTTCCCCTATACTAATACGAAAAAAATAAACATCCATTGACGAACTTCCCGAGAAAAGTATAGACCTTTTCATAAATTCACACAAAATTAATGGTTTTTAAAACTTAATTTCGTAGAAGTGAAATACTGATGATAAAGTCACTATAATGTGACACGAAAACACCTGTTTCATTTCGAATATTTTAACAAAAGTTCTGGTCAACATAGCAACAAATATATTATTCAATTTCCGACCGCGAAGCGTATGAGGGAATTGTTTCAAATACACGTGTATCTGTCTATGTATGTCACAGTTTTTTTAATTTTTCGGAAAGTCCGGATTTTCGGATTGAAAACCAAAGTGGAAACTTGAAGATCCAAATATCTAATTGAATATTATTCCAATTATGAATTCGTTATCACCATCCATATAGTACAAAATAAGAAAAACAATCAACATGGCTCAAGACGTTTGATATGAATGCCGAGTTTTAGGTTCTCATGACATAGAATTTGGGGTCAGTATTTTAAAAGACAACCAAATAAGTCTTTAATGTATATGAAACGTCTAGACCTAGTTTAGCACTTAAATGGAGCACTTTTTACTCGTAAACTTATTCAGGAAGACAAATGATCCAGCCGGAAAAAAGACGTCTAAAAGATGTCTTAAAGACGTCTTCCTAGACGTCTAAAAGATGTCTAAATGTAGTCTGATTTGTCCGGTTAAAAGAAAACCTTTACATAGACGTCTTTTAGACATCTTCATTAGACGTCTTTTAACCGGACAAATTAGACTATATTTAGACATCTTCTAGACGTCTTGAAAGACTTTTTCTAAGACGTCTCATAGATGTCTTTTAGACATCTTTTAGACCTATCTTAAGATGCCTTCTAAACAGGCGTTACACACTTTTTATTTTGAGCAAGAAACTTCGAAAGTGGAAATAAATTACGACAATATGTTCATGACAATTTATGTTGTTTTATCTTCTATTTTCAATGCCCCATGAAGGCTTGATACAATAACTTAAAAATAAATATGTGAATAAATAAACTTTACTTATTACTTTACTTTACATATTAAATTCTATAAAAATAATTTCTGAATACAATCGGAATATTGAAAACTTTTATAAGCACTAAAACGTCTAGCGAATGGATTGGTATCTGAAAACTTTTCAGTTAAAAGGGAGAACCATTACCTAGTTATCCCAGAATAAAATAACAAATTTTTTACCACAAATATTTGAGATACCAATTTGTTAGATGAAAGGTAAAAACCTTTTTCATTCACGAACAAAACATTTACAGAAATGTTAACTTCATAAAAATCTTAAAATGTCAATACTACTCTGTTTTAAAATAAACTAGAAGCCGGGGGCTTGAAGATCAGCGCGTTTAGACGTGTCAAGTTTAAACAAGACAATTTTCGTATAACTTTTGGAACACTGGGTTCTATAAATTCATCGGTACGGACGGTGGCCGTATATCGTAAAAGCAGGAGACCCTGGATTCGAGGCTGGTTTCTCAGTGCAGTTTTTTGTAGCGTCAGATGAACTTGAATGTTATTACGGGTACTTTCCTTTACCTTCAAAAAATAAGAAAGTGCTTCAAATAAAATGCTTTTCAAATTATTATTTCTTTGTAAAGGTCGGCTGAAAGTCAGCTCCACACACAAATTATGTAATACATATTAAGTAGTACTATTGATTGTTGATGTACGTAATTGTTGGAATAAAAGATTACTTTTTCTATTTGTTGTTATCAGTCTGTGCAAAATAAAACTAGAAACCCGTGTTTGAAATTTACTTCCTATTTGTTCGCTGCTTGAATTGCTTCATTCTCGAGAGTCAATCGGCGTTTTCTCCCATAACGAGATTTTTCGTTTCTGAGAACTTTTTGAGCCCTTATTAAAGCAGCGCTACTTATTGAAACATCAAAACTTAGCATCTGATAATACACACTTTCAAGTTGATTCGCGTTCAGCAAATATAGGTTTTTAACGTAATCTTCCGGATGCTTAAACGAATTGAATTTCATCAACACAGACACACCATTATGATCTGATAAACCTGTATTTGAATCGTGAGCGTGTGAGTCAAAAATATAAGTAACTCCGTTAACTAAAAATATAGATGTAGCAAAGCCACTTGGGATCTTTACCGTTTTCATAGTGAAGACAATGGAGGAAGTTCTCGGTATTATAATTTAATATTCCTGTTATCTCCCCATACCTAGTTAGTGTCAGGCCTTCACCATTAAATATTACTCGATCCGGAAGGTTATCAAAAGACAAGTACCTTGTAAAGCCCAACGTTTCGTATAGTCCATTTCCCAGTGTTAATATGCAGTCTAAATCCCATTGCGACCAAAAACTCAAATTCTTTATAACTGAATAGCAAATGGACCATAATGCATTGCATGCGCACCGTTTCCCAGCAAATCCATCAAAACGAATATTGCGTTGACTAAATGATCCGCAAACTATTTTTGCAGGAAGAAAAGGACCAGGATTCAATTCAATATCGCCGGCCATAATCAAAATCATACTGACACAATGAAGTAAAGTATAAAACATTGGAATACCACAAGCCATCCTCGAGTTCCCTGTGCATAATTACTAAAAAACTTTGTATTAGAAACCTGGCAGATTTTAGTAACATAATAACTACGAATTGCTACGCGATATGCTTCAATGGAGATCATTGCTAGGAGGGAGGAGACAATAAGGAGACAATAAAAACAACTGACCGTTTATCGTTTATTTATATCTTTGATCACACTATTTATTTAAGTTTCGAGCTTTGAGCTTTGAGTTAAGAGTTTTGAGCTACGTGTTACGACTTTGAGCTAAGCTTTGGTGTTCACCTCAGTGAACATTAGTTTCCACCAAATAAGGTGGCCCTCCCTCAAAGGAGGTGGCGGTTCTTTGCCAGTATTGAATTCCTAAAAATAAATGCAATAATTAGGTAATAACAGTGTTATTCCAACACATTGATATCATCATAAATTTCACTAAAAACAATAAAAAATGCAAGCTGGTGAAGTACAATCAGAGCAAAATTACATGCAAATTTTAAGGTAGTTTTCCAAGATTTTGCGATATTTATTTTTGGGATCAGTGTCTTTGATTGCGTTTATTCTGTGTTATTATTTGTCACGAGCCAGTTTATGTCTTTTTTTGATATTAATATATCTCAAACTTTTCGAACAGTGAAATGAAATGTTTTTTTAAGCTTTTACAATGTAAAAATATTTGAAACTTTCTGAATATTGGGACATTTATTTTTGCAACTTCAGTAAATTTAAGTGTTTTTTCAACATTTGTCTACCCGCAAAAATTTGTCCTGAAGTAAATCCAATAATGAATTTGTTGTATTTTTAAAAGAGTATTTTAAAAATATTTTTAGTTTACAACAACAGAAAATCCACGAGGTAGAGATAGGTGGTACCGAATAGTTGAGGGGTCCATAATCAGGGTACAGTGACCAATATTTTCCACAAATTATTTTTTTTGCCCGTTTTTTTTATTTTTTCCCGATAAGGTAAGGTATCATTTATTATCAGCTTAGCATCCATCTTGGTCATAAAGTGAGTCAACTTTGTTGTCATTATGTTGAAACATTCAGTAATTATCGAGCAAAGAACACCAATTCGTCACATGGAGAGCTACCTATACGCTGTTTTTATAAAAGCACTCAACTCTGATCAATTTTGAAGCCTTAAAATGTTCTTAATGTGTTCTTAATTTGTTCACTATTCAATACTCAAAATTCGAAATTCAATGGACTTGGTCGACATTTTAAATTTTGATGGAGTTGAGTTGATGTAACCAACATGATGATAATATTCTTGTTTAACTACGTTATGTTGCTTTCTTGGAAAATGTTAAAATATTTTCTGAAGAACAAACGTTTCTAAGCATGTTCTTAACTTTTAGACATTCGAAGTCTTATATTATTATAACCCTTGATTCTTATAAAAACAACAACATATATATATATATATAGGACAAAAGTTTTAGTTGAAAAATCTGTTTTTCTCCTCTCCTTTTTTCACTCGCTGATTTCTAAAAAACGATTATGAGCAATAAAATTCGATCTATGTTTGATGGAATTTGAATTCGAAAGAAATGTCTTCTAAAATTTACGTTCAGAATTTTGAAAGGTTTACACTCCTATTTATACTTTGCAGTTTGTTTCTTTCTTCTGTTTTTAATAACTCACCCGTGGGGAAGGTTTTTGAAAGTTTAAAATGTAAAAAATGTATATTGTATTTGACATAATATAATACATCTTTGTTTTGTTGACATTATCTCACTTCTCGTGAATTTTTTTCCCTAAAATAAAAATGGTAGCACAGTTGTTGAACTTCCAAGACGAGAGCCATTGTTGTTTATTTCATTTGTATTGAAAATAGAAGCTATGTTTTTTTTACTGAAAATTACGTAGTCTCACAGTTTTACCTGTACGTTGACGTACAGAGTGACGGTAAATTTTGTACGCCATCGAGTGTTGCCTAAAACAAAATTGGCAAGCCCTGCTTAGAGTATATAAACACCAAATAATTTACATGTTTTCAAAATCAGCATTTTAAAAATCCATAAACATTATTAGTTGATAACTGCCGTTGCTACATCTTATCAATTGGAGGATGATAGATTTTGATCAATTTTAGAATGATGGATTTATAGATGGATTTTTAAAAAATTCTATATAGCTATGCGATGAAATTTAAGATATGTTTTTCTCCTATTATAAAACTTATATTTTTCATCTTCTCTTTGATGTCGCGATGGGTAGCAATATAGCATATTCGGTTAATACTGTTAGTCAAAGAAAAACATCACAGGTTATTTTTTGTACTATTTTATCTAACATGAATTTTTTGAAGAAATCATACGATGGAAGAAGTTTATCATAAATGCTCTGACACTGCACTGACACTGGCACTGACTAATTTTGAAAATCAGAAAACTTCTGCTCTGATGTTCTCCAGTTCTGTTAATTATTTGACAGTTAAAATAATTAAAAAATTGATTAGTTTATAACTACAATATAAACAACTAAGGTACTTCCCTGACCAATTCTTTCTTGGATGCAAGCGTTCGTCAGTCCCTTTATTACCAAAATTCGTGACGTAAAACAAAAATTAAACCATAAAAGAGACTAAAAAATATTTGAAGAAGTATACTTGTATAGAAGTAAGCTTGTCAGCTTTTATACTTGAATTTAATAACGATTATGAATGTTGGATAGATTATAAATTTCACCAAACCAAACGACTACTGTTAAAACGTGAAGAAACCAGAACGTTGATCCCAAAATGCACTGCGTTTAAATTTGGGGTGAAGGGACGCGTTGGAAAGAATAAATAAGGTTCTAATATTAACATTAATCATATACTAACAAATTAGATATTAAATCTTTAATAGGCAGCAGAGAAGTTGAATTTTAATTATCGAGAAACGTGCTGAAAAGTTGTTTTTTGAATTGGAAACTTGAAAGTGTTGAGGGCGTTACCACACGGGCGCAGAGAACTGCGGCATTACAGAATGACTGACAGACAGACACGGGTAAATGAAAGATCAGCTTCCTCGCGGGGCTGACCAATAAATAAATAAACTGTCATTCAAAGTTTGATGAAAATATTTTGTAAATACAAGCAATATGAAAATTGTTAAAGTAACCCAGAGTATCATAAAGAAAAAATTGTTTCGAATCATAAAACTGTTTAAAATTTCCAAACAAATGATCCCAAGTTGATAGGTTAACTAATAGCATAAGAGGAAAAACCATTTTGATTGCAAAAAGGGTTTATAAAACATTAACATGAGTGAAAAACAATGAAACTACTGAATGTGAACCCCTAATAATATACTCAAAATAAACATAATTAATTGGCTTCATTTGGCTTAATTCATTCGTTTTCCAACTAAGTCCGCCTTTTGCATCTGGTGCATTTTTTATTTTTGTTGCTACATTCGTTTTGATGACTTGCTCCTGAATCTTTAAAGTTCCTTTTAAGTGTCCCTAGGAGAAAAAGAAAATAAATATGTAAATATTGTTCAGAGCACAATTTCAAAAATAGGGGAATTTACAGGAATACTTTACCTTGAATAAGTTGGTAAATTGTGGCATATAATTCTTAGGGAAAAATTTCCTTTATGCCCCTTTATATTCATCGTCCCCATCAAGTCAGATTAGATGTGAAATCTAGAAGAAGACTATAATAACTTCAATTTTCTTCAGGTAGATGAAATAAAAATAATCTGTAATTTTGTATTTGTTATTTCTTAAACCATTATTTCTTTCAGTGTCCTTCATCAGGGCTGCCAGAATTATTTCTATTCCCAGTTTTTTTGACACATTTTTTGGGAAAAAACCCCATGAAAACAGAAAGTATCTTTCTAAAAAATGACCTACAAGTATAGATAGTAACCACTTAACATAATAGATCTACAATCCAGTATATTTTCCAATTTCCTTTTAATTGCTTGTCTTTTTTATTGTTCTTTGATTCACTTATTTTATAGAAGCTAGCATGAGAATTAAAAGAAATGAGATCTACTGAACTGAAACAGTATTAACAAAGTAAACAAATTTAAACAATCAAGTATAAAAACACTTACCAAAAGGTATTCAGCAATAAATCTACATCATGCGCGTTACATGATACACAAATCCTATAACACAATGAAAAACAAAACCATCACTGTTGTGTCTGCTAGTATAACTTACAAATGTATGAGAAAAACCAAAACAAAACATGCAAGTAGTAAGTTGAAATAAATAAATAAAAAAGATAATATTATAATATTAATAATAAATCTGCAAGATTTCAAAAACAAAGTAGGCAAATTCATTGATTAGTGTATGCACGATTTTTAAGCAAAACCATGACAGCCAATTGCCAACCTCTCGCTCTTCCGTTTTCTTTTATATAGAAACATGTGAGAAAACAATGAAATGAAATTAAACGAAACACCCAAGTTTCCTTAAAAAATAAAAGTGAAATAAAAATCTTTAACTGCATAATTTTATTAGCAAAGCAAGCAAAGAAAATCCTGTCCAAAGTGATGCTGTACACTACACCAATTATGAAAAGGAAAACAAGAAAATGCCAAACGCTTGCCTCTATCTTCCAGTATAAAACAGCTAAAAAACGTTTATGTGAATGTGAGATCCAATTTCTCCAAAAGAAAACCACTCAAAAATCACAAGGAAGTCTTCACAAAAGTGGCTAGATAAAGTTAAGTCAGCCCTCCTCTCTTCAAGTTGATTATTTCGACTTCAGCATGCTAATACTTGACGGAAAAAAATAAAAGGTTCACTTACTAGATTTAGCAGATACACGAACTTGACGAAAGCTGCAAATGAAAAAACCGCCCTTCGCCAAAAACGTTTTTGCAGTACCAACACTCTAGGGAGTTTTTAGAAAATAAATTTCTGTTAAAATCGTAAGTAAACGTGAAAAAAGTTCTTGAATGAACAGATTTTTTAATTACAAAATAAAAACAAGTTGATTCTTTTGTATTGTTTTATTTATAAAATAGAAATTTTGCTGTATGATTAAACATAAAGCTTTTCTTTTGTTCCCCTGTCTTTATTGATTAGAAATTGTAAAAGGCGCGGGAGAATTAGAAGAAGGCGTCTTAAAGACGTATTAAAGGCGTCTTGATTAAGACGTCTAAATTACATCTTTCTGCAGACGTTTGAAAGACATCTTTTGTAAAACCAAATAAATCGAAACTTTTTCAAGACGTCTTTTAGACCTGTTTTAGAAGTGTAACTTTTTCAAGACGTCTTAAGGACGTCTTAAAGGCGTCTGAAAGTATGCGTCTTTCTACAGACTTAATTTAGACATAAATAAAGCGTCTAAAAGACGTCTTGTGCCGGCTGGGCGACTTCTATGGAGGAATTCTAGTTTTATTTTGTGAACGTATATTTGGAGAAAGAAAACAAGAGCAATTGTTTTTGCAATTTTTAGTGGTTTTAAAATTTGGTTTATGACGAAAAGCTCACGGTATAAAAGCAAAAAAGTTATTGTAAAAAAATAAACAGCTGTCCCACATGCTAGCTTTTCCCAAGATTCGCAACTTTTTAACCTACAGTAGTGTTTTAACGTATATTCTGGCATAATACCAACAAGAACAGAACTGGTGAAATATCGCTTCATAAAATTTTTTACTAGAGCAATTAGTGCATTGAGGACAAAAGTCGTATATCTGCTATGTCAAATATAACAGATCGATGGTGTATCACACCATTTGCAACACGTACCAAAAGACTTGAATCTTCCGATGAAGTATTTTTTATGAATTTCAATATTGTGGTTGCTGTAATTGATATTGTGTTAGCTGGGTTGTCTATGTATTTGTTAAAGACAACAAGACGCTTTCGGGAAAAACCGTGCTTGTGGTTGCTTTATCATTTATCTTTGAATGACGTCATGTTTGCTTCAATAACTTCCACAGCGTATGGAATAAAGTTGTTGAATCCTGGATTACCTTGCGCGTACGACATCTCCTATTCCTTCATTTCCCTTATCCTGGCTAACACTTCAATCGCATTGGTGTTAGCAGTTTCTATTATCCGTTACCTTTCTACAAAATACGTTATTCAAATGAAAACCATTTTAACCAAATCAAGGGCGTGGTTGATTTTGTTATCTGCCATTACGTTTGGATTTGTTTTAAGTTTGACCATGACTATTGGATCGATTATAAACAATGTGTACATTATCCACATGCCTGCTGCATTTTGTGACATACTTGTTCCAACGCTCATTCCCTACATATTTAGAAAAGCAAAAGAAGTTGCTCAAAGCAGGAGCAACAAATCAACACTTTTACATAAAACGGAAGTCATTAAAGCACTGAAAAAGGGAATGTATGGTACATTGATCTCCTACCTTCCCTTTCGGTTTCCATATTTTTGTTCGTCAACCTACAAAATGATGTACACCATTCAACTTGACAATGATTCCAATTATACTTTACAGTTCATACATTCAACTTGTTTTATGATCTTTTGCATGACTCCTGTTGGTAATGCTTGTCTTTATTTCGTCGCTGACCGAAGAGCAAAAATGAGAGTGTTGAGAGCTTTCAACCGATGGAAAAGGATGTTTTTCAATCAAAGAATTGGTCATGTGATGGTCCATAATCAATAAAAAGGGTTTTCGACGTAGTAGGTAGATACCATTGGCTCCAGGATGTAATCGATTTGTAAGTGATAGGGTGGTCACCAAATGAAATGGTTAAGACTCTAGGAAAAGACGTTCAAACGTTGTAAAGACGACCATATAACGTTCTAACGAGATGATGTGACTGTTGGAATTATATTGCTATGCTTGTGTTTATTGTTACAACGATTTACAAAGAACAACAATTAACTCTAAAATACAGCCCTCGAATTTAATCTTCTTTTCCTTTCCTTGTTCGATTTATTTTTTCTTTTATCTTCATTCTGCGTCATAAGCTATATGCAATTACTTTTATAATAAAAATATAACAATAAAAACCTCATTACATTGCAAACTATATTAGTGAAACATTTACACAACCTGCTATCAGGACGCGCTTTGTTTAAAAAGTGTTGTGAATCTTTCTCTTCTTGTATTTCTATAGCGACATATGTTTCGTAATTCCAACAAATATCTTAATGGTGGTTCTTCATTATCTATCACTTATAATTTGAGACTACCAGAAATGTGACCATCCTTTGGAATCACTACACAAAAAAATATCTGCCAATCACGCATGTCAGTTTCATTGTTTTAGTTATTAGAATAACTAAAACTAATTAACTATCAAGGATAGGTTAAAAGTGATCGATTTACCTTATTTATTGTTGTTTATACATTTCCGCCAATCGTTGGTACCCGGCAGATAGAGGCCATAAGCTAAATACATAAATGGGAGTTAGATGATGACGAAGAAAATCAACTCGTCGAATTGTAATAATTGTAATAATAGTAATAATGTAATAGATGTAATAATTTTTGCATTTTAAGTATATTTTGAGCGCATAATAAATGGGATAGAACGTTTTCAAAAGTACCGACATCACTTAAAATTCCTCGCGTTGTAAAATGTTTAAAATCTTTGCTAATTTCCATTATCATTTCCATCATATTTTACCTCTAGTGTGAACTTAACTAAACAACAGGATATGAACTTAATATGAACTTTAAACATAATTGTGTTTTCTTAATAAGGTATACCGAACCGTATTCCAGAGATAAAAGAGAATGCACAGCCGAAAGTGACATTCGAATAGTGGCCACTGTTATGGCTTTTATGGCTAATCAATCAGCTGAAAAATATGAATCTAAACAGAAACGAAATGAAGTGTCTCAAAGAGGAAAAACCAAAAACGATTTGGTTACGCAGAGTTTTCCAAAATTGCTCAGATAATAATAACCTCATTACTAAAATGCTTTCTGCTCTTCCGAAGTATGTCTAATATTAATAACCAACCATGTGCATCAGTCATTGAAAGAAACACATGTGTAAGAATGTAATAATCCTGAGTTCCACCTAGATTGTTGCTAGACCCGAAAGTTCGTATAATACGTTGAAGGTTTACGTTTATATCATTGATATTGTTCGTCTTCCGATAAACTTGCAGCGTTAGCAATATAACTTGTAGGTGGATGATTCATCGCATTTTTCAGGTGAGTTGCGGGGTGTCCAGCATATCCATCATACGTAACTTATTTGAGTTTAAAACGTCCAAAAGACAATATTTTACAGCATACGATATGCGCAAAATGTTTTCGAAGCTGGGCCAGTGAACAATTGGAAGCATGAGTAATGCATATTTTAAGGCAGGAAGTTCCCGGAACATATAAGACTTAATGTTCTAATTCTACTCTAATTATATTTATGCACAATACGTATACATACATTTTATCATTTCGGTGACGGAGAGTTATAAACATTTCATGTCAGACAAGCGTTTATTCAGCGACCAGTATAGAATGCTAAAATATATACCGCTAAAAAGAAGACATAAACGCTTTTTTTTTTTAAGAATATACTCTATAAGAATATTTAAGATGAAATTGGACAAAAAATTAAGAATATCCTAAGAATATCGTCATCTTGACTTTTGGTCATACAAAGTTAAGAATATACATAACATTTAGCATATTCATGTAAATTCTTTATTTTCAAACTTATTATCTCAAATTTAGTTGGTTTTTTCTTCTTTTTTACTTACTTATCTTTTTTTTCGCTTTGCAATCCCCAGTGGGAATAGCAACGTGCTATCGAAGTCTTTTGGTTATGTTTATATTTAGTTCGTTTATTTACAGGATGTTAAAATCTTATTTCTTCAGTTGATCGATTTGCAGATTCATTCTTTGTTTCTACTTCATCCAAAATCTGAAATTAAGGCCTCGACATTAGTTTGACTTTAAATCCCACGATAGTTGTCACCAAGAATATGCTAAGAATATATCAAGATGAATTTTGCCCAAAACTTAAGAATATTCATCTTGAAACTAAAAACACTATTCTTATAAAAGAAAATGCGCGTACGTATTCCCATTTCTGGATAACAATTATATATTTACATTTGGATATCAAATAAATAAAAAAACAAAAACTAGTGGATGAATAATTCATTTTCCATACTCTCTTTCCCTACATATCAGCTGGCTCTGTGCAGTTATTTTTCTTTTGGGAATATTAAAATGTAACAGCAGTATAATGAAAAATTTTCATTTAGTTTTCAAGATTATAAGCTCAAAAAAAATATATTGGAATAGTCCTCAAAACCCAGCCGGCACAAGATGTCTAAATTAAGTCTAAATTTATTTATTAATTTATGTCTAAATTAATTCTGTAGAAAGACGCATACTTTTAGCATTCTTTAAGGGCCTGATTATATGAGGCGGGTTGGCTCGGTGCTGGCTCGTTTACAACCCGGCACCAACTTGCTATTATATGGCAAAATTCAAACGAGCCGAAACCGAGCCAACTCGTTTACAACCCGGGAAAAAAATCAAGATGGCGCGTTCATTAACTGAACAACGCATAAGAAATCAGCGAATGTTGATTTTAATAAACACTTTTTTAGAGATGTCATCCAAGGTTTTATTGTTATGTTTACACAGAAAGTTAATGTTCCAAAATATTCTAAATTTTATGTTTTCCAAAGAAAGCATCCTCAGAAAAAAGTTGCTTATGAGAAAACACCAGAGAAAAAGTAGAAAAAAGAGACAAATTTGGTTTAGAAAGTGTCGTACAGATAAGTGGTGGGTGGATATGATGTTGGCTGTTGGACCAATAGAAGATTTATGGAAAAAGAATTTTAGACTTTCTTGGACAGAGTTTGATGAACTCTGTAACGAATTAAGACCCTACATAGCTCCTAATCTGCTCTCTCCAAATCACAGGGCATTGTCAGTAGAAAAAAAGGTTGCGGCAGTATTGTATTTTTTAAAAGATACAGGCTCAATGACGATGACAGCAAATGCATTTGGAATTCATCAAAGCACTTTAACTAAATCTGTACAAGAAGTGTGTGGTGCCATAGTAACGTACATAGTACCGAAACTTATCACTATCCCTAAGTCTGAAGATGAAATGCTGTCTAAAATCAGTGAGTTTGAAGTTGCATTTGGAATGACTCAAGCATTTGGGTGCATTGATGGCACACATATTCCGATTAAAGCTCCTATATTGAACTCACAAGATTATTATAATTATAAACAATTCTTTTCACTAAATGTACAAGGGGTTTGTGATTTTAAAGGTTACTTTATGGATGTTGACTGCAGATGGCCAGGTAGTTGTCATGATGCGAAAGTTTATGCAAATTCAAGTATCAACAGAAAAATGCATTCCAGTGAAATTCCTATTGTTTATAAGCAAATAATCCCAGGTGAAGAGAAAATACCAAACTACCTTATCGGAGACCCGGCATACCCTTTGACTCCATTTTGTATGAAAGAACACGAATCTTGTAAATCTAATGCACAAACACTGTTCAACAATATTTTGAGAGCTGCACGAAACCCTATTGAATGTGCCTATGGAAGACTTAAAGCTTGATGGGGTATTTTGACAAAGAAAATTGACTTTAAGCTTGAGGTTATTCCTACAATCGTAATGGCGTGTTTTGCTTTACATAATTTTTGTGAGAGAAACAGAAAAGTTGTTGATGAAGAATTACTTCAAAGTCAACAAATATTTCAAAGAAATGTTCAAAAATCTCAAGAAAACCTCCCTGATAAAATATATTCTGGAAATAATGCAGAAGGAAATATTATCAGGAATTTGCTAACAGAATATATTAACCAGAATTTACCAGACTGTTACTAGGAAAATAACATTATACGTATATATACGATATAGTAAATGTTTTGGTTGTTAAAGTTAAAGATACAAACAAACCTATATATATATGTAGTATATATTACTGTTGTTTCTGTACAAAAAAAGATAAAGGTCCCAAAAGTCAATTTCTTAGCATCTTATAAAATGATTCACTTTCTTGTGAAGTGCCACTTTGTTGCTGTTGTTTTGAACTGGCATTCTGTTGTGAGGTCATATGTTGCACTGGGTAAAAATGTGCACTAGTCGGCTGATATTGATGAAAACTTCCTTGTGGAAGATTGTATGACATAGATGAATACTGTTGAGGTGAATGCATTTGCTGCATTGACAGTTTCATGGTTTCTGCCATTAATTTAAAAGATTCACTCATATTGGACATTGCATCTGCAAATATTTTATTTGACTCCTTCATTACCTGGCACAACTCTTTCCGAAACATACCATCCTCTTTGGCTTCTTTCAATAAAATCTCATCTCTTTTAGATTGACACAACTTTTTTTCAAGATGTTTCCTTTTATCATCTATAAGCTTTGGTACGCAATTTTCATCATCATGGAACTTTCTTTTGTTATTACATGGTGTAGATGTTTGTCTTGAACTTTCTGAATCAGGTGATATAAACGAAAATTCATCTCCTTCGACATCAGCTAAACTTTCACTATTATGTAATTCGGATGAGGGAAAATTGGTACAGTTTACGGAGCTTTCCAATCCAAAATTTAATGGCTCAACTGATGCTGAACCAGCAAATAAATTTGTCAGGGTGTCATAATGTTCAAGTACCACTTTCCCTGAACCACTTCTTCGTCCAGATACTACTGCATTTGAGAATCCCTGTCTGATTTTTTTAATTTTTTCCATTATTCTTTTGTACCCTTGTTTGATTTTTTCAGTCGCACTTTTTCGTTCATCTTCAATACGTCGAATGGTATTTTCATCAGTTACATCACTGGTTATGATAGGAATTTCAACTGGGCCAAAGAAATTACTATAGTCTTCGTTCAACTTCACCAGAAGTTTTCTTACTTCCTCATATTGACGTGGCTTGTCAGCATTAAAATCTTTCCCCTTGTATTCCATGGACGTTTTAAATTCCATAATACATTTCAAGAGGTCATCGACAAGTTCATCTGTCCATTTGAATTTATTTTCGCTCATTTTCTTTTTTCTTCAACAGAAAGGACTGCTGCTCTTCCAGCTAGTGTATGTGTTGTCATTTACTGCGTATTCAGCTCGTCTACCATTATTGATTGATTATTTCAAGCTACTTCGCATGCGCCAACCGTTTCTGTCCCGGGATAAGCTATTATATGGCCGAGTCAGCTCGCCTAAAGCGAGCTGGCCCGGGTTGAGAAAACGAGCTGGCTCGGCAAGTGAGCCAACCCGTTTTCAACCCGCCTCATATAATCGAAATCGTCCTTGTAGAACTATTTTCTGCAACAGCCGGGTTGTGTTTAAAAATAGATTTCCCTTTAAACGAGCCAGCACCGGGTCAACCCGCCTCATATAATCAGCCCCTAAGACATCTTGAAAAAGTTACACGTCTAAAACAGGTCTAAAAGAAGTCTTGAAAAAGTTTCGATTTATTTGGGTTTACAAAAGATGTCTTTCAAACGTCTTCAGAAAGATGTAATTTAGACATCTTAATCAAGACGCCTTAATACGTCTTTAAGACGCCTTCTTCTAATTCTTCCCGCGCCTTTTACAATTTCTAATCAATAAAGACAGGGAACAAAAGAAAAGCTTTATGTTTAATCATACAGCAAAATTTCTATTTTATAAACTAAACAATACAAAAGAATCAACTTGTTTTTATTTTGTAATAAAATATCTGTTCATTCAAGAACATTTTTAACGTTGACTCATGATTATCAGGCGTGGATTTAGCGGGCGGCATAGGGGGTTCGAGCCGCCTCCAAATTTTGCCAAAAATAACCCTATAACACTTTTTTAAAGAGTTCTCCTCCCTTCTTCTATATCGAAAATCGAATAGCGCTCCATCATAGAGCTTTCGGACAGAGCCGCTCAGAGCTCATAAGTTATATTTTGAAACAACCCTTTGAGCCACCTTCCTATATTTTTTATCACCGAACTTGGTTATAACTTTCAGTTTTTGAGCCGCTCGCGAACCTAATTTACGAAATCGATAGAGTCTTTGACCAGAATTTTTATCGATGAATGCAGAGCATTGATCTTTCGTTTTGCGGTTGATGTGCTGGAAGCGGCTCAAGAAGCGGCTCAAATTTCTTAGGCTACGGAATCGATATTTTTTTAGTAAATTGTTTGACATACTAGGTGTATAAGCTAAGTATTATCTCATGAAATTATACATTCGGGAGAAGTTGTAGTGGTGATGATGGATATAATGTGCACATGGCTAGTTTATATGGAAGTTTTGCCACAAGAATATTCAGCATGGAAAAATAAATCAGAGCTCATATTCGGTATTAAACAACTACTAAACGTTCTATTATTCCATTCATGGTGGTTGCTCAAGATGGGAAGAAAGAGAGCGTGCAGATGGTCATTATTATCTCATAGCTTGCTAAACTCTCATAAATTTCTCTGGATAATAAGTAAGTATTTTATTGTTTTTATTTCATAATTTGTTTAAGAAATGAATAAATACCTCATCATTTTGATTTTTCACTCCTATGAGGAGAGAGTGTTTTATATAATTACCTCTTCTCCCCCCTATAGACGGGTAAATAATGTATAAGTTTTTACTGAAAAAATCGCTTTTCAGTACAAAGGCAAACAATATTTATCCGTCTATTAGATGGAAAACAGAACATTTACATCGATTCTTTCTGGTGCATAGCAGTGTATCATTAAATTCAAACGTTTCTGTATGTAGCTCATTTATAGATGATGTTCCAATGGACGTATTATTTATGAATATTTGTGTTCTTTTTGCTTTAAAAGCTAATTTTAGGCTTTAAAATTTGCCATTTCTTTCTCCAGGGGGCGTACTAGAGCTCAGTTAAATTTGTGGTGGAGAGTTTATTCATTTTAAGTAGAAAAAGAAAACCTGCAAATAACCTAATCGACACTTAAGGCTGAAAAGGAAGATCATGTTAGACTCCTCCACCTTTTTTGACTGACCTTGAATATGCATATGCTCTCTTGAAAATGAACATAAATAAGATTTTTTCAATAGGCATTAGCACTTGATCTGTATTTATATTAATTTTTGATTGATTACAAGTTTACACAGGGTAAGCTTGCAATAAACCTGATGAGAACATTTGAAAGTCACCTATTAGATAAAAATGGTTTAAGCAAATGTCATGCATTTGTAAACACACACACACAAAAAAAAAACATTGGAAATTATCATACATACAGATACAACCTAATAAATTCCTTTTTATATAAAATTCTCTTGAACAAGATCTTTATTCCCCGATACAGTCATGAGTAACATAATACAAGCAGGAGTATACATGTTTCTGCAGTTTTCCTCTGAAAGCAAAAGAAATTCCTATTTAACTTTGTACGTTCCATTATATGTTTTGTAAACCTTTGTCTGTTTGTTCTTTTATTGTTTTACTGTTGTTTCAATGATCAATTCATTTTCTTCAACATGTGCATAATAGTGCATCTTTATTGGTGTTAATTGATTTTTTTTCTGTTGACTTTCTGAGGGGTTATAGTGCTGTACATAAGTATGTTGGACAAAAAACACAAAGAATGAACAAAACACACCTTTTGATTATTTTCACTTATTTTGTAATTTGTATTAATATTATAAAAATATTGGAATATCTGTACTGCCCATCTTCCTAAATTCTTACTGCACTCTCAAAATCTATTTTCTCACTTAATAAAGTTTTCATTTTGAGGCATTCGCCCTCAGTGTCAAAATTTTATTTCATACATAGGTGTTTTTCATAGTGTGAGGTAGGGAGAAGGACTATTTGATATAAATTATATATTTTTCAACTTGGAAAGGTCATAGATTCTGGTTATTAAAATATTTCTTTCATTTTGTGCTCCTTCCATGTATTCCCACACCAGCCACATCAGCCCCTAAACTGTCAATTTAGAGATATTTGTAAATTTGAGCCTTAAGGTTCCTAATTGTTTCTTATTTTTTATGTCTTTTTTTCTCACTATTTTCCAATATTCTGGAAATGTTTCTTGAGAAAAATTTAGAAAATGTTGTTGTTGTTGTTGTTGTTGTTGTTTCGGAGTTTACATTATAATTTAATCATAATTTTCTGGATGGTTCATTATTACTGTTGCTTCTGTTTATCCTTTTGGAATACAATTCATATTATTACCATGTTGAGAAATTATAATACAATTTATTAATTCTTTATTTTATGTACTTCTCTGTTGGTGACCCAATTGACTTCTGTTACTGTTATTGGTGGTTGTTGAAATCAGAATCAAATATCGATCAAATTATATGTTGGAATTATATTGTATGAATAAATAACTATCAAATAAATGCTTATTATTTCAAAAATGTGTTGTTCTTGTTTGAATAAACCTGCGACTGAAACTTATTTTTCCTTTCAATATTATTGCTATGGTCGTCCAGCCCTACAACTTTATCCTATTTCATAGATTTAGCTATATCTTTTATATATCACCTGGAAATAGCATTAACAAAACGATTTGTTTACTGAATTGTAGTTGGCAAGGCTTTTACATGAGAAAACAATAGATATAGTCATTCTTGGATGTATAAGAAAAATTTGAATTGTTCTCCAATAGATAGTTCCTGAATTTCTATATAAACGCTGTGTTATGGCCTAGTCAACAAGTTTCGCCTCGTTTTCATTATCATAATTGCGTTTAACTAATCCGTCGGGAAACGGGAATAATAAGTGACCATCACTAAGTAATAAACTTTCGAAATCAGTTAAAACAATAAAATTCATTGAAATGAGGTGTAAAAATTCGGGAAGGTCTATTAACTGAAAGAACGTAAGTTTGAATTATTGAATAATCAGAACATGCCGCTTTATAGTTTCACCTTTCCATCATTATAATTGTTGGGCACCCCAAGTAAATAGCTCTTCTATACTGCAGACAGCCTATATGGAACAGGAAGTAAAACCGCGAGCTTTAATGCTCGGGCTTGTGTTTGGCATTCACAAGTAAGTACCTGACCAGTATAACGTTCCCCGTCTGCATACAATTGGATGGTCTATTGGATGATACGCAGTTAACTAAATATTACGTATAACATCTTCCCAACCCGAAATTATCGTTTCTGAAGCAAATCGGTTCACCTAGATTGGTCACAAGGCTTACTATTCTGAATTTGCTTGGATCCACCCCTGATCGGAATGTTCTGGTAAAAAATCGGGATAATTGGAATTTAACAAGGTACTGTTTTAAGGTCGGTACTGCAAAAAAAGTTTTGGCAAAGGGCTGTTTTTTCATTTGCAGCTTTCGTCAAGTTCGTGTATCTGCTATATCTAGTAAGTGAACCTTTTATTTTTTCCCGCCAGTATTAGCATGATGAAGTCGAGGTTGGCACTTGGCTGTCATGGTTTTGCTTAAATATTTTATAAATATTTAAGGAATCGTGCATACACCAATCAATGGATTTATCTATTTTGTTTTTGAAATCTTGCAGATTTTAATCATTATTAATATTATAATATTTTTTTTTTTTATATATATATTTATTTCAACTTACAACTTGAATGTTTTGTTTTGTTTTTCTCATACATTTGTAAATTATACTAGCAGACACAACAGTGATGGTTTTGTTTTTCATTATGTTATAGGATTTGTGTATCACGTGACGTGCATGATGTAGATTTATTACTGAATACCTATTGGTAAGTGTTTTTATACTTGATTGTTTAAATTTGTTTACTTTGTTAATACTGTTTCAGTTCAGTAGATCTCATTTCTTTTAATTCTCATGCTAGCTTCTATAAAATAAGTGAATCAAAGAACAATAAAAAAGACAAGCAATTAAAAGGAAATTGGAAAATATACTGGACTGTAGATCTATTCTGTTTTCCCCAAAAATGTGTCAAAAACCTGGAAATAGAAATAATTCTGGCAGCCCTGATGAAAGACACTGAAAGAAATAATGGTTTAAGAAATAAAAAATAAAAAATTACAGATTATTTTTTATGTCATGTACCTGAAGAAAATTAAAGTTATTATAGTCTTCTTCTAGATTTCACATCTAATCTGACTTGATGGGGACGATGAATATAAAGGGGCATAAAGGAAATTTTTCCCTAAGAATTATATGCCACAATTTACCAACTTATTCAAGGTAAAGTATTCCTGTAAATTCCTCTATTTTTGAAATTGTGCTCTGAAAAATATTTACATATTTATTTTCTTTTTCTTCTAGGGACACTTAAAAAGAACTTTAAAGATTCAGGAGCAAGTCATCAAAACGAATGTAGCAACAAAAATAAAAAATGCACCAGATGCAAAAGGCGGACTTAGTTGGAAAACGAATGAATTAAGCCAAATGAAGCCAATTAATTATGTTTATTTTGAGTATATTATCAGGGATTCACATTCAGTAGTTGCATTGTTTTTCACTATTGTTAATGTTTCATAAACCCTTTTTGCAATCAAAATGGTTTTTCCTCTTATGCTATTAGTTAACCTACCGAATTGGGATCATTTGTTTGAAAATTTTAAACAGTTTTATGATTCGAAACAATTTTTTCTTCATGATACTCTGGGTTACTTTAACAATTTTCATATTGCTTGTATTTACAAAATTCTTTCATCAAACTTTGAATGACAGTTTATTTATTTATTTATTTTAAAACAGAGTAGTACTGACATTTCAAGATTTTTACGAATTTAACATTTCTGTAAATGTTTTGTTCGTGAATGAAAAATGTTTTTATCTTTCATCTAACAAATTGGTATCGCAAATATTTGTGGTAACAAATTTGTTATTTTATTCTGGGATAACCAGGTAATGGTTACACCATGCCTCATTTTTTCAAACAAAGAGACTTTTAGCTGAAAAGTTTTCAGATACCAATCCATTCGCTAGACGTTTTAGTGCTTATAAAAGTTTTTAATATTCCGATTTTATTCAGAAATTATTTTTATAGAATTTCAAAATGGAGTTTATTTATTCATATATTTATTTCTAAGTAATTGTATCAAGCCTAAATGGGACATTGAAAATAGAAGATAAACAATATAAATTGTCATGAATATATTGTCGTAATTTATCTCCAGTTTCGAAGTTTCTTGCTCAAAATAAAAAGTGTGTAACGCCTGTTTAGAAGGCATCTTAAGATAGGTTTAAAAGATATCTAAAAGACATCTATGAGACGTCTTAGAAGACGCCTTTCAAGACGTCTAAAAGATGTCTAAATATAATCAGACTGCATTTAGACATCTTTTAGACATCTAGGAAGACGTCTTTAAGACATCTTTTAGACGTCTTTTTGCCGGCTGGGAATATCTTGGGGTAGATATAAAAAAAGGTATTTCGAGTCATATAACTTGACATTTTAATTACCAATGAATTTGCTCTATAACCTATAGTTGGGGAAGACAAACATTCCAACACATAGATTTGTGCTACCATTATTCATAGAAAATTCAACGGGTGAGAGTTTGAAAAAAGGATGTCATTCCAACCTGAAGGGCAGTCGAAGGGACAACTGGAATTAAACCTTTAAATGTAAGAGAATGAGAGAATCTAAAGATTATTATGATTCTGTTCTATGACATACTAGTCTCTGGATCCAATATTATACAACACTGGCAAACTGGTAACGTTCTCCAAACATTGAATCCAATAACTTAGTAGCATTACACTAAACGAAACTAAGTCCGAATAAATTCATTGTGATGAAAAATCTTGGATTAGATTCAAACAAACACAACAAGAATTTTATAAAAACTAATATTTCGATTTACAACGAAATCATCATCAGAGTGTTGTTACAAAAAGCTATCAAACGACAGTACCATCAGGACAGTCAATGAATTGAGAAAACATGTGGTTATTTTGAAGCCCGATAAGGGTAATGGAGTTGTTTTAATTGACACTCAAGATTATAAAAACTCATTACATTCGTTGTTTAGTGATAAGTCCAAGTTTGTGAAACTTGATGAAGATCCAACCTTGAAACGTTTGAGTTCTCTTCAATCATATTTTAGGAAATTATTAAAATCCGGTGAACTTAGTGAGAAATGTTATAAAGATATAAGACCAAAGAATGCAAGACCAGGGAGAGCCCATGGCTTACCTAAGATCCATAAAACCTTTACAAATATACCTAAATTTAGACCTATTATCGATACAACTGGTTCTGCGTATTACTCAGTTGGAAAATACTTAACGAACTTATTGAACCCATTAACTGCCAATCAATACACCATAAAAGATTCTTTCGATGCTATTGATAGGATACGGTCTATCCCGGACAATCTTTTCACAAATGGTTACGTTTATATTTCGTTTGATGTGGAGTCATTGTTCACCAATGTACCACTAAAGAGAACTATAGATATCATTTGCAAACGTATCTACCATGACAAGTTATTGAATACTACTTTGAAAGAAAAGTCATTAAGGAAGCTGATATTTGACACTTGTACCAAAACTGCTTTTCTGTTTGATGATATTGTGTATGAACAAAAGGATGGTGTTAGTATGGGCTCCTCATTAGGTCCAGTCCTGGCTAATATCATAATGACGGAGTTAGAGAAGGATGTTATAAATGATTTAGTTAATGATGGTGTCATTAAATTCTATGGTCGATATGTTGACGACACTCTACTTGTTGTAAAACCTGCAGACGTTCCACGTATTCATGAACTGCTTAATAAATTCGATCCAAGTTTACGCTTCACTGTTGACTATTTTCAAGATGTTGTTCCGCATTTCCTTGATTTAGAATTATGCCCGGATGGTATCACCATTTTTAGGAAAGATACAAACACTGGTTTATATACGAACTTCAATAGCTTCGTACCTTGGCATTTTCGAACAGCCTGGATACGTAGTTTAGTCAATCGGGCGTTACGTATTTGTTCACCTGATAAACTTCCAACGGAAATCACATCAATAAAACGTTTTGCATCATGGAATGGATTTCCTAAACGTATCAGCAATTCAATAATACACCGTTTATTGAACAAACAGCCTTCGTCAACTGAGTCTTTGGAAAATAACAATTCATCTATCGTTATTTGGTTCAGGTTTCCTTACCTTGGTGACATAAGTATAGCATTGGCCAAATCGTGCATAGCAAAGATCAGACGCAATTGCAAAAAGGATGTCTCTATCAGTTTTAAATTGCTGAATGACACAACGAAAGTTGATTTTTTCACGAATACAAAAGACCGTATTCCGTTGCTGTGCCGTTCTTCAGTCGTGTATGAATTCTCTTGCCCTGGTTGCCAACAAAAGTATATCGGTAAAACTGAAAGAACCCTGAATGAACGCATTTTAGAACATGCTTGGTTTGATGGAAATAGTGCTGTCCGCAAACATATTGATAATTGCACAGGTGTAAATCATATCAACGGAATTTTGAACTTCCATGATGAGTTATTCCATAACGTGAAATCATCTAATGAAGCGAATGATATCCGCTCGTCACATATCAACTTAGTAAAGCAGAACATACGTGTCATTGATAAAAGTGATAATTGGAGCATATTACTGATAAAAGAAGCTTTATACATTAAACAGACTCGTCCAACTTTAAACTCCGGACTCATGGCCTCTAAGGAATTGTGCTTATTTTAAATTCGTTTGATAGCTTTTTGTAACAACACTCTGATGATGATTTCGTTGTAAATCGAAATATTAGTTTTTATAAAATTCTTGTTGTGTTTGTTTGAATCTAATCCAAGATTTTTCATCACAATGAATTTATTCGGACTTAGTTTCGTTTTGTTTCTTCTTAAATTGTCATACGGACCCAGATTCTAGCATTACACTATAAATGAAGTGATTGGAAAAGGATATTATATACATAATACATATCATATTAATAATACATATTTGTCAATATTGATTTCAACTGGATTTTGTCGAATTATTGAGTTTACTCCTGGATATGTTGATAATGTTAAGTATCAATTTTAATTTAATTTTGGACTGTGAATAACACGATATTTTTTTGTTGGACTGTGAATAACACAATGTTACTTTATCCATTTTTTGTTACCGTGGATTTTATCAAATACGAGCTGTGAGAGATTTGTGGCCTGGGAACCAACCAATTTTCTTTCTTTCTTTCTTTCTTTCTTTGGATTAACACAAATACTTAATTTATTTTTACGACTCAATGGTTTTGTCTCTATAAAAAGCCGGCATTTTTTTATAAATATTTTACGTATGAAGAAGGTTTTAAACGTCACGTACTTTAAAATAGTTTTCTTATAATACATCTTCTTATACTAATACACAATCTTGCTTTTTTCTTACCTAACTTTGAAAGAAAGAACTTTCGGGAAATTTTCTCGGGAAGTTCGTCAATGGATATTTGTTTATGTTTTTTCCGTATTAGTATAAGGCACTCCGGTTTAGTGCTTATAATTGTTTTATGATATGAAATACGTTAGGGAAGACATGATACAGCATCTCAGACGGAGACTTCGAATTACAATCGAACGTAGCAGCTATTGACAACGAATGATGAATAGTCGTTTGAAGAAAAAAGAAGCGTTTGTTTACATTTTTTAAGACAAAGTAATAATAAGAAACATGTATAAAAAAACAAGTTTTTATTACGAAGAATAGTTTTTACACATTTACGACTTATGTTGTGTAATGTTGAAGGTTGAAGACGTATCAAACGGCATTTTATCCTATCTCGGTTTGTTTTTTTAGATTTCCAAAGAAAAAAAAGAAAATTTAGTAAAAACTGTGTTGAGCATGGTATTTTTTAGTACAATGTTAGAAAGAAGAAAGTCAAGAAGGAATAAAAGATTAGAGATTTGATTAATCTGTTGGTTACGGCCGTGAGTAAAATTAGTTAATACCGATGACGATTTTCTAATTGGAGATCTCTCTGTTCCTGGAATTTATAAAGAAAGAACTTTGAAGAAACTTCAGCTTTGAAGAAAGAAGCATTATTTGGAGGTATGATTCTTTTTAGGATTTAGTTAATACCTTATATCGTATATATGTAAATCTGTATACACTCCAAAAGTTAATTTTGCGTGGGTAGTTTAGTGTATGAGTGAGATATTTCACAATTTGTGAATAATTTTTCTGAGATTTAGCATTGATAATTATGAATATGTTTACCACAAAGACTGAAAGAATTTTTGGTTGACAATAAAGTTAGAAAGTGGAAAGAATTAAGAATTGGTTAGGATTCAGAAGCCGAAAAAATACAGCCTTTTATTTAAATTTTCTTATTTTCGTAGGTTTTTTTTGTAGCAAGTTGTTTGAGGGACTTGGAACTATGACGTCATTATCATGACGTTAAAATATATTGCCGACTACATGTCGGTCACAATTGAATTTGTGTGCAATTTTTCGCTGGGCTTAATATATATATATATGACATTAAACGCATAATTATTGCGTTAACTGTTGCCGTTTGGGGCCCATATTGGCTTTGAGTTATGGCTCAAATTGATTTCTTCAGTAAAACTTTACATTAAATATGATTCGACGTAAACATGTAATAACATTTTTAACAAACAAACTTCTTCCGTGTTCTGTGAATTCTATTTTTGGCGACAAAGAAAGGAGAAATCAATAGTTTTGCCTCAATACACGGCGTTATCAATGCTTAGTATGGCGGGTAAAACATTCATGAATCGATGAAAGATTTTAGGGCGGCATTTTGGACTGCGTTTTTGTATTTCATAGAGTTATTATCAAATGGTTAGTATAGCGTGTAAAAACATCTCATTGGGAAAGATGTAAAAACATTTTACACGGTATACTAGTAATATTATATATAAGAAAGCATTTTACAAATTCTTCTTGAGGTTTAAAAGTTTTTAATTCTCAAGACACTGCCAAGAACAGTCTATGATAATGTTTGTATATTAATGTCAGTGTAGACATTATGACATAATTATTCTACTTCTATTATTACTTGCATGGTTACGAACACTACCAGTAGTGATGCTTCTGTGTTCTTTATTATATGATAGTGGTATTCAGGAAGAATGAACCTTTATATTTCCATTTGCTCGAACTCAAACTGGATCAAGTTTTGCATGTGTTATACAGAAGTGTTGGATATATCTACAAGAACAACACATATCATCATCAAACTTAAAGACAACCAATTTACCCAAGATGGCATGAAAATGTCAAGAAATAACAAGATAAAAAAGGAGTTCCAATTCTCAGTCACACTTTTACAACTTATAAGAGGACTAGCCATGAAAAGAAGGTACAAAGTCACAGAAAGTAAATCAATGATAATACCTCCTAATCTTCCGTGACTGAAGGCTATACTTTCTAATCACATCAACATTAGTATTTAATAGATTTTAGATGTATGTAGCCAGAACTTGTTTTGATGTTAAGTCCACACAAACGATAAAGTATTCCCAAATTTGCAACGTGGATTTCCATTTCTAATTAAAAAATATTGCGGCATATTCAATAAAAGCATAATTTTTAATGTTTGAAACGACAAGCCTATCACCGAGAATTATGAAAATAAAAGCAAATACACTGCACCACAAAAATCTCTATATCTCGTGAAAGCAGACGTCCTGACTAAAGAAATTCACCACAATGAAGGATGAATAATCATTGAACTCTCATACAATCAGGATTTAGCGTAGCTGGAATAGATATTAAAATAACTGTTGTTGAATTCATGTTGTGGTTCGGTAATAAAAATTGCGTCTTGACTCTTCCCTTCTTCTTCCTCAACTTACCAAGTTTGAGTTCAAACACTTTTTACTCGATTACCTACTACACATGTGTGATTAATTTAAACCAATCCAGACATCGTTTTACAGGAAAAACCTTTTGATAAGTAATTTGATAAGAAAAACCTCTATTTTTCTCGACTGTCGGTAAACTCTCGTGAGATTAATTAATGCGCTTTTTATGCGTCAGAAAGACTTGTACCGAGGGACGCGGCTATAACGTTTTGTATCGAAAGAACAATAGAAAATTGAATAGAACAGCTGAGTGTTGTAATTGTTTTGTTTTTTTTCGTTTTTAGATGGTTCTGTGCAGCTCCCATCCTGTTTCTAATCAGAATAAAGCAGCCTTACGGCCAAAAAACAGAAAAACAGAAAAAAGGAACTTTCGTCCAATCAGTATTCTTCCCAACATCTCAAAAATATTTGAACGATTTTCAACAATTCAAGTAAAACTATCTAAACTATCTAAATTTCAATGCGGATTCAGAAAAGGCTTCAGCACTCAACACTGTCTTTGTTGCTATGATAGAAAGGTGCAAGGAAGTTCCTGACAACGGAGGCTCCTCTTGACATATCTATCTAAGGCTTTCGATTGTCTCGACCATAATCTTCTCATCGCAACACTGCATGCTTTTGGAATGGATCTAACTTCTGTAACCCTGCTGTTTAGCTATCTCTCTAATAGAAAACAAAGAGTGAAGATTAATTCAACATACTCCCACTACGCATGGTGTTCTGCACGGGTCAATACTGCCTTTACTATTAAATATTTTCAAGATAGATTTATTCTTCTTTGTGGATGATGTAGACATAGCTAATTACGCTGATGACACTACAACTTACGTTATTGGTAGAAATACTAATGAAGTGATAAGAAAATTTGAAACTGTATCTGTTAAAAGTTTTTTCATGGTTTGATCAAAACGGCAGAACATTAACGAAGATAAATGTCATGTACTATGTAGCGGAGATGAAAATACTATTGCAAATATAAGAAGAACCTTAATAAATATCTCTGACGAACAGACTTTACTAGGAATCAATGTAGATTAGAAGCTGAATTTTAAAAATCATGTTAAATATATTTGTGACACTGTATCTAAAACACTACATGCTCTTACGACCATACCTCAAGTTTAAACGAGTTTCTTGAAAGAGATAACTCAGTAACAATCCACTATCAAAATATCAGAGCTCTCTTAACAGAAATTTATAAAACTATAAATGCACTAAATCCGGATATAATGTCTGACGTATTCACAATTTCGGTACCTTACATTAATCGGAGGACACTGTATCATATGGTACAGAGACTATATTCTATATTGGACCAAAATCTGGCAATCTCTTCCTTCCCACATCAAAAATGCAGAAAATCTCTTTGTATTTAAACAAAAAATAAAGCTATGGAAGCTCCACAACTTTTATATTCTGTTGACTTTTGTTTAGAGTATTTTGTCAGAACTTTAGCCAGTGGGAAAATTTTTCCACAATAAGGTGGACATTTAAATGACAATATTTAGGTTGAATTATGGTAATATCAGGATCTCAAATCATTTTACTGGACATTGTGAAGTCACCTTTGTGCTAGTTCTAGGCCATTTATAGTTTTGATGACGTCACACGTAGGGGAAAAAGATTTATCGACAAGTGTTATTGTATTGACAACTTTAGTTTTCATAATGACGTTACCAGAACAGAAACCCTACGTTTTCGCGTAAGATATTTATCTTTCACGAAGAGTTGGCAACAGTCTTTTTTATCTAACATGAGATTTCAAAAAAATCGCGTTGAAAATGTAATGACTTCATGTAACAGATAAAACTTTACACTCTCAAATCTTTTGCGTTTTCAGGTTAAAAATTTATTTGCCGATGGCATGAAACGCACTGGTATAGTCATTGCCTTGTGAATGCATGGACCAACCTCGTACCCAGGGTTTCTTTTCGGTACGCGGTTGTTCATGGGCAGGCAGGGCATCGTAAAACTTATGACCGTTCTGACGTTATTACATGAATATCAAATTTGCTTTGATAAAATTTTAGCCCGAATGCATTGATTGCATCGTGTTGGTTAATTCCTCTTTCACCTTTTCATCATTTCTGCTTTCACTATCCCAATTAATTAAATACTTGTATAAACGCTTGCTTAGAAGTAAAATTAAGTTGAATTTTGAAAAACAATGTTTGACACAAATCAGATAAGCCCTGGGCAGATACGGTAGATTCGAAAAGCAAGTTCTTGCCGCACGTAACCTCGTGGAACCAGACTAGCCACAATGCATCGTGACGACGCACAAACTTTATTTCAAGTAGGATCGAGTCTGTAAATCGCGTGCTTTACGTGCCCTCACGTGGTGCCTACGCACCCGAGTGCTCTGACAAACAAAATATGACGAACAAATTTAACAAATCTGTCAGTCGAAACAAGCAGCAGGCAATGTCTACTTTCCTGTGTTTAGATTGGTTTAACAAAGAAACAAAAGCCATCAAAATACTGTGACGCATCTAACTGTTGTGGTAATCCAACCTGAAACTTTTGTCAGAAAAATACAAAGCACATCTGTCATGTTTATATATGTGTATGTTTTTTACCTCAGCGCTCCCTTTTTGTTTTTAGGGAGTTATAATAATTATAATAATTATTTAATTTAATAAAATAAAAAACTAAGAAAATATATTTAGAAAGATATTATTTAGAGAAAAAACTTTAGTTTTATATGTTAAAAATCTCCACAGAAAGGTGAATTTGGGTTGGCAAGTAAAAAGTTTACAATGTATGATATGTTCATAGTACATATCTCTCCAAATCTAGCTAGTTTTTAGAATGTCCACCCGTTATGCCAGTGCAACCTTATTTTTGGCCCCTTAGCTTCCTGACTACTTGGGATGAAGCAGTGGTAAATAGTTTAAATTTTCAGAAAAAATTATAGTAGGTAAGTAAGAAACCCTGAGTTACGAGCCTTTGGTCTTCCATCCGAAACGGTTGGTTGTTCCGCCGGTATACTTATAACTGGAAAGTTGACTTATCACCAGGAGGTACGTATGACATTCCTCTAACTTTCCTAAATGATCCAAATGATAGCTAAATTAGTATAGCATGTTGCAAAATAGAGCATGTTTGTTTCGAATTAGTAATAATTTTTGCTGCATAATTTAACAAAATATTTGCCCAAATTCTCCTTTTTATGGCCAAAATATTTAAAATGACTCATACATTGGAAACCAAACTTTCAAAATTTGTACCAAATTTACCCAAACTGTGAAGTCATATATGGGTGTGGTCAATAGATTTATGCTGAAGACAAACGACTATCGACAATCAATCACATTGCTAGTTTCAGCTCTTATCAATTCGTCGTTCAGAAAATAAAAATGGGTACATGTCCTGTAATAACGTCATGTGCCTGTTGGGAATAGTCTTAAAGACGTTGGAAAATTAGAGTTGCTTTGACGTCGTTTTCATGACGTGGGCATAACAACGTTGTTGAAATGTTAATGAAGAAGAAGGGAAAAACGTATTCACTAGAAAATGCATTTCAAAAGAAAGAAGAATCATTCCAAGTACCTTATTACACGAAATTAACGTTAATTAAAACCGTGTTAATTTGTGCCCCGCGTAATTTAACCACCCATTAATTAATGTGTCGTGTGATATAATCCCTCGTTATGTTGTGATATTTTTCAATTTTTGAAAGCAAATTGTTGAAAGGCAGTAAAAACGACAGGTTTTCTATTTTTATGACATTAATTTTACGGAATAAAACATATATAAGAATACAAACATAACGAGTCACTCGCACAGTTGAATGTCGTCGTTATCTTCATCGTCATCTGTAGACCCCAATTCTTCATCACCTTCTTCCTCTACCCCGAGCTCTTGTAAAATATTCTTTGATTCGTCGACACAGTCCCCTGTGATTGGGTATTCTACTTCTTTGATTTTGTTAATTAAAATCGAGGTTTTTTCAAATGAATCCCATGAAGCCAACACCTTTATTACGATTTTCAGCCCGCTTTGCTCAAAAGGAGACAATTTGGGTTTAACATGGTGCACCTCAGCTTCGAATTTTGCCCCCTCTTGAATGGCGTACCAAATATAGCAAGATAATTCTCTTGGGACATGACCAACAATAATTAAACCGATTTTCCCCCTTAGCAGAGTTTTAACAGCCACAGCGAATCTGTCGTAAGGATTGTTGTGTTCCCGCTTGAAAGTAATCTTCTGTCCCTTATAAGGTTTCCAATTCACAGTATTGGAATATACATGAAATAAAAACTCGAAATGGGTAGGCATAGCCTCAGATTCTTTGAAGTCACTCTACCGCAATTGAAAACCAACACAGTGCTCAATTTATACATTCGAATTCGAGAAACAAAACAAATCAAAAACAAAACAAATCAAAAACAAAACTGGAAAACAAAGTTCAGGATTTCTGTCTGTGCTTGTTTTCCGTTCTACTACGATATGTTGCTGTTTTAGTATTTTCAGAGAAAGGGGAAACCTGAATACGACCTATCTAAACTGTGCGAGTCTGTGAAGAACAACCAGCCTGAAAATATCACTGAGTAAGAACAGCAAAGTTTATCGGTGACGTCTGAAAAGAAGTTGAAACGCTCAGTTTATGAAGATAAGGACAAGCAGGAAATTGCGTAATATGCGTCGACAGCATCAGTCAGAGAATTCAAGTCAAAGTTCCCATACTTGTATGAAAGTACAGTGCGTTCTTGGGTCAAAAAGTAAAAAGAAAATTTAAAAGAAAAGCAAAAGGCAAAAACAGGACAGAGTAATGACTTAACACCAACTATCGGGAATACGAGAGGGTCTACCTCATTGCTTTTGGATTGCTTTTGGATGAAAAACCTGACATCAAGTTAAGCACGATGATTTTAACCCTTAGAACAGCTGGGGCTGGTATAAATGTTCATGTCGTCTGGGGTGTTTTGAATGGTCTAATCCGTGCTAATCCCGAAAAAATTTGGGAAGTTTATTGATTTCCAAGTGAGCCGATCCTGGGTTAGGTCATTATATCGCAGAATGAAGTTTTTGCGACGAGCAGTTACAACATCGCGACCAATCATTAGCAAGACTTTGTGGGTCAAGGTAAGATCGCAATTCCTTCATGAGATTACTCAAAAAGCCCTCCAACACAACATCCCTGATGAGTTAGTCATAAACGCAGACCAAACACCGTCAAAATTTGTGGCAACAGACAACATTACTATGGTTGCTCAAGGTTTAAAACATGTCTCCCGACGAGGTGCTACTGATAAAAGAGCTATAACCGTGACACTGTGAGAATCTTTTGATGGTGTGATTCTTCCGTTTCAACTTATTTACACAAGGAAAACAAAAAGATCCCTCCCAAATGTCGATTTCCCGCCAGGATTCTGTTTAGCGTTCAATGAAAAACATTGTGGTAATGAGACTGAAACAATTCGTTTAATCGATGATGTTTTGGTCCCATACATCAAAAAGGTGAAAGCAGAAAAGGGATTTCCAGTGTCACAAAAACGCCTTTTGATATGGGATGCATTTAAAGACTAATCGACAGCGAAAGTAATGGAAAGATTATCGGAAGTCGGTATAGAAACGGTTATAGTCCCAAAACACATGACTCATTTACTTCAACCGCTAGATCTAACAACAAATGCTGCTTTTAAAAAGTACAAAAAACGAGCTTTTAGCGAGTACTTTTCAACTGGTATAATGGAGGCTTTAAAGAACGCCCCTGCTTGCGATGTAACAACAATTAAAGTGGATTTACGACTCTCAACTTTAAAACCTTACCACGCCAAAATTATGACCGGTATCTACGATTACCTGAGTTCAGAGAAAGGAAAAGCAATAGTGAAGGCTAGATGGAAGGGAGCGGGGATACGAGAGGCATTAAACGATGCAAGATTAAACGACAAGTGCATTGAACTTAACCCATTTGCATAATCGTATAGCAGACATTAGCACGCACACTGTTTGTATTTAGTTTTCTTTCTTGTGTTTTATTATGAAGGTAATATATTACGACTTTGGTAACTCTGTAAACATTGAAGCTTTTAATTTTCTTTCGGTATTCCAAAATATACCTTCCAAATCATTTAAACTAATCCAGAGTCAAAACTACAAAAATCGAAATCTGCGTTAATTTAATACCATTAAAAAAATACAGTCCTTGAACCGTGTTAATTAAAGCACACTTTTAGAAAGTCTCCTCGTCCATCCGCTTTATGGCGCGTTAAATAGTCCGCTTGTTAATTTCGTGTAATAAGGTATCGGAAAAATTTTCCCGTCGAATTAACATCTTGACACAATGTTTACTGGTGCATACTTACAGTACAGCCCCTGAAAGATAAATGGGCATCCAGAAAATGGGTAAATTTCCGCATGAATAAGGTGGTAATCTCAGTCATAAGAAAATGTCATTCTTACGAATTTCTATGTTTTTTTATCGTCATTCTTGCTGCTGAATAAAATACACGGCGAAAATCTGAAATAACATTGCGGTTGTTTTAACGTCGTTAATGTAGCGTCCGATTAACGTCATATGCACCACGTTGCTGCAACATTATCAAAACTACGTTGTGGTAACGTTGCTATTAGATGTTATTTTGACGTTTCTTATCTGAAATTATATTTTATTAATTACATAATTATATAGGTTTTCTGGATGTCCTTGCCTCCTGCTCCACAAGTATTGGAGTGTGTTAATTGCAGTTGCAGAAGTGGATGCGCCTCAAACTGTTGTTCCTGTAAGAAGTCAGATATTAATTGCACTGGTCTGTGCAAAGTGTCAAGGCTGTGTTAACCGTGCGACGAATAATAATTATCACGATAATGATAACGAATTTTCAAGATTACAGAATAATGATGACCCTGACGATGGTGATGATGAAGACAGTGAAGAAGAACATGTTTCAGATGACAAGAATTTGTTATAGTTTTTTGTTTTTCTGGTATTATTAGTTTTGATGGCTTTGTGATCTCTTTGCTCACAAATCTCACTAAAAAGTTAAATCAGATAATCGGAAAACTATTAAGGTTGACGTTTATAAACTTGCAAAACATATTTCTCTTATGACTAAGTAACTTGTTATTAAGTTCCAAAGTGTTTCTGTATCTGGATCAAATGTTATAATAAAAACTGTGTGTCACTATTTTGGTACTTTTTACATGAACATGTTAAGACAGGATGCATTATCAGGACATTATTACTGACTGGCTGGCCCAAAAGACCTCAAACTCCGTACTTGTAAGCCTTAGTAGTAGCGCTTAAATTTAAAGAAAGCATGGTGGCCTCGAGGTAGTATTTTTTGTTCCATTTTTCATAATTTTTTCTGTTCTCTATGACGTCATCATTCCTAGATGTGTAACCGCTTTTTTTATCAACTTTTCAGCCCTCCAGACACCGGCCTTATAAGGTATATTACCGTATTTCCTCGAAAATAAGCTGAGATATTTTAGTTGGAACCACCAAAATAGGCCGAACTTGAATGAACAGTACCTTAACATGACATATTGGCATTCATTACTTTAGTTGGTAAACGGAAAAAATAGGCCTTTAAATTTCATTTCAGACAAAAAAATGATCCGCGGTTTATTTTCGAGGAAATTCAGTAACATCTATAAGAATTTAATTCGGTAGCGATTTGTCAAAAAACAGATTTACCTCATACACCTCCAAATAGATGTCGTCTTTAAACAGTCTGTATCACTACAATACAGGACTTTACTCAAACTGCCAGGCTCATATAATATTCTTCCAGTTCCTTCATCAGTAATTAAATCTTCGTTATGACCTGTATTTTGAAAGTCGGCGTCATTGAATTCCCAATATCCTAAATCAATTAAAAATCAAGAAATAAAATTCAATTTCAATTTCAAAATCGACGAAAAATAAAAATGGAAATCATGAAATAAAATTTCGAAGTCCAAAACAAAACGAATCGAGAAAATAAAATTCAAAATCAATAGAAAGAAAAAGTGCACGCAAAAAAAGAAAGCTATTTAAAGGATAAAGAAATAGAAGGACAGTCTGCCCTCGGTTACGTGAAATTGGTGTTGCACAAACAGATCTTAAGTAACGAACATGGCGGAGGTATCGTTCTGTGTGCGTTGTGGGACAAGGCTCGATAGCGGTGATGCAATTTGCCTAAATTGTGGAATAAGAAAAAAAATTTAAACTGATGCAATTCCGTTGTTGAAACATGGAACAGAGAGGGACATTATAACACATTATTTCCTCGGTGGATTTCGTTATGAAGCAATCGTAATGTTTGCTTCATATAATTTAAAACGAAGAAATATCATGTATTCTGAAACTAGGTTTAAGCAAATAATTGCTGATGAAATTCGAGGACCAGCCTCTCTTTGTGGCTATCGTGGCATGTGGCATGCCTTTAGAGCGTCGTATGGTAAAATTGTTGCTCGTGATGTAGTTATGAGACTATTGAGAAAGATTGATTCCAATGGATTCGACGAGCAAGACGCCTTAGGAGACGTACATACACTTCTATTTTTCCAAATGAATGTTGGCATGTTGATGGTCACGACATAAATGAAGGCTTATGGCTTTCAAATTCATGGATGTGTCGATGGCTTCTCCCGGCGAGTCATATGGCTTCAGGTTACCAGGTCAAATAATAATCAACACGTCCCTACGCATCTGTACGTTGAGGCGCTTAAAAGTTTAGGAGTTTGCCCAAAGCTTATTCAAACTGACTGCGGAACGTAGAATGGGTTAATAGCTGCAATGCAATGCTATGATATGCAGGCACATAGGTTTGGTTCATTCCAATCTAATCAAAGGATAGAAAACTGGTGGGCGCATGCCAAGAAAGGCTTCACGTGTTAATCGATTGTTTTATAGATATGGTTCATACAGGCAAGCTCATTTTGGGGAATCGTTTTCACATGGAGTGTGCTTGGTTTGTATTTGCCCCTTTAATACAAAAGGAATTGGATCAAGTGAAGTTGTCATTACATACGAGGGTCAAGGCACGATGCTATTCCTGGGCGACCGGACGAATTCTATTTCATTCCTACCCTATCCGGCCACGACATTCAAGGAATATCTGTAACTAGTACGATGTTACAGATGTTGCCATGGAATCGATGTATGGGACAGACGAGGATTCGAAGGATTACTTTTTGTACGTCATACAGAATTTACGAACGGAATTTCCCCCACTAGACTGGACAAATGCTGAACAGTTGTTCCTTGACATTACACAAGCAGCATGTTGAAGAATTCAGGAATGAAAACTTTGACGGTTCAAAGAAATTTATTTGTTAATCTATAGATTTCATATTTTCTGTGCCTGTGTTCTTATAGCCTGGGCTTCAAGTCCTCCGAACATTTGTCAAGTTTAGAAAGAGAAGAAAGAACAAAAAAAAACAAAAAAGAAAATTGCAAATGTTGGAGCTCAGTATACTTGTCAATATTCCGTTCAAATGTAAACACTGAAGTATGAAGTTTTCAAAACAACAGATTTTTCTGATGTTTTTATATATCTTGGGTGATAAAGAGGTGAAACAAGTATGTTAAAAAGGTGTAACTAAGGTAAAATTGCTAACATAAGCTAACGTTATCCCTAAATAAACATCTCATTAATAAACAAAATACAAAATATGAAATCCAAAATAGGAATACTATCAAATGATGAATGAACATAACACCTGATCAACATGCTTCAAAACAGAAATGCTTGTTTGTTTGCACCATAAAAATTCAAGTTCAGGTTGAAAAATCATCCGGAGTCATAAGAGATAAAAATGAAGATTGGATGGGTTTTAGATAGCACTTGAAGCTAGACGTCCTTGTTTAAAAAAACAATGATAAAGTGTACACAGCAGTAGTAGTATAAGATGTTTTCATTGTCAACTGCAAGTCTGACACACAATTAACTTAAAAGACTACTGTATTAACATGTTGAGAAAACTAAACAAAAGTATATAACAAAAATCAAGTTGAAACTTAAAAAACTTTTTGCTATTTGATGAAATCACATTGTAAAAATGTCAAGCTTTCCTAAATCCTGGTGATTCAGTGATATCATCACTGAGGTTCCTACTGAAAGCAACACTGTCTGTCACATATCGATTATTTAATGGGAAAGTGATTGTGAAATAACAAGTATTTACAATCAGGCGTTCATCTCTGGCGTAGTGAATAAACTTGATTTTTCCTTTACCAACAATGTTGTAAGTGACATATTTGGAACCGGTGCAAAATCTTAATAAATCTTTTATTATAATGTTTTGTTGCGTGTTTCTCCATTTCCTTTATCCATCTAAGTCAACAACCAGCTTCCAATGATTCAATAAAATTGGTAAAGTTATAAAAAACATCTTCCTCCTATTCTCTTAAATTATCACCTGAAGAATAATTCGTTTTGCCAAAATAACTGATGGGGATGATGGGGATGATGCTCTAGCTAATTCACGGCTTGCATCATCCACATGTGATTTTTAAATATCACGAACACCAAGTATGTCTATGCCCCTTCTAACCTCTACAATTTCTTCCAAACATGAGGAAAGGCACACATATTTCACAATGTCATTAACTAACTTTTCTTTTGTTTCAAGGGTTCAAGTCAATTGGGTGACACCCATGTCAAATCTTTCGGGAAAATTATTGATTAAGGTTGTCAGTATTTTTCCTCACAATTCAATATTTCTGATAGCTTATTTTGCAGGTCTAAATCTGGCATACTTGATATGTCAGGCAAAACAAACTCTTGATCCAATAAATGTGATATAACTGATTGCATAAAACATCTTGGGCCAGGGCTACCAAACACCAACGCTAAAGCAATAAGTTGTCCATATCACCATTTGCAACCTTCTGTAAGTCGTGCATAAAAGTTAATTCTTGATTGTCTTGCAGTAAATGTTGTTGAGCATCCTCAAATAGACACGAAAAATCTCTCGGAAGACCTCCTGCATCAACTCTATCTTCGCCAATGAATTTCACATGAAATGGCTTAACTCCGTTTTTAACAATCTTTTTAACTTTTGATTGCCATCCTGCCAAATCTTTCTCCTTCTCACTCTTACTAGTGCATATTCAGTGCATGTTCAGTGGGAAAAACATGCTTGATAGTTTCTAATATTTCACAAAATGTTAACTCTTTCTTAACTGACTCTTCTTTTGGTTTTACATCATCAACATTTCTGACAGAAGATACTTCACTTTCATGAGCATCATTTTGATTATCTTTATTTTCATCGAATGTCTCAACTAATGGAGGAGAACAATACACATTTGGATCATCCATACCATAAAAATGACCATCATCATTCTCCTGCAAATTTTTCAATATGTCATTGTTAATATCAATAGACTCATCATAATATGCATTATATGAACTTGTAGGTGTTAAGTAAAATGTCAACTGAGAGTAAGGTTTACATAACTCCTCCTTATACTTGTCTAGTGTGAAAAATCCGTTCTGTTCACCTGGCAATCCAGGTAAATATAAAACTTTGTTACCATCTAGGTACAAACGTACATAATCCTCTGCTGCACAAAACAATTGATCGTGTTATGCGTGCTTGTTTACAGCGGCCAATTTGATTCGGATGCGGCAGTCGATTCAATTTTTACTGGCAATTTTTTACCTTGTTATTGGTTTCCATATGCTAAAATCGTCAGCTCTCATCAATCCAACATTTACCAAGACCATTTACGTCTTAGTTTCGCTTTTGAAAAAAAGAAGAAGCATCAGACGAAGAAAGGGTTGACGTTGTTCTCTTCGATGTTATTGGGGTGGTGGCAGATGCATTAGGTCGTTTTCGTTACTTTTTTGGACACGATATTCTTGTAAGATCATTACTAAGGAACAATTGGTTTTAGGTTGATCTATTTGCCTTGCTTCGCCACAACATGCAGAGAAAAGATCCAATTCATCTCGCTTGAAGCCACATTTCCTGCAATGCAGATCAGCCATTTTGGAAAGCTTGCTCCGATGTGACTAAAATGCCGTTTCGCTGATCTCTGAATATTTTTCTTGACTCTGTATTCGTATTAATTTATTTTTCGATTTCGAATTTTGATTTTGTACGAACGGATTTAAAAACATAGATTTTATTTTATTTTTTGTGATTGAAGTATCTTTTTTACAAATTATCAAATAAATTTGCTGATTTTGAATTCTATTTCCTGATTTTGAATTGATTTCAGCATGGCCCTTATCGGTCACCGTACTAATATGATTCCTAATTTATTTTAATAAATTTAAAGTATCATCAAATTTAAAATATCATCAATTTATTATTATACCTCCTTTGTCGCAGTGCCTCCCAGATACAAAATAGTAACATGAACATGAATAATTCCCAGTTTCGTAATCAGCGTCACAATAACCCATTTGGCAAGGCTTCGTTTCGCAATGCGTGTGCTAAAAATAAAATTGGCTTGCATGTATCAAATATATATTATATCAAACAACAGCTAAATGTCATAATTTTAATGCTTTGCTGATTTTGAAGCTGATAAAGCGTATACAATGTTCAAAATGAAAATCATATAGTAAATACATGCAACAACAGTAAAATGCACGGTAAAACGGCGTTAATGTAGATGTTTATGCCGTTCCAATATCAAACGTTAGTGGTCTAATGCGCAATGTAAGGGAAATCCGCTATATTGATAAATGCGCAATGTAAGGGAAATCCGCTATATTGATAAATGAACAGTGCCTTTTTATAGTCACAGTTGCCCTTGGTTCCAACTATTTTAACCATAGTTAAGTGTTGTCCTCTCCAACTGAACCTTTTTAATGGTCTAATCTCCGCCCCTGAATTTCTATTGAAACACAATGTTATGGCCTAGCCATGAAGTTTCGCCTCGTTTTAATATGATATTTGCATTTAACTGGGGAATTGGAAGAATAAGGGACTATTAGTGAGTATAAAGTATAGCGTGTAAAAACACTGTACAGTTTATATTTCCAACGGAAAGTGTATCCCTATCATAGAACTCGAAAACCTGATCAGATGGCACATAGCATTGCAACCTAAATATAACGCGATATTTTAGGGCAAATATCTCGAGAACCATTTGAATAACTTACGTTACTTTGGGTGCGCGATATTGGCGATAGGGTGTTGACAAGATTTGGATCTTAACTTTGTAGACACGGGTGTGACGTCATTAGAATCTTTCATTGACGATATCTCGGTCACGGTAAGTTGAATGCAGACGATTCCATACATTTTTTGGTCAGCTTTTCTAGCTCTACAACTTGGTGATACTATCTTTTTGGATTGTGTGACCTTATTTTTTCTCAGCGCAAGATTGAGAGGTAAAGCAAGGGTAATGGGGGAGGGAACTCATGGTAGGTAAAATGAACCTGTAAAAAGTTTTACCCGGGATACTAGTCTTCTTTATTAATAGCGAGTGTGCATCCACTTTTTAGTTTGGTCAGTGTGAATAAAAAGACTGGTAACGAAATGTTTGTATGGGAAATAAAATAGTGACACTTTAGGTGCGTACAGGTTCATTTTACCTACCATGAGTTCCCTCCCCCATTACCCGTGTTCATCCTTATTCAAAATATAGGATGACGAAAAATAAAATGACACAAACCAAAAGGATAATTATCACTAAGTTATAGAGCTTGAAAAGCTGATCAAGAAAATGTATGGGATCGCATGTTGACGACAAACCGTTAGTGAGATATCGTCGACCAAAGATTCTAATGACGTCACACACGTCCCCAAAAATTTGAGACCCAAATTTTTCGACACCCCATCACTAAGATGGTGCACCCCAACTGACGTCAGTTATTCCCATTGGTTCTCGAGATATTTGACCCTACAAATCGCGTTCTATTTAGGGTGCAATGCAATGTGTCATCTGACGTCAAACCCTTTTGTAATACTAAACTGAAGACGCGTCATTTGCTAATATACTAATACTGAAAAAACGCTTCTCGCAGCATCGTGGTTTTACGCGCTCTTCATGAGAAAATGACCGTGAAATTTCTGGAAATGTATCACTCTCTAAAATAAAAGTGGATAATATCGACTAGTGTTGCGTGTAAAAACATTTTACATAAAATTATTTTACACGCTATATACTGATATGATAAGTCTGTTTATATACAAAAACGTTGGAATGACATCATATTCAACATAAAATTGTTCCATAAATATTTTGGATCGATCATTTAAAGGGGCTAAGACATGAATCACGTGATTGTTGTGTTTGTTTACTTTTTTTTTCGGTCGGCCATAATATTATCACATCTTATGCCTCTCCACGCGATTTGTGTTTTAGTCCCTTTAGATACTATTATCCCTATTTTTCAGTGCTATATCGCCTATTTAGAGATATCAGAAGTTGTACAGTTAAACAAAATGCAAGGCAGAACAGTTTTTACCACCTGGCTACTAATAAAAGAGATTTAGAAAAGAGATTGTGGACAATGTATTCTCCTACCTAGACACAATTAAACTTCTGAAGGATACGATAATACCTTCAAATTTCCCTATTTAACTTAAACGAACCATACAATCTGACGTTTCTATCTTTCAAACTGATTTATATTCTATGAATTGCTATGAATAGTGGAAATTTTCAGAACCCAAAACTCCATTTGTGCATCATGATATAAAAACCATGTAAATTATGTATATAACCAAGATTTTCAGTTTCTCCTTGAATTACATTCTACACTTTTCAATTTTCTAATCTAAAAAAGATATCATTCCAACACTATCAAAACAATATAAAAATGATCTTGCTACCTCCGTTTCTATGAAGGCGAACCTTAATAATAACAATCCATACACTACAATGAAATAGCAAATAACTAATCACTCAAAACTAACTGATACGAAAAAGCTACATTAAAAAATAGACATCGGTAGCAAAATGATGAACTGATAACACGAACACATCATAGGTCTACATCGACTACCTTGTCGGATAGAATAGTTACTGATACCTATCAATGTGGTTATTCTTTATTACTGAACTTAAAGTGTTGAATAAAAAAATAAAAACAAAAACAAAAATTTTACACACACTGTCTTCAGAAATTCGGGAAAGGTCTATTGGTTTTTTCAATACAGCAAGCAAAATCATTTTTAAATATTATAAATATATTCTACAAACCCGAAGAAATAAATGTTACCAATACTGATGAAATATCTGTTTTAAATTGTGCATTTTACTGACAAATAACATTTAAATAATTTTACTCACAATTTTATGAAATGATTTCGAGATGTTGCTTTTTTGTGATCGGAAAGGGCCCAAATAGTAATTTTGAGTTCCGTAAACGCATTCGGAAAGTCCATCATCATCGTAAGATGTCAGCAATACCAATATGGCTTTTTCTCTTGAAGCTTTAAGCAAGCATAAATTCTCCCTTTCTTGAGGTGTACCTGTTATGTTGATTTTTGCTAGAATATGCTCTCGATACCATTCTATCATTAGACCTTCTGTTTTCACAAAACCAGAATGAGCAATAACATCTTCTGTGCAGTATACTGGAAACAGTATTAATGAGAAGATCAACCTAATGTGAAGGATATAACACATTGGAAACATTTGATACTGAATAAGGTATTAGATTTTGATGGTCACAGTAGCTAAGTATTCATATTTCCTTATAAACTGCACCATCGAAGCCCTACAAAAGAACTGGATTTTATGTAATAAAAACACTTACAGAGGAATCATTTTGTCACAGAGTCTTACCATCCAAAATCCCGCATACACAAGAAAGAAAAATTAGTTTTTGAACGTCGTCATTGCTACATCAAATTAATTTCATCTACTCTATTCGCCATTCTCAAATAATTCTAAAAAACCTCATATAAGCGGTGTTTACCCAGTCGGCACAAAGAGGTTTTTAAGTGGTTTTAAAAAGTTTTTTTAGAAGTTTTAAAGAGGGTTTTTTGTTGTCTCAAATGTCCGCTTTCGAAACCTCTTTTCGAAAACGTTTTAAAAACCTCTTTTCCGAAACGTTTTTAAAACCTCTTTCCAAAACGTTTTTAAAACCTCTTCCTTATTCTTCTTAAATCGGTGTTTTTACATAATTCTTCGTAAAAACCTACTTAAAAACCTCTTTAATCGGTGTTTTTACATAAATCTTCGTAAAAACATGCTTAAAAACCTTTTTAATCGGTGTTTTCATATAATTCTTTGTGAAAACCTGCTTAAAAACCTCTTTAATCGGTGTTTTTACATTATTCTTCGTAAAAACCTGCTTAAAAACCTCTTTAATCGGTGTTTTTGCATTCTTCGTAAAATCTTTTACGAGGGTTTGGCATTAATGTTTCGGATTTTAAAATGAAACATAATCACGTATCTACTGCTGACATTTATTTTCTCTTTTCATGAAAGTAAGTCTCCATGTAAACTTTACAATTTTCTTATTAACAATTAAAAATTCATATAAATACAACATTTCTTAATATTTCTATAGGTTTGCCTAACAAGTTTGCTGTGAAAACCTTGTCACTTCATTCTGGGTTAACGAGATCATCAAAAAGAGATGATCGCATAAGGCAAACACACTCATTTCTTTTTAATCAACTAACGTATTTTACTATACAAAGGAGGTAGACCATTTCGTAAATTACGTCACAGCCTGGTTCCTAACTATAATCACTCTGTACTTCAGCGTAATAAAAGAACTCTGTGCAACATTTTATCGTTTCTCTTTGTAAAAGCGTCATTAAGATTCAGGTTGAAAACCAGGCGATTGATTCTGTATAGAGTACAGAGTATCAAGCAAAATAGCTAGAAGTTCAAATCCATTTGTGCATATTATTCACTTGCGCAAATGTCTTTTTGCGAAGCTATTTTTCTTTCCTTGATTGTACCTTGTTAAAGTTCGTTTCATTATTCGTACAGCCTGGACCATTTTTCAACCTGATCTACTTTCGGATATCCTTTTCTATCCAACTGTTGTATGTTTTGAGTGAGAACATCTAAAATGTAAATAATAAATAAAGCTATGGATTTCCAAACAACTTTTCTCAGCCATGTTCCCCCAAAATAAAACAAATATGAAAACAGAGAACTTTTACTTACCAATGTTTACATGGCATGTATGCGTAATTGCCAAACCAGACTTGTTGTTATCACCTTTCAGGTTGTATCTTGCAAGAAAGTTTACATAGTCAAAATTATGAAAAGTGTTATTCAAATAAACCAACCTTTAGTGATCTGTAAAAATTTGAAAGAAAAATTACAGCAATGATTATTGATATCACTTTTTTAATATTATTGACCAGCCAGGTATGTATCACAGACTGTTATGAAACTACAAGAGAAAAAGATCTTTACCATTTCTTTTTTTCCTTCACTCACAAGAACTGTTTCTTCCTACAGGGTTTTCACTATCACTGATGAAAAATTTGCTTTTCCATTTACACTGACAACTTCTTGTTGCAGGTTAAAAATAGCTCTTGATAATTTGTTCTGTCTTTTTGCATTATATCCATTTTCCTGTAATATGAAATATGACAAAATCCTGTCATTACAAAAGCAATACCAGACAATAGAGGTGTTAACATAGTAGTGAAAATTTTCAAAGTAGGTTAAACCATATATATCACACTTTCTATAAGATTTGATTCAACAAGAAAATAGAATTCCCACATGAATTGAAATGGAATTGCAAATCTTTGTTTATAATATATTAGCAATCAAATTAAATCAAATGTTGTATTCCAATGTTATTATATTAAAAACATATCGAATGTTTCTTTTCACTATTTCTGAAATTTAAATTTTGTGCTATGTAGAAAAATAAAATGAAGTAACTAAAATACTTATTGTAAAACCAAACTCATTAGTTTGTAACAAATAACAAAGAATGAATTCCTATTCAAGAATTTTCTGCACCAATTCATCATTCCTGAGTAAACAACAAAGAAAGAGTGGGTGAGCCTGAAAAGATTATAGTCATACGATTTCTAGCACATGTAAACAACAGATTAATCTAAACAAAAAAGCCAAATGTATGCAAATTTATATAAACAGTGTGAAGATTTGGGGAAGAAAGTCAAATATACACACTAATTTTCAACAAAGCTAGGTTTAAAATTATAAGATGATAAAAACGAGGAGAAAAGTTTGATAAGAAAACCAATCTTTTTATTATTTTGAATTTGGGAAAGGTTTCAATTCAAAACAAAGAAATAATAATAAGAACTTTGAATATACATTAAATCAGTGTGGGATCTTATCACAACACTTCAGTGTAATTCTCTGATTATGAAACTGGAATCACAAACTAACATCACCACGTTTTAGCAGCAGACCAATAGATTCAGTGTAATCTATACATATCATTCCTTACTTCACATGGAAGCAACAAAACGAAACAAAAACATCTTCGTTCGTCTTTGCTCTCTCTTCCTCGGGCAAAAATAAAGCTTTATGAAACTGCTTTATGATTGGATGTAGAATAATCATGAAAACGCTTCAAATACAAAATGTAAAACAGTTCCTTGTTATTGTTTTGCTCCATTGATTATGAATAATTAATTTTACTTACTTTATTGTTCTTTTTTGGCTTCGTCTTCGTTTCTTCGGCAGACTGCAACACATTATGTTTTCCCGCTCGCGAATCAAAAGAAGAAAGCATATAGACGGGGGCAGAAAAATGAATAATAAAAAACCTAATGTTAATAATTAAGTAGAAATTAAGAATTACATACAATTTGTAAATGTCATTTTACATTTTATTTAAAACAATTATTTTCACAAAGTAAACTTTAACTAAATTGATTCAAGCAATCACTGATATATTTTACAAACTCCCGGAATTAAAAGCGAACGCGATAGTTTTGTTTCAGTTTTAAAGAGGTTTTCAAAATGCGTTTTTATCAAAACCTCTTAAACACCTCTTTAAAACCCCGAGAAAAAACGGGAAGACATTGTGGTGTTATTTGAGACATGAGAAAAACCGATTTAAAACGTTTTCATAAACACCGCTTTAATAAGCAGATTTCAAAACTTCTTCAACACTTCTTTATAAAGCGGTTTTCCGGAAAACCGAAAAAACACCAAAAATAGAGGTTTTTAAAACGTTTTGTGCCGGCTGGGTACCTTTATGAAAGACTTAAGGTGATATGATAAATTATTCATCGGTTCCTCTGGATTGTAGCAAAATTACAAATTTCAATATTCAACGAAATGTTTGCTATTCAACTAACAAAATTTTAGTATTCAACCAACCATTTTGATTTTCAAAAAACACTTTACTTATTCAACGTCTAAAACACAGAATGGAACAGCGATGGTCTGCAAATTACAAACTTCACGACACTGATTTAAATGCAAAATTGAGAAAAAGCACTTGATGATTGATAGTCGATGGTTGATTAGTATCCAGTTTTGTTGTCTATTTGTCTGGAGGGGGTTGATCACATGAGCAAAGTCTGACAGATCTCGCTAATATCAAAATACTCTTTGTATTGTTGTTGATGTGCGATCACGTGAAGACGAGCCACTCCGCCTTGCCGAGATCTCGCTTACCCAACCATTTTGGCCGGTGTGGAGTTCCCTCCTTTATCGCAACCGGTGCCGCATGTGATTATTCCCTTACAGGAGTATCTGTTAATTCTACGACAATTCGAATTAAAAACAAAGGAACATCGATCAAACTCTCTGTTACTTTTCGATTTGTAGTAAATAATTAAAATCATGAATTTATTTAATCAGTGGAATCAAAGTCTGTTCAATTACCTTATTGGCCCTCATTCCGCCGGCCCCATGTTAACGCCAGCCCCTATTCTGCCGGTCCCAATTCTGCCAAGACAGTTCGGGTGTTCCGACTCTTTAGGGCCGACAATTTTAAGACTCGCAAACATTTTGACGAATAAAGTATGCTCCTGCCTTTTCGTTTGTAAAAAAAGCCGATATATCCTTGGCACGCCAAAAATATCGCCACTAAGGGCCTTTAAAAGGAGGAAGTGAATGACAAAAACTTAAAGTCGGTCTCAAATATGTTATCAACTAAGACATTACTTTTCGCTTTTATGTTAATTATTCTGTTGCATTCACCGCTCAGTGGTAATAGCAAATGAATGTGTAATTTGCTGACAGATGTGGATGGGTTCTGTATTTTAGTGAGTGATTATTCGTTAATTGTACGAGTAAAGATTGCGATTACTGGGCAATCATCATAGAAAGTCTGTTGAAAACAACTTTTTGTAGGAGACTTCAACAATATACAGAAACAATATAGAGTGAAGCACTGCAATGGTTGCTTTTAATTGACACGGATAAACTTAGCAATTAAAAAGACCAGAAGCCATTGCATTGTGAAAAAAAAAATCAGTTAGTCATTAAATAGATTTAAGTTCGGATTATTTGCAGAAAACTAGTCTGTATAATGTATTTTGTACCCATAATGTAATTTGTACTCTGCAGATCCCATCCAATTTTCACATCAGGAATTTTTTACCAAGGCCTAGTCATCCATGTTTATCTTCAGGTGTACAATATCATTACTTCAAAACGAACAGAAATGAAAACGCTGTATTAAGCAGGTAGAAAATTATTTTTTGCAGAACATCGCCATAACATGCTGATTTCTTTCTTGTCATGTGAAAAAATTATTTACACTTGCCTTGATGTCCCGAATGTAAATTCATTATATGTGAGCAGGAATTTGGTAAATGACAGAGACAGAAACCGCTGACCTATTCATTGTATTCTATCCGTTTTGACAGTTTTTAAACAATATAATGATTTTTTTAATCATAAAGTTCTTGATAATAATAAGCTATTTGAAAGTGCTACCAGCTTATAGAACTCGAAATGCTGATCAAAAAAATGTATAGGATCATATGTCTACAACGACGCGTTACAGAGATATCCTTGATCAAAGATTTTAATGACGTCACAGCGCCCCGTTCCTAAAATTAGGCCCAACTCTTTTTGTCACCCTATCGCCAATGTCGCGGACCCCCCAAAAACGTCAGTTATCCCTTTTGGTTCTCGAAAAAAAATTTCCTAAATCTCGCGTTCGAATTGGGTCCCAATGCATTGGTTTCACACTGACGTACGTAGCACAAGAAAAAATAATTTATGTGTGATCTTACGTTGCTGACTCTCTGATCTCTCTCACTACTTGCGTCTTCTATTTTGCGTGACAGACAAACAGACAAACAGACAGACAGAGAATCGGGTATTAATATATAGGACTAGCCGCCAAGGCGGCGTCGCTCGCCAACCGTGTAAACTTTCAGTGTGCGTTCTCCCAGATAAGAAAAAAATTAAATTTCGGAAAGCTATTTGAAAGTCCTACCAGCTTATAGAACTCGAAATGCTGATCAAGAAAATGTATAGGATCGTATGTCTATGACGAACCGTTACAGACATATGCTCGATCAAAGATTTTAATGACGTCACAGGGTCCCATCCCTAAATTTTGCCCAAATCTTTTTGTCACCTCATCGCCAATGTCGCGGATCCCAAAATACCATTTTGCGTGACAGACAAACAGACAAACAAACAGAGAGTCGGGTATTAATATATAGGATTTCTTCAAACTCCACCATAAATTGCGAAAAGTAGTGGAAAGAATGTCCCCCAACATGGTTTGGGGACGAAGAAAATTTTCAATTTCAGACCTCCCTAAACGCTCTATAAAACAGCTACTTTTCAGATGTCACATTTAAAGATATGAAAGGGATAAAAATTGACTGTTAAACTCAAATCTTTTTGGGGATTTTTTTTCTCATCCTGATATTTAGCTACAAATGCCACAAGTACCATCTTTTTTAAATATTTTTGGGTTTGTTTTCATCTTTTAGTGGTAAAAATGTCTGTCTAAGTTTGCCTTTAAAACGGAGATAGTCAAAAGTGGTGTCGTATGTACTTGTAGCAAACTTGATCATTCTTTCTAAATCTCCAGAAGGCTAAATTCTGTCTAAATCTCCATTAAACGCTCCTGACTGAAGCGCAAACATAACAACACTAGGAACTTAGATGATCCAGCAGCGTATAAAAAGCAGAGGAATTACGTCGTTAATTTAAATAGAGCAAGGAAAAAGGTATTTTTCCAAAGTATAGGTTTGGACGAAAGGAATAGCACTAAATCTTTCTTGTCAACTTGTCAACTTTTCTTTTCGGACAAACCAAATATCGGCTCAATAGACGCAATGTTTCTCAAGGATAAATTGCGAAATTCTAACTTATACGAATATGAAGTAGCTAAATAGTTAAAGGAATATTTTGTCAACATTGTGAGCACTCACCCGATCTCTCGTAGGATGTTGACGGAATAATCGATAAGTTGAAGGACCATCTGAGTGTTTGTTAAGATCAAACATTTGTGTGATGGTGAATTTTTCTTTTACACGCGTTGAACTCTGAGAGATATATCAAACAATTGTTAGTGAACTCCAAAAAGGCCACTAGTGTTCCAATTCCAACCCAAGCGTTACAGTCGGTTGCTCGTGAGGTTTGTGTTCCTCTATCTCATTGCATTAACCATTCAATTGATGTTGGTATATTTCCCAGTAAACTGCAGCTTGCTGATGTTTTACCCTCTCACAAAGGAAAGGACTCCTTCCTTACTTGTAGACCAACCAGCATTTTTCCAACGCTTTCAAAAGTCCTGGAAAAAATCCTTCAATTCATGAAAAGTATGCTTTCCAATATACTCTGTGGTTTTCGATCAAAGCATGATACACACAGCACTTTGTTCAAGTTGTTGCAAAAATGGCAAAAAACTATCGACTTCTCTGGGAAAGTGGGAATAGTGTTGATTGATCTTCCTAAAGCTTTTGATACACTTCCGTGCGACTTACTCCTCGATAAACTGGCTGCTTAATGTTTTCTCTAAAAAGTAATTAAAGCTTATGAGCAGCTATTTGAGTGGCTATAAAACGGTCAAACTTTCTTCAACTGTAATCGAGTGACTAAGTTTGATCCGCAAGGCTCAAGCCCTTAACTGTTCCACATTTTTATAAACGATTTGTATTTTTCATTGATTGAATTGACTGAATTGTGTAATTTTGCGGATGACAACACTTTTTGCAGTTACTCACGATCATATTAGATCAGGTAATTTCATTTCTCCAACAAGATGTAAATATTGTAAATATTATTTCATAGTAACCAAATTGTAGTAAATCCGGATAAATTTCAGGTAATGTTTCTCGGTGTGTCTGACCAGACAAGCTGTAAACTAAAAATTGCGGGCAAACTCCTGAAACCGAGCGATGGGGTGAAGCTGCTTGGGATCTGGATTGACAAAAATTTAAACTTCGATCAACATATCAGCAATATTTGCACTCCAGCTAACAGGAAGATAAATTGTCTTTACCGCATAAAAAGTTACATGAATGATAATCAAGCGTGAATACTGAGCAACTCTTATCTCAGTTTTCCTACTGCTCTTTAACTTGGTTGTTTTGCAGCAAAACAGCGGAACATCTCATAAACTGTACTCACAAGTGTTGCCTCAGAGTTGTGAACGGCTATTCAGAGATGACATTACATGACATGCTAAATGAAGATGGTGGAGAGACTATCCACATGTCGAATTTGCGCCAGCTAATGACAGAGGTGTACAAAACGGTTCATGGATATAATCCACGATTTATGTGGGGCTATTTCAAATCGAAAAGCCTCTCATATTCCCTTCGCTCATCTTACCTTGTTTCTATTCCACCTGCAAAACCAGTCACATATGGCACAGACTCGGTCCACTTCCGAAGCTGTTCTACTTGGAATAGGTTGCTTGACAGCATCAAAGATTCGTCAAACGTCATCACATTTAAGCGCTTGCTATCAACTGTTGATCTTCTTTGTGGCTGTCGAATCTGTCATTAGTTTTTAGACTTTAATTTTATTACGTTATAGTTGGTTTTTACTACTGTTGTACCAACTTAAACAAATTGAAATAAATAAAAAAATAAATAAAGTTTACACTCAATCTTCTCTTCCCACAAGTACCGTCTTCTTTTCTTTCTTTTTTTCGATGTGAAAAGTGGCATCCATAGTAATTTATGCAAAATAACATATCGGTCATTTTTAACGAATTTGAATAATTATGTCGAAACATAACACTGATGTAAAGTAAAATCAAATCAAACAGGAACGATCCAAAGACAGATAATTTATTTAATGGTTTGGCCCGCTTCCCTCATCCTCGTCGTCGCGACCCCTGTGGTTGTCCCTTCAGGTGAGGAAAATTTGGTGATTTTCAAAGACTCTATCGCCGGTTTTTTATTTATTTATTTATTTAATCTTTATTTAAAGTTGGAAAGACATAGCTTGTGTGACAAACTAATTAAATCCAACTACATAATTCGCAAAAATATAAAATACCAAAATGTAAAATAAAAAAGAAATGCTAAAATAGAATGAATAAGAATTGCACGTGATCTGGGCTCGAAGATTAAATTAAAAGAAAATCCACGCACTAATTCATAATTCATAGATAGAGCAACTGTGACATTGGCAGTAGCAATTGTTGAGTGTTTGGATTCGAGACTTGAATAGACTTAATTTTGGACAATGCTTTAGATCAGCTGGAAGGTTATTCCAGAGAAGCACTGCTCTGAAGACGAAAGAGTTTAAGAAAAAAGTGTATGAAAGACAAACGGACAGGATTTTTGTTTCATAGCTATATTTTTACAAGAAAAGAAAATTTTGAAAAATACTGCGTGCTTTTATTTGTGTTCATAAGATATTTTATGACCCATAATAACCCATAGTAGTGGCGGTGGTGGGAAATAAGAATTTTTCAGCATGAGAGGAGATTTGGAGGAGGCGTATTAAAGTAGGTCTTTATTCGAAACATCACTTTTTTTAGTCGATTTTTTAAAATTTTGAAAGAGACTTTAATTATATCGAAAATGATTGGAAGGTAATGGATAGATGTTCCTATGACAACTGTATTTGTACTTGTATTTATAACAGTAATAAATATGGAACGCGATAACTGCCATAAGTCTAAGTATGGCGCTCTTTCGTCTATCTGCGATGTTCATTCACCTTCTTACCCAGTGCGTTTGATACGCTGTGTGGTCCAATCGGTCCATTATGCGATGCTTTTATCATATTGTGTTGTTAATCTATTCACTACTTCGTGCTCTTAGTGTATCACGTGATATTTTTATTGTGTTACGGTGGCCCATTTTACCTATCACGTGGTATACTGGTTATATTATGCGTGGCAGTTTCATATAGCGTGGGAATTTCATGTAACGCGGTGTTTTTTTCATGTGTAGAAAGGACCTTAACGTTTGATTGTCTAAAGTATAGTTTTAAAATGAGAGTGAGAGAGAAAAACATTCCTGATGTCGGTCAAAGAAATGCATCGAATTTTAGAAAACCTTGAAAATAATTCATAGAAAAGTTTGATCGTTAAAAGATTGATTTTCAGTCAATTGAATTTTCATCAGATTAGATTTGTTGTTGCCAGTACATTTGTGACATACAAGCCATCAATTTAACTGTTTTTATAAAGAACCATCCAACAAGTTTGACTGCATATTTTTAGGATATTTTCCTGACTTGGTCGACTCTATTTAAGCTTATGCTGAGAAAATCTCGTTGAATAAAAATTACATTGCTTTTAAGAATATCTCGCATCATAACTTGATGAGTTCCCAACGGTAGATCCAGGCACAGTGGGCACAGACATGTTGCTAAGACGCTGTCACAACAGTCTTAAAGACGTTGGAAAGTAAGAGTTGCGTGGATGTCGTTTTCATGACGTTGGCATAACAACGTTACTGAAATGTTGTCACAATGGCCATGAAGAAGAAGAGGATAATAAATCTCTACGAAAAGTAGCCCAAAAGAAAATGAAATCATTCCAAGTTTCTGATAACATTTTCCATCAAATTAACAGCTTCATACAATTTAACTACGTCCACCAGCACCTTGTTTTTCTGGTGCATACTTTTTTTTCGACACGAGATGCCGCCTCCGTGTTTTCTTTGTGGTTGGCAAGATAAATAGGGATCCAGAAATTCTGAAAATTTTTGCATGAATTAGGAAGTAATCTCAGACATAAGAAAATGTCATTCTAACGAATTTCTATGTTTTTTCATTGCTGCTGAATAAAATAACGCAGCGAAAATCTGAAAATATATAATCACGATTTTGGGTCTCAAAGGTACGAATGGCCATGAACTAATCTGTGCTCTGCACTAATAGTGTGAACTGTTCATTGCATAGTGCGTGTTGTTCTTTACTTGGTGCGCGCTGTGTCGAATAGATTGTATATCAGTGCACATATTGTCTGGTCTGTTTTTTATAAAACATTAGTGTCTGGTTTTACACGAAACTTTCACTTTGATTTAAAAAGCATGTAGTAATAATGGAAGGGGTGTTGAAGGAATTAGTGAAACAGGAAGTAAAGAATCAATAAGAACAACAGCTAAAAGAGAAGGAGAAGGCAGAAAGTTCATCTACTACACAACGTACACAACACCGGGAGGGAAATGTTTTTAGAAGACTAAATAACATCTAATAAAACATCTAATAAAAAGTATCTAATTAAACAACAGAAACGTGGTCCACCACCACCACCACCAAAAGATGTTTTGATTTTTGCTCATTCGCGAAAATAAATTCTCGCGAAGAAATCTTTTACTTTCTGACGTTAATGTAGCTTTACGCCGCTACAGCGTTGTACTCACGTCGGTTAGAATGCCGTTGGCACAACATCGTACTTAAATCACCGACGTGGCAACATAAATACAACTAATATCAAATATTTTTTGAACCTCGTGGGCGCACTGACATACCGTAAACCTCCATATATAAACCCTGAATGAGTTCGTATGTGGCGTTCATGTGAAAGTCATTTTATCTTCAGAAACCGTCCAGCTTGTTTGTCAATCCAGATCTTTTCTCATAAGCTCTTGACGCACTTAGTTGTTGACACTCTTTTTTCCGATCCTGTAAGTTTGGTAATGAAAAAAACAAAAACAAAACAGATGGGCGTGTACATGGTGGTGGAAGTGAGGAGCGAGAACGAAAAGCTTCAGTAGGTTATCAATATTCATAAAGTTGAAAAATCCTAGATTTTCAGAATAAAAAGTCGCCCTCTTTTTTTGTTTTCATATGAAAACGAAGAAAAGAAATTCAATTTCATTAAAAACCACTATATCCTACACTTTTACGCGTTGGTCCGCATATTAGAGCTTCCCTGTCCCTTCTTTCATTCTTCAACTAATTATGAAACTAATGGCTGTACGAAAGTGTACGAAACCGGAAAACAAAAACATTTCCTGTTTCGTTTGATTTTCCTTCTGTGGTTTCATCCAAGGCGGCGACCCTGAAGGCTGTGATATGTCTTTAAATTGATGATAATAAGAAAGTAGTCGCCATTGCTACCTTCACATACAAATAATTTCTAGAATTTCTTTGAAAATTATATTCAAATTTTGCAAATTTGTGTTTGTTTTTAATGTTGATGTCGTGTGTGTTTGTGCGTGTGTATTTATCTCGTTTTACTACAATTTTTGTATTTTCCTTTGCGGCATATTTTCAACAAAAAAAAGATGATAATTCAATCCCTTCGAAGAAAACGGAACAAAATAATATTCTTGCGTAACAACTTATCTATCACAGTAAGATTTAATATCAATGCAAACAAAACGAAAACACTTCTTCAAAATGAAGTGATGCGTGGGCAATAAATTTTTTTACGTATATGAGGAACGGTACTGTTTAACACCAGTGTGACGTATCAAACGTGCTGAGAATCACAATGCAAAGACCAACCCACTTTACTGATAATATGGATCTCCATTACGTCATATGGTGATTCATATAATGCATGCTGCACATTGCCATACTTTGTTATTCAGTTTAATGCCACGTGATCACTGGTACCCTTCATCGCATAAATTTCTTGTTGTATGAAGGGGAGTCGAAAGAGTGATCTGAAAATACTTCTTATCCATCAGGATATACTCTATAGAATTTCCATGGACAAGAAGTAGCCTCATCTTCATGTTCTATTTAGTTTCCATAGCAATTCCATGATTTAGATTATAATTTGAATGCACACAACAAGCCCCGCCTTCTTTTTTTTGCAATTCCTGTTTCGATTTATTTATTATGGCCTCTCTTTCGAAACATTTTGACGTTAAATTTTTTATGTTATAAATTATTGAAGTAACTTCTGTCGCTAGTACGTATGAACATCCAGTATATATAGAACTTAGTAAACACGACAGCATCTCATTTCGTGAACAAGAACTCTAATTGAAAGGACTAACAGAACAGCAATGATGAAGTTTTTGTGGGGTTTGCTGTTGTTTCTGTTCATTTGCTTGACAACCATCAGATGTCGCCAGTATTTCAAACGTGCCAATTGTCGGAGCCGATGTGATGGTTCGTATCTTCAATGTGAGGAAGTTGCATTAAAACAGGAAGATATATTTAAATGTGGTGCTGAGCAGAGAAAATGTTCTCGTGGATGTTATTTAAAACCTGATAAATTAACCAAAGATTTACTTGAAGCACTGCAACTAAAGCTATGAAAACCGAAGCAGCCTGAATGCCGCGCTACCAAATAGCCTCTGTGGGAGGGGTACACGGAATAATGGATCCCGATCAACATTCCAATAACAACTTTTTTGGGGGGAAATTTTTATGTAAACACTTTTTCAGTTTTTATTTTGGTAATTTGGAGGGGAATTAAATTTTCCCTATTTTGACATTTGATTTGTTTTTCTTAATATTTCTGTAAAAGTCTGTACTTTTAGAAAACACCGAATCCAATAACCCCCCAATGGAGAAAGTACGTATTTACAAAGCAAATTTGATTTTATCCCCCTGGAGAAAGGTCTTTCAAAATAATATATAGCATTTTTTTATGTGTGTTTTTAAAATTTCTAAAAATATTCCTCTATAAACAGGTTATCTGCTTTCATTGCGTTTATTATTCCATAAGTTCAACTGTCCTATAAATAGAGTTTTGATTGTAAACATTTTTTGAAATACCAAGCAAATCTGATTTTCCAATTATTTATTAATTTACTTTTTCCTCATTCTTATTTTTTTTTAAATAAATTAATCATTTCCATGCTTATCGGTTTTTCAGTGTTAAAGATCTTTTGGATTGTCTGTTTGAAATGTATGAATGAATGAATAACGGGATAAGCAGTGAAAAGAAGTCTTCACAAACAGTTTCGACATGGTTTGAGGATCATGGAGTTTTTAAGGGATTCGTTCATTATTTTGTCATGGAAAGATTGAACGTACAATAAATTTTTCACTTGGATGTTGAAAATGATAAGTTCATCCAGAACGCCATTAATAATATCATTTCGATAAACAAAAATTCTACGAAACTTTAAAATGGCGCTTTAATAACCATAGCCATTTTTGCGTTAGTGGAGAATAGTGATCTATTTTTGAAACATATAGACACTTTTCCTCGAAGCCTCAACTCGATTTGCGGAATAACTTAGATTTCTTTATGGATTTTACAGCTTCATTGCTAAAAAAACTAGAACGAAAAACATAGCCTTTCAGGCCTAAAATTTTAAAAAAACATAGTCCAGCGCTAGGTTTTTTTCTAAAAATTGTGTAAATAATCTTTGTATCGCCAGCGCTATTTTGATACTAAGTGAAAGCCTTGAGGTGAAGAAGAAGAGAAGTTCGTTTTGTAAATACAGTGTGCTGTGTCATTCAGTTTAAAAGTGCCAGATTAGCCGACATATCACAACGAAGAACAGTTAGAGTAAAGGGGGATGCCTAATGGAAAACATTAGACATATGATAGAAGATTAACTGATTGAAATCAGAAAAACGACTCCTATGAATAACTTGCTTGTTAACTGTGTTGAATGAACACAACAAACAAGATATGGCAGGCTCTTTCTCATCCAAATCATCATTATCAGCGTTGTTGTTGTTGTTGTTGTTGTTGTCCCGTTAGGTTGCGTACGTGCAATATTGCGTTAGAATTACTGAATGTTTAGGATTGATTGAAGTAAATTAGAGGTTTGCTTGGTTGATTTGGAACGGAGATGTTATTCCTTGATCATTGTTCACATGTTCAAAATAGTGTCGGCGTCTAAGTCGTTACCAACAAGATCGTCATCAATGTCATCACAGAACTCGGACGGTCTGCCAAAGATGTCATCAGCTGTGATTATTTCTTCTTGGTTGACGTTACGAACATTCATTGTTACTTTTGGCAGGTTTCGCTTAATTATGCTCTCGTCTAGATTAAGTGATTCTATTTCCAGGATGACATCTGCAAAATCACTAATCGATACTGCGTTATTATCATCAATGAATTGACAATCAATGACATTGTTGAAGCTCATATATCTTTTCAACATCACACGTTCGTCTCCCTTTTTCTCAAATGATTCAGCAGTGACACTAATGAGGTTGGTGTTGGCTCCATGATGACTTCAATGACGTTCGAAACTTCTTGATCATCAAAAGTAAAGGTAATATCAGTTTCAGAAGCTTCGTCGGACACTTGATCACCATCATCACTATGGCTACCATCATCACTATGGCTACCCTTATTGTTGTCTTCACTATCATCATCATCATCATCATCATCATCACCATCATCATCATCACCATCATCATCAATGGAATTATCAACTTCAAAATCATCTTCGTAAGAAATCATTTGAACATCTGCTTCACTTGTTAATTCTTGTTTTTCTTCATTTTCATCTGTAGTTGCTGCTACTTTCTTTTCATCTTCAGCAAATTTTCATCTGTTTGAGGTTAATCAGTTAGCGTTTTGTTAAGTTGTTCCAATTTCTTGGTCTTCATTGAAGCAGTTCTTCTGTTTCTGTTCTTATTGGGACAACTTCTCTTGCAATTCATTCAATTTCCTCTGAGCATCTTCATTTTAACATTTTAAATCAATCTCATTTTTACGACATTTCTGCTTTCAAGGAAGCAATCTCTTCATCTTTGCTTTTCCTTTCATTTATCAACTTCTTGTTTTCTTCTTTTAAGCCTTTGATTTCGATTAACTTTTCGAGAAGATTTTCATTTTTAACAATCATGAGCAAGGTATATGAACAAGTAATATTTACTTAGTTCTCCACGATCAACATACGAAATGATATACAAGAAGCCTTGAATAATACTGAAGTAACTTAATCCGTATTTGGTGATTACTGTATATAATAGTGGACCTGGTATTAATGGAAAAACTACAATTTCTCGAAGTTATTCCTTAGTCTCGAAGTTAGCCCAAAGAAGCGCAGCGCATGTGTTTCAAAATACTGCGATTCTTTTACGAAATACTGCGACTCTTTCTCGAAAATAACTGCGATTTTGGACCCCATTTGGTAGATACGCTAAAAAATCATCAACGCTGGGACTAAATATATGTCTACCATATTGAGAACACTTTGTGCCTATCTTATGAAATTTTAACTCAATTTACCAAATAAGTTAGGACATTTGGGTAGCGGGATGAATACGAATATCATGTTGAAAATCTGACGTGACTTGGCAAGTGAAAACATCTCAAAATGCGCAACTTTCTTTTGCGGACTATATGGAAACATATTCGGTCCGTGAGATACCGATCAATTTTGACGCCAAACAAATATGGCGAGATCCACAGCTAACGTGTCACAGCTAGCTCATATCTAAAGAATCGAAAAGTGCACTATTATTGGGAAGAAACCTTCTTTTGAGAACAACAATATTCCAAATTTTAAACTGATAAATAAACAGTTTTGTTGTTGGGTATAGTAGTTTGTGTGTTTTGTCTATCAAGGCTCCCTGGATATGTGCTTCAGGCTTGTATTTCATTGTATTGATCTTGAAAATTGCAATTCCTTACTCACATAGGTTGTATATACTTGTTTCCGTTATTTTTGAATCACTATAATATTTTTAAACCAAACACAAATATTTTGCTGACTTCCTGGGAAATAACATTTTTGACGTAGCAGTCTTTTTAGACAACACTTGTTATGAACAGAGATACCTTAAGGGGGTTAATTTTTTGTTAGGCATTTTCCAAAAAACTAAATCCGTACGAAATTTAATACAGATGAAAAACAACGAAAAATTTCTGAAAAATGAAAACGAAGGGCAAAAACTAAGTTGACCAACTGTGATATTATTTGTGATTCTTCAAAAATACTTACTATTGTCATCCATGCAATTAAAGCAGATTTCCATTCAACTAATATGTGCGAGCGGGCGGGAAAAGTAACGTCGAGTGATGTCATGCTCGTGTACTAAACCGAGCGGACATTGAAAATTCTAACTTTATTTTTGTGCCCGCTCCCACAAATTAGTTGATTGGAAACCCGGCTTAAATCAGTGTGAACTTTTGAAAAATTTGTCAATCCATGTGAAAATTATTTAATTCATATAATTAGGTATCTCCGAAACTTGAGGCTTGAAAAGTGTGCCATCAACTAATGTCTACAATATGGATAAAGTTAATATCAGGGTTTTTGTGAGCCGCAAAATTTAATTCCACGAAATTTTAAAATGTTTCAACCATGAACAGCGAAATTTAAAACTTTATCATGAAATCCACGTATTAGTCAGTTTCTTGTGAAACTGATCCAAATTTTGCGTAAGTCGAAGATTATGGTTCAGTAAATTCTATGTATAAATTCAGTAAGTTCTATAGAATACTTCTGGCGTACAGATTCATTGAGCTTAAATTAAAAAGATGTTGCTTGGAAGTTTATGTATTATGAAAATAACATTTGAGTTATGTTAAAGATATGTAGCTAAGGGCTAGGGTTAGACCCTATATGCACCTGGCGTCTCTTCTCTCTGTGTGTCCCCTACCCCTCCTGGTGTTGGTGTTATTGCTCGCTCAGCGCAGCCTCTTCCTCCAGCCAGTTTCCATTTAATACGACATTTCTTGTATGCTTTTTGTTAAGAAGAAAATGAGTATTTTAGTTCATAATTTCTTAATTTTATGTATAGTGAATTTAGTTCTAAAAGTTTTTTCTTAAATGAGTTTCTTTTTTCAAAAACGAATATAAGTATATATACCTAGCGGTATATAAAAATACAGAACATCCCGAAAGAAACTTTATATACGCCTTTGCGATGGGAAAAAGATTTAGATGTTACACATCTGAAGTCATTATAATTTATTTTTGTTTTCAATGCAATTTCCTTTTATATATATAACATATGGTTGAAGGCTCTTAACTTCTAAAGGCACTGTCTCTTCGTGAAAGCTAATCTTACGTTTGACTCCCAAAGTTTCTTTCGGGCTGTAATGTATATGTGTATTTTTAATGTTCCAACATTCGAATAAGCATTTGAAATGTTATGAAATTCGATTTTTATCTTTTGAGGCCGGTTTACATGTACAGTAGAATCCCGTTTAGTCGTACCCCAGGTACTTGGACATTTGCTAAGTCGGACAGATTTCTTGTCCCCCTTGGATTTGACGATCCTAATCAAGCCAAAATATTCCACTTAAGTCGTACCCCGGATAACTCGGAACATTTTTCTCGGTCCCTTTGGTAAATAAAACCTCGTGCAACCCGGACGTTCTGAAAATCGTAGGTCAAATGATTCGAAGTTGAATTCGAATTCTTGCAAATTTTATGAAAATCACACGATTTCCTGAGAGCATTTATTCTCTAATTTCAACATGGCGTCACGCAGTGCAGAAAAGCGGAAAGTACCATTACTTTTCGCTACAACGATAAAAATCGCTTGCTTCTACATTTTCCACCTAGTGGAGATTCGCCGTAAAAGCACTCTTCAAAATTTTTGCAATAGTTATTTATTTATTTTTTTGCTTTTATTTGAATTTCAGTAAGATCAGATGGCTTTTTTCATTTTATGACCGACCTTAGCCAAATGTTTTTGGTTAGTATTGAGTAATCTCAATTCTCCCCTTCTGATTTAATTTGCTGTTATTTCTTAAAAAGCCTTTTGGAAATCATTCAAAGGTTTTTGAGCTACCATTTATATTATAAAATCATTATACAGAAATTATGTGCACATCGAATCATTACTGCTGACTTACGGCCATTTATGACTGTTTTATATTGTCTTCCAAATGCTCGTTTTATGATAAATATTGATGAAAGTTTTTGATAATCCACGAAAATTACTTCCTGCGAAATTCACTACTTTCCATCACTCGCTAAAAATTTCTTCCTGCTAAATATTCTGACAATAAAATAAGCCAAAAGTACTTGAATTTGTGTGAACTAAATATCAATTATTCGATCCCACCAATGAGTAACCAGTATTCACAATGAATCAGAGACTGCAGGATTATAACAGAGAAAAATAAACGCGTAATGAAAAATTGGATAGTACATATTTTAATCTATCTGTTTGTGAGTTAGGAAAAAACACTTCAAAAGCTATTATAGCAAGTGAAAAAAGACTTCAAGAATAGAACTTTTCAATGAATAATATTTGGTAATATCTGTACTGTATAATAGTATTTAAATACAGTATAACCCCGTTAAGTCGGACTCTCAGGGGACCGAATAATCGGTCTGACTTATCGGGAGTCCGACCTATCCGAACTTCGTCTTAAGTCAGACTCTACTTATTTAGTCCGAAGGGGGACAAGGTTTTAGTCCGACTTAAAGAAAAGTCTGACTTAAACCGTGTCCGACTTAACGGGGTTATACTGTATTAAACTGAGGATATATATATTACTATTATATATATATATATATATATATATATATATAAGGTAAACGCTTTAATGCTGTTGTGTTTATTAGCACGAATATCTCGATACCTGATATATTTTAACGACTCAATGATTATTACGGTAGCAGCGAAAGCGAATACTGTATTAAAACACCCTTGGACTGCTACTCCTCCGGCCGAAATGGCAGTTGGCCTACGCCTTAGACTCTGCGAAATTCCCTTTACGAAACTATATAATTGTATGAATGAACGCAGGCTAGAAATTTTCAAAAGCTTCTCAAAACATTCAGTAAGTATTTTGGTATTTACCAGTTATTCACGAAAAAATGGATGTTATTCCCATGAAATACAAAAAGGAGGATTTCAGTTACTTCCAATGCGAAGTATATCACTTGAAATTAAGTATTATTTTGTTGCCGAGGCATTCGTTCGGCTCATCTACAGTTCATGATGAGAAACTTCATCAGAAGCAGTTCTTACTTTAACTCTATTAAACGGCTTTCTTATAAGTATTCTTGTTTGTTATTTGAACGTTTTTGTTTACTTTGTTTGAAAAAGTTTAAAACCCAGTATTTCGGATGGATTTTTCGTTTTCAGTTATTAATAATATTTTTTTCGATGAAGACATTTTTTTTTTCGTTTTTATTTTAAAATAAGGTAAGTATCCATGGTTACAGCTCACACATGTATATTTCTTTTGTTTTAAGCAATGCTGTTTCTTTATTATAACCATTGACGTATTGGACGTCCATGTTATAACCTTGTTTACACTTAACAAAGTTTAAAACTCGGATAAGATTAGTTTTGAAATTCTGCTACCGTTTTGCACCATATGGTTCTTGTTGTCTCTATAAAAAGCTTGTAATCCTATATATTAATATCCGACTCTCTGTCTGTTTATTTATCTGTTTGTCTGTTTGTCTGTCACACAAAATGGTAGACGCGAGTAGTGAAAGAGATCGTAACGGTTCCTCATAGAGACATGATCCTATACATTTTCTTGATCAGCATTTCGAGTTCTATAGCACTTTCAAATAGCTTTCCGAAATTTTATTTTTTTCTTATCTGGGAGAGAACGCATGCTGAAAGTTTCCATGAGCGGGGAGCGACGCCACCTTGGCGCCTAGTCCTATATATTAATACCTGATTCTCTGTTGGTTTGTCCGTCACGCAAAATGGTAGACACGAGTAGTGAGAGAGATCGGGGAGTAAGTAACGTAAGATTACACATAAATTATTTTATCTTGCGCGACGTCAATGCGAAACCGATGCATTGCGACCCAAATCGAACGCAAGATTCAGGGAAAATTATCTTGAGAACCAATAGGGACAACTGACGTTTTGTCTGCGACATTGGCGATGGAGTGACAAAAGAATTTGTAAAAACAAACGTGTAAAAGGTTTTTTTCTGGAGGTTCTCAAGAAGAGTTATTGTGATTACGAAGACATATTATTGTCATGTTTCTGTTGGTTAGGGACATATATTTGTGAAGGGAAATGGTGTGGAGTTAATGAGTGGTTGTGAGCTTCCCTCCACACACCACACCATCACCAACCATCATAATAATAAAATAAAATTGCCTGCCTCATATGTTTAAACTGACCATTTATACAAAATGTCTATGTCTCTGTAGCTATATTTCTTTTCTATTTTTCCTTGAGTATTGCAGTTTTTTTGTTTTTGTTTTGTTTGGGTAGAGGAGAGAACCCACCACCAGCACATTGCACTCTTTTGCATTCTGTGCTGTGTGTATTTAACAACAAGTTTTAAGAGAGTTGTCAGTATTTCATGCTGCTTGACATCCAAATTAATTTGGTTAACGATCGATGTAAAAATCAGGGCAAGACATTATTTTATTTTACATTCAGGAACATTTTTGCTGTTGTCGTGTTTCTTTCCTATATGATATCTTTCTTCTTTTTTTTAGATAAGAGAATTGGATTTAGTAAATAAAAAAAAAACTATGAAAGGGAATGTGATAATCATAGTTTTATATCAGGGATATACGAAATTGGAGAATTATGAACAGAATGAACTTCTATTTATAACCTGAGCAGTGGGTACGTTATATAATTGGCAGATCAGTGGAACTTCTATTATATGTCCTGAGTAGGTAAGATCTCTTTTTACGATTAGGTGGTTCCAGGGGAAATAAGCTTTTTTTTCTGAAAAATGGGAATTTTTCAAAATGCTTTGGTACAAAGTTGTATACCATCAAAATAGAAAGAAAAATATATTTTTTTAAAAAAAATACCTATGACGTCACTAATTATGCACATAATTAAAGGTTTTTAGGCCCAAAATAGGCCCTATTTTTCAACAAGGATATCTCTAGAAAGACTCATTCAATCAAGCTGAAACTTTGTGAGTGTGTTCTCATAAGATAGAGGCAGGGTCTGAATGAATTAGTTTTTTTATTTGTTTTCTTATTCACACCGGGTTGGCGGTCAATCTTGAAAAAGCGGAAAAGTAGAATACCTTCGGCTACATAACAATTTCAATACATGAGAAAATAGCTTATTTAGGAAAAGTAATTCATTCAGACCCTGCTACATAGAATGAAGAATCTGTGTTCAAAATTTCATGTCAAAACCTCTTTCCAATCAAAAGTTATCTTTGTTGAGAGCTTGAAAATTTGCGAAAATCTAGTTTTGAGATATCAGCAAAAGAAGAAAATAATATAATATATATCTTATAGAGAAAAAAGCCGTGTGAGATAAAATAGCTCTTCGGGCATCGAATGACGAAATTTCCACGCCCATACGGCTTTTTTTTAAGGGAGATATAGCTATAAATCGGTTGCTAAGGGCCGTTGCTATGCAAACTGGACTTCTGAATGCATTGATTCTTGGGTAAAATTTGCAAAATATTGGAAAAACTTGCAAAAACTAATTATATCAGCTTAAAGCTGAAAGATTAAGCTTTCCAACGGTATATAATACTCAATTTTGAAAAAAAGTCTAAAAATGGCCTTTATTTCCCCTGGAACCACCTTAACGGAATTAAGCTTTTTAATGGGATCACGGGTTAAAACAATTTTACAGTTTCACTCAATAGTCGGAATGGCATAAAAATAGTTAGGTTGTGTTTTTAAATTTTTGATCACTTATATACGTGGAACCAGTAAAAAAATTTAGCCTGGTTAGCTTTGTTTGTTTTTTTTACTTATGTGTGAATGGAATCAAAAATAGAAATATTATAAACTAATACTTGAAATGTTATCTTATTAAGGTTTATTTCTATGATAAGAATATTCCAGAAGTAGTACAGACCAGAGTTTTTATTCACAAGTTCTTTTTTTAATATGCCCGCTGGGTAGACTGCAACTTACCGAGATTGAACCGGTAAAAATGTTTTACCCGGGCAGCTAGTCTTCTTTAATTTCTTACGTCTGAAGAAGGTTTGTACCGAATCGCATATATATGAAATCTAGAGAAGCCAGATGCTAAAATCTCAACAACAATAGGAAGTAAATCGGGAAATTTTAGCAATATGATGCATTACATTCAACCTTCTTCATGACGTCACTATTACACATCGTACATAGATTTACTGGAGGTTTAATCCGCACTTTACAAAATAACCATCCTGAACAAGTGGCACATACTTCACTACCTTCTCGTTATACCTTACTTTATCATAACTATTTTCTCGTAAATAAACTAATTGCAAATACTCATGCCTGAAGATAAGTGACTAGCGATTTTGAAAGGTAGTATGTTTTGCGTATTTTGATATTTGCTGATGCTTTTGCTTTCTTCCCTCTATTTTTGTTGCAACCAAGGCCGAATTTGTACATCTGTGAACACTGGTCAGCATTGTACGGTGTAACATTACCTAATGTCCAAAGACTAGGACTTATTCTTTGCTCAAAAAGACAATATGCGCAGAACTGTGATTTTGCCTCTGTCTTCATTTCCGACAAAACTTTGGCATCAAAATCTTCAATTCGCACAGCGTACGACAGCAACTGTCGTAACCCTAGTGATTTAAAACAATTTGATGAAGACGACGTTTAATTTGGTTGTTTGATGTGTTAGCCAAGATCATTTCAATTAATGATGGAAAATTCATCATATACAAAAAACTTTCTTTCCCACGGAAACGAAACTTAAACTATTTTTCAACTTTCCCGCAACTTTCATTAAACCAAGTTTTTATTTTCTTTGCAATAAAATTACAACTCATTCAGTGATGAATAAAATCAACAAACTTTGCCAATAGACAAGCTACGGGAACTTCACAATAGGTGTTCAGCGGCGGATAAAGGGTGTGTCAAAAATTGTGGAGGAGCACAGTAAACCTAATTTCTGTTTTCAGTCTGTATCACCAATGGGGTTACTTTCACGTCTTTCTTTTATGGTTTAATAGCTAACATTCTTCTCCACGAATTTCGATATACCCTCTAGATCCACCTCTAGTGTTCACATTTTGTAATTTCGATTGTGAAATACATAATTTGAACAATTGCATTAATCGTTCTTTGATAGTGTTGTTTTTTAGGTGTAATGGCTTTGATTTTGCACATTTAAAATACGTGTCAACCAAAGGTCTGCTCTCTTGCCTACTATTCAAATTTTGGGCATCTTTTGTTAAATTATAAATTTTTAACTGAACTAACTTACTCGGCAACTTTAAACGGCTTCCATTCATTGAAATGATCCTCACCACATGTTTTGTGGTAATCATTACAATCAGTCCGACATTTCCAAAGGTAGAAAAGTAATGTACAGAGTTTGATAGCTCACCGGCTAGAAAACACAACATTTTCATACCTCACACAACTTGAATTCTGCCTTATATTCTACACAGTTGCAATGTATCATAAAAGTTTAACTTTTCAGATACTTAATGTCGGAAATCAGCTTTAAAATTAAATTTGACACTGACTTGGAACTTTCCCCAACATCTCCACCAAAACGTAAGAACTGCTGCTCACTGCTGGGTTTTCTGTTACCAACATTTAAGATAGATAAGATAGACATGCCACATATTGGCGCAGCGTCACCACCAACTGCTAAAGCAATTAATAAAGACTCGTTGTCCTTTTGAACAAAGTTTTCAAATTTCTTTAACTTATCCACACGTTCTTCGTTTACGCGATAAATTAAAATTTTGCCAATCTCAAAATAAATTCGGCCGGATTTCGATATACATCTTTTGCGTCAGGAGCAGTTTGTTCATGAGTAGATATATCTGTCAAATTTCCAATATCTATTTCATTTATTCTATTTGAAAGCAAGTTGTACAATACATAGTTGACAATGCGCAATCCCTTAAAAGAGGCATTAGAGTTAGCTGTTCTACTGCTGAGATATTTGCTTCCTCAAAAACATTGTGGCTATAATAAGCATGTAATGAACGCAACAAGTTGTCAGATGCATAGTTGTCTCTATTAAACGTTTTGATCACATCATCATTTAATGCTTTAACTAGCGAAGGTTTAGAAGTTAAAAGCTTTTTGCTGACTATTTTCACACTATACTGACTTGTATAGTAAAATTCCTTCGATAACACGGTCTACGTTTTCTCTTGTTCTACCGTGTATGGCCATACAAGAATTATAAGTTTCTTTACGTCTAATGCCTTTTGCCTTGTTTTGCAAACTTTGTGAGGTAGGGTTAAGCTTTTTTCTCTTGATTACAGAAGCTGATATCTTTACACCAAATTTGGTCTTTCGCCGAACTACATTATCAACTTTATTATTAATTTCTCTTTGCGTCTGCTCTAACTTGACTTTCTTGTGTCTCAACTTTCGTTTTTGGTTTTCAATACGACGAGCGGGTGTCTTTCAATTCTGCTTCAAACTGTGTAAACTTATCTAGTTCATGCTGAATTTCATTTTCCTTTGAAACATTCCAGATATTATTTTGCGCTTCGTTTCCTTTAGACGGCAGCACAAAAAGTCATAAAATAAAATGTAACAAAACGCATGAAATAAATTTAGAAACTTATGGTTGTATCATATTTGTTCATCCCAGCATAACAAATGTTCATGGACAATGTACCAGTCTTTAAACTTTAAATCTCAAATCTCTACTTAAAAATAAAACAAGTAGTACATGAAAAAATATAGGTCACCCTTTGAATGGGACGTCGCTATTACAGCATCAACAGGCCTAATTCTGTAAACAAAACTATTTATACATGCAAACAACTTAAAGTAATTGATTTTCATGCGGATTTAATGGGATAGATAACAAATGTTCAGGCGGACATTTAAGGAGTGTCAGTAAAATCTGGTGGAAAGTGCCGAACTCCGCGTGAAATTTTATCCCTGCTATAGACGCACAAAAGTTTGAGATATAATTGGAAAACACAATAAGGTTCAAATAAAATTATTTAAAATGCAAAGTTGTATTAAAAATGGTACCAATTTGTTAAAAAGAATACCAAAGTTTTCTGGTATACACACCTAAATGTAAGCATCAGTGGGAAAACTAAAATTATAGACTCAAAGAAGAAGAATTAATCTTCCAAACAACATATAATATACATCCCCTCAAAAAGATACATAAAATCACTTTCCATAGCTTATAAAGGGATCATGATGAACGCGTGCTAAGAACTCAACGTACAAAAAAAGATCAACCAACGAGCTAGCAGCAATGCAAAACACGAAGTGTGTACATTTCTGGAAAAATGAAGGCCGGACTGTACCTTCTTACTCAAATTCGGGCCGAACAAACATAAAACACATATCAGATATTCAAAAACCCTGAAATTCAAAGACTGAACCTGATCTGGATTGAGCGAAAAAGTTACCGCTTTTACTATTACACCGGCCGAATTATTCGGCGCATTTCCATGCTTATCAAGAGACAAATTTCAAAGTGAGTCCATAAATTTGTTTGATCAGCTTTTCGAGTTCTACAGCATGGCACCACTTAACGTCTTCCGTTTATTTTAATTTTTGTGAGTATAAGCACAGGCGATTCATTCATTGAAATTTAGTTCCGATTCAGTCTTATTGTTCGCCTTCCCTCTTTATATATTTGGCTTCCCACTAGCAACTGGCTCTTGCTAACTCAAACCTTAATATAGTGATTTTAATTTCCATGTATAATAAGCACTGGTGCGTCGCAAACACATTTTCTTTTTTTTTTTTACCCTAGGCTGAAAATCCGGAGCACCATCAACTAAACAGTTTAATTCTTTTTACGGTTTTACGGTACCATTTTAATTTCTGTATCATAGTGCGTATTTTGGCAACGTTTCACAGTATTCATCGTATTGAATCATATTTTATAGATTTTTCGTTGAGTGTCAAGAGTGTCCATCTAAACACTCCTGTTGAACAGAATTACAAGCAGCAAATGCAAATTTTTCATTTATTGGTTTTGGGAAATTGGAAAATTCCAAACTCAGTGGAACAATTATACAAACTGAAAATTCCACAACAATTTCTGAGTGTCAAATCTTATGTTCAAATAATTTTGATTACTTTTCGATCAATGTGGTTGGGTGCACACTCAATTCAGGTGAAATAAATTTAGCAGATAGTTATTAAATTGTAAGCCTTGTGAAATAAAGATTTCAATTTCAATTTCAAATATTTCCTGTGAAAGTAATCCATGTGGTCATCCATCTTATCAATGTATTCCTAATCATGTGAATGGTTCATGTAAATGCGTTTTCGAAGGTCAGTACTTCTGTCAAATTTTACTTAAGGCGCGTTGAATAAATACTTTTTAAAACCTTCTTTAATGCTTTTTGTCTTTGCAGAAAAACTGCAGAGAAAAGGAAACAGTTTAACAATGTACACTTTTCTGCCAGCAGAGATCTGCATTCACTTGGCATCCACTGACGGATGAGGAAATTCTGAAATTGTATTTGGTGAGTAAAAACAGTTTCTACTTTTCAGCTTAAAAGAACATTTAGTTAAATAAAGTTTTATTACTAAATCCAGGGTCATAATAGGAACCTTAAACCGACAATCATGGACAAAAGTTGTTGAGACAACCGTATTATTCGTAAATTTAATCTTTATCGATGCTAAAAAAAGAAATATTTAGCCCTATCCCCAAACGAATGTCAGAAAAGCAGCCTCTTCAGGATGCAAGTCAGCGACAAATAAGAACAAGATGCCCTTACAGCCAGAAGAATTTCTGCAAAAACAGCTGGAATATGCAAAAGTGCCAACATAATAGTAAAAACTAAAGTTCTTTCTGATAAAATAATGAAATGGTAACAAACACAAAGTCCATGTTTAACGCCATCATTAAAAACAATCCATTTTCATGTCGTCATGCTGACTCCTGCAAAAAGCCTTTTTTCCAGGTCACTCGGGCAGTAAATTTCTTGTTGGTCAGCGCGAAGAGCAGCTGACCTTTCATTAGCGTTTGTATTTCCGTGTGTACCTCAAGATTTTTTGTCCTGTGTTGTGGCCTGATTCCGCATTTAGCTGGAATAGAGGCTGCTTTTAAACCGTGGTTGATTTATGGATGGTGAACTACTTGATAGTTAAAACAGTTTAATTGTTGTGAGTGTGGCTTTTAATTCAACAATTTGAACGTGACCAAAGGCTATATACGTTGGCCTTTACATACGCATGCATTCCTTCTAAAGACAGTATCGAATATTGGTTGTTGTATCTCCAACACTAAGGTAAGGAAGTTTTTATTACGAAAACTCGATCCAGAGACAATACCAGCGACTCTCTCGAATGACTGAGGAGTTGCCGACAGCATGAAAAAAATTAAAGTGATGTGTTTTTTTGTGGAATGATGGGATTCAATAAAGTCTTTTAGCAGCGCACCTTTCCTCTTCTTACTATTTAGTAGCATCAATCATAGATATGACCCCACCACCCCTCAGCTTCTCTTTACCAGTACATATTCCACTCATTCAATTTCATAATTCATTTAGGCTTAGAAAGAAGGAGGAAGTCATAATATATCCTCCATCCTCACCAGATATATAATAAAAAGGGTCTTTTTTTCTCCTAATTGATTACTGTTCCCTTGATTGGGGGAGAGAAAAACCTTACTTATGTCTATTTTTGTACAAGTTATGGACCGTTTTGTGTTACTTATGTCTATTTTTGTGGGAGTTATGGACCGTTTGTGCTTTTCAAATTTTTGTCTTCATGGAAATCACATTCAGTGTATGACCAAATTTGAATGTCCAAATAATCTTTTTGGTATTAATGTGCAACTATAAAATCCTTTTGGTGGTTATATTTTTTAGAAGTTATATTATATTAGAGTGCCATGAAATGAAGGCAGTATGAAATAGTGTTCTGTTTACATGTAATTACATGTCGCTTCAAGACTCATGTCCGGGTGGCCACACAAATGGCGGCCGACAGAAATCCTTTGTTCTGTGATTGTGAGCATGCGTAGTTGAGCATTATTCAATTAAATTTCATGTCCGTTGCGTTTACATGAAAATTTTACACCTGACATGAGATTTCATGTAAACAGTATAAAGGTTTTAACAAAAAACCGATAAGTAAACAGCCTCTTAATGTGCCCTCCACAATTTTCGGCGTACCCTGCTCTGCTGCTGAATACTGTTTTTCTTTTTCACACAAATATCAGTATACTTTTTTGATAGAACGAGGAAATTGGGTTCACTTCTTGTATTATATTCTACTGATTTGAATATAACAGAATTTGTCCGTATTAGGATCTTGACCATTATATACTTGACCATTATTATGAGTTGTGTTATTAGATTTGTAAAATGTTTGAATGATTTCTAATTTCTGTTCTATCAGTAATTTTTAAGGATCGCCGAAGCTCAGCTGAGACTGCAATCTACGTGTCCCGTTTGTTAAGCATGGTTTTGTTAATTTTGTCGTTATTTCGGAAACATAATTTGAACTCCGTTAATGTATTGAAACTAATCCCGACCTATTTTATAAAAATTATTTTTGGAGATTCATTTCACCATGAAAACACGATATAAAAATTCGCGGAGTGGCAAAAATTAATCAAGCGGGGGTCTTATATTAACTTTCAGGATCGCTATTAGATCGCTATTTCCTTTATTCTTTTTTCATCTGTTTCTCCTGTTCATGGCAGGCATTCTATCTTCACTATTATGTCAAAACGCGCTGACCTTCAGCCCACAGGTTTCGAAAAATATAAAAAGGTCAAAAAATAAAATTTGAGTGGCTTTCGAAAATTATACGTATATAAGTATTCTTTGTACAAGAAAACACGCTTTTTAAAAAAAGCCTTCTATGTATTACGTATATGTACCCCCAAAACATGTATACCTTGGAAAAACATTTGGAAATTATTCACCGTATTAGAATTATGTCAGAAAGCAACGGTTGCATTAAAAAACAAATATGAAAAATATGAAAATATCTAAAAACAAATAGTTGAACGGGTAAACTATATGAAGCAAAGCAGGTAAAAATTGTGACAGAAACTATTATTCCAAAATAATGCTATCTTGACTTAAAAGAATGAAGTGTAATATCATCATTCATCAATTTCAGGATCATTGAGAAGAAAATGAAAATGATCATTTAAAACTGATAGAAAAGTTACAATGTACTTCAAACTTACAAACTGAACAATGGAACTACTGAACAATGTGCGCTTATCATTTCAAAACACCAAAAAATGTTGTAGAAAATTGCTTAAAATTATGAAAACTATGCCAGCAATCTCAAAATTATGCTATGTTTTGTTTTATTATGCAAAAATGCTATAGGTTATGATAATTCAATAAAATTATGCCGAGTAGAACCCCTGCAGGATAAAAATTAAAGCCAAGAAATATCAAAAACATAAAATAAAATTGGAATGGGTTACGAAACCTAAAGTGTATATCCAATATACGTATATATACGTTTACCTTGAAAACATGCAAACTTAAAAAAATTATCGTCTTAGTTGCAGTTAAGTACCGTAACAGTTATCTTGTCCTGCAAAGAACAAGTCAGACCATAATGAATCGTTCTTTGAAAATATTACAGGTTTATGGAAATATATATCTGATCAAAATTATGATCAAAAATGAAAATTAAACATTTTTAATAGTGACTGTTATCATCAAGTTCAAATTATTTCAAATTAGTTCAAATTATTATCGGTGTGTCTGCACGACCGCCATTTCTTTTGATTTATTAGCCTTGAATGGCCGGCATATGACTTGCTTACCCTTTTATTTTTATTCTAAAGAACGACAAAAATGTTTGAATGGTACACTTCCGGCCAAACACTTTGAATTATTATCCTGGCTCCTTTAAAAACCGTTAGCTACATAATTATTGTGTTGCTTTCTCTAGTCTAGAATTGTAATAATGTAAGCAAATATAAGCTTCTACTAGATCAAAAACTTTAACATCATAGAAACCATTTGTTTAAAAGTTGAAAAGATACAAAGAATATCTAACCATATCTACATATGAAATATACACAGGCTAACCAGATCTATCTTAAATGACTTGTTCATGATGCATCATCCCACTCGCCACCCCCAGCCAGCAAAATAAGACTTACATTTTTCCTTTCCTGCGTTTTACAATTGTTACTGATGGGTTTTTCTCTGAAGTCAACATTGGTTAGAAAAGGGGGGAAATGAAATAACGATTTAACGTTATTTTCTAATTCACAAAGTTCAAACGAAAATAAGAGCTTTATTTTCTAAGTAATCTCGTTTCTAGACATTTCGGGAAATTCCATCGAAAAACACATCGTTTGTAGCATAGTAGAGTCATCTTCTGTTTCTTTCGTCATACATAAATTATATCGCCATACTCACTCAATATACTGCTCCATATAATTTACAACACAATATAGTTTTTACATCGTTTAACCAATGAACAGACTAAGATAAGCTTATCAAGTTTACTTAAATCTCATTAACTTCGCGCGTAGTGGGGGAGTTATTGGATTCGACTTTGTATATCTTTTGCGCGCGTCGTAAGTTTGACGATTCTCCATCATATAATTTTCATCTCCCTAATATTAAAAACGTATTTTTATCTGAAGAGCCGTATACTGCTGGTTATATTCTATAATGCCAGCCTGTTTACAAGTTTACGTTTTTATAAAAAAGAAAATATACGCTCTGTAAGTTTGCAAATCCAACTCTTACTTATGCATGTTTTTTTTTTAATTATCTAAACGTTTGCTGTTTAATTCCCTTTGAGAAAAAGCTAAACTAACTTATTGTGTTTCTTTCCTGGCTTGAAAATTTTTCTCTGTAGCTACACACTTTTCCTAATTTCCTAACTTTTCCTAATTAATCAATCCTATTCCTAGACATCACGCGATTTCCCTCTTATTTTGCTTTTATAAAGAACGACAAAAATGTTTGAACGGTACACTGGCCGTGTATGAAACAGCCGGGCATCAAGACACTTTAATATCAATGATCAAGACAATTTTCTCGAAACATACACACTCTCTCACACACACTTAGTGCGGGTAAATTAATACCTTTTATTCACTTTGAAAATTAATTTACCGATTGAAAATAGGCCCTGTTACCCTGTGCATCTTTTACAAAATTTAAAACTCCTCTGAACTTTCTGCATATTGTGTGGTAAATTATGTAATTTTGTATTTTATAAGAACAGATACTACAAAGATCTGGAAAATGTAACAGTGTATCAACAGGTGTCACTGCTTAATTCATTCAATATTTATAAATCACAATACTGAAGTGGAAACAGCCTGGAGATTGATTATAGGTAAACTTATAGGTAATTCTTTTGTTCTCAGAATTGATTATCTATAATTTCAATCTATAAATGTGATGTTAGTTTCTCCCTTAGACAATCACCAATACAAGAGGTAATAACCATATTATTTTTGGCAATACACCTTATCGGAAATTTTGAAAAATGTGTGCTCCTTCACAGTATTTAAATACAGTGTTTTATGAACGTTTTCACTGTGAAAATGCATGATTTTTTTTTAAACTGTTTTGATCTGCAAAACCTTCTCCATTAGACTTATTTTGTGATCAAATTAACTTCCTAAAAAGATTTTCTTATTTCATTTCTATTTCGCAACTTATTCAAAGAAGTCTATTTTCGTCCTGGTGAAAGCTCTCTTAAAATATTTTTTTACCTCTGACCTCCACGACAGAGATTGTTTACGGCTACTTTCTCATGAACACGGGAATTTCCGATAGGTGTAATCTGGCTGTAGTCTAGCTGTCCTCCCCCATTGTTTAATTTTGTAATACATTTTTATAATGTTTAATTCGTCTAAGGTATGAACTTTACAAATTTTAACTTCTCAATTTCTAGACTCGAACCAAAATCAGTTGGGACGTACTTGCGGCAAATTGTCGAGCCAATCTAATCACAATTTCCACAGAAGCATACGCTGGAAGATGAAGTTTCCATCACTCTTCCTTATGTCAAGAGTATTTAAGTATATTTATCTGAAACTGTAGTCGAAATATCTAAAATTAACGGAGTAGTGTTATCATAAAATGGACCTTCCTACCAGGTTGTACTGTAAGACTAAACCTGCATATCGGTAAATGTAAATGAAACAGATTTTTTTTGTGCTTCATACAATCATTTGATATATTGTTCTGTCCAGTACTGTAGTTAATATTGAAAAACAGGTTACTGATATTTTTTCAATATTTTATTCAAGTGGTTCCTCTGCAAAGTCATTTCCCACTATTTGATATTCTTTGCTCACATTACTTTCCTTCAAAAACTGTTCTGCATATTTAACCTTGTTTTACTTGCTGCTTTTATTGTACAACACAACTGTTAAAACATAATTGGTTGATTAAAGTTTTTTTTATATTGTAATCATCTTGACTCTTGTTTGACCCTGAAGAAGTTCCTTTCTTTTATTAAAACTTGAGAGTGTTGTTGTTTTCTCCATCAGAAAAACCCTAACCCGTCTCACGCTAGAGTTGGTTCGACGACCTCAAATTTTTGTCTTTCCGGATTTGATAAACTTAATGAACGAAATGTTTATCATAGAATGGATTATATTTTAAGAATATTGATATGTATTATATGGCGTAACAAGTGTTGCAATCGTATTCGTGCCATAAGGCTCTTGTGTTTCATATAAACAACTTCATGAATTCCCACGCAGAGTTTACTGCCGTTTACGGCTGTTTCATTGAAACATTGTAGTTGCTATGCACTTTTAAGATTGACATCAATATAATCTTATGTAACACTTTTGAGTATTATACCGACTCCGGGATAAAAACTTCTGGTTATCCTGAGCCAAATGGGATTGACTACTGCCTATTTTTCTAGAAGTAACCATTTAAATAGGTATGATAATCGATTTTACACGGAGACACTTTGTAACTAACTTGTGCAACAAAATCATATACGAATGGGCGGGCTGGCGGTTTATCTGAACCGTACGAAAGGAATTGACTTGTGAAGTAAAATGGGTGGACTGCTCTACTCAAGCACACGCTTTATCAGGCGCATGCGCTATTTTTCCTCGATAACTCCGAAAATAAGTTTTATGAAATTGCACACATTTGTTTATTTTGTCTCAACAATTTCTTCAATGATTACATGATTTATTAATAAGTAGCTTCAATGGAAATAATGAAATAATAATAATAATACAAGCCGCCAAAGCTGCATCGCTCGCTGCCAATACGTGCCGCCCATACGTGTTTAGGATGCAATGGTTGTCTGTTCGCCTATATAAGGTTACGTAAAGTTTTACGCAAGAATCTTTCCTTTCATATTCAATGTAAATAAATTATTGCTGAGTTGAGAAAGTTGAGAAAGTTTGGTTTTGCTATAGGCACTCCTAGTTAGAGTTACTAAATCATTTTTTGTATTTTGAAAGAACTTCACTTTAATTTTCTACACAGCAGAAAATTCGATATTCGATATCTATTTGCAGATATTTTTTGAAAAATCCCAATTCAAGATGAATGGCCACTCGCCCCAGATCCTCTCAAATGCAGGTTCTCAAAATTTTAGCGATCTCAAATTGTCTTAGAAATGTTGCAGACAAATTAGATGGTCATAACAATCGCAGCCAAAATTATAAATACAGGTTCTCATTTTCAGATAGAATATAGAATTGCAAACATAATCGTAAAACCTCTCCTTAATCCATTTTTCTCATCGCTAGCAATTTTGGGGATACCTAACACTGGACTGGACTTCAAAGCGTTCATGGTGCGAAATATTTTGTAAGAATATCACTAAATGAGACAGCGTACAATTGTTAATAATATTTGATTTTGATTTTACTAGTAAAAAGAATTTCAATCTCAATTTAAGGTTCAGAAAGAGAACTAAGAGAATAACACAAAGGATCAGAACAGAATAAAGCATCGATGCAACATCAATGTCAACACAATGCAGCCTGGAAAGTTACGTATCTTATGGTTGTTTTATCAAACGCGAATTTGTTACATAACACGAGTAAACGTATTTTCACTGTTGATCTATTGTAGTTGTTTATCTATATCTGGTTAACAAATATTTTTAGACAATTTTTTTTAACAAAACACAAGTATGGCATCAAAATTAGGATGACAAAATGAAAGAGATTCGACGTCGTTTCCTTTACTCCATCCTATCATCATCGACTATTTTGTCTAATAATCTACCTACAATGTTGCATCAGAAGCTGTAACTTCTCTTGTACGGGTTCTGTTGCTGGAAAGTATAATATTCACTGGTCATCTCTATGCGAGAATACAAATTTTTCGATAACAATTTTTGATTTCAGTAAGACGAAAATATCAATTTAACTGGACACAATCTGGACTTCAGTTTTGCAAGAAGTAGTCAATGACTGTGGCGATAAGTTTCCGTTTTTGCATTCCCCAGCAAGATTTTTATATGTGTTTAAAAACAGATCTCTCTATGGCGAAACGTTCACCAATGTACCTATAAGAAAACCTATGGAAACACGAAACAATTCCGATCTTCCGTCTATTTATTCATATCACACACACAGTTCCGGAGACAGTAAAGTTTCATTTATCATAAAAAGAAAATATCAGTTAAAGGACACCATCATTGCTATCTGACTATCATTATAAAGAACTTGACCATACATGCCTTTTTGCGACTGGTAAGTTAGATACAAGGTGAAGAGAGATATGTTTCTTCGCTTCGGATCCAGATTATATATTTTATGGCCACTTGGTCTTCAAACAGGTACTCCTTATATAGAAGACCGATATATTGGATAGAGGCAATAACTTGGCTTGTTTATATGAAGCAGGAATGGTTTATATGGAAGCTGAAAGACATAATGATAATAATGAAAAACAAAAACACATGTGGTTAAAAACTACATTGGTTCACCAAATTATCTCTGCTATGGTGTTTATATGGCAGGAATAAGAGATAGCTCTCTTATCCGATAGATCCTCTAGCCGATATCTGCGATATTTTTGGTGGAAGCGGTTTTGTAAAGGTGATAATAACGAGTTGAATATATATATGTTTTTAAATGGTTGCGCCCTTGCGATTTCATTTCGACCCTGTGGGAAACATTATCAACATGTCGTGGCAAAATAAAGAACTACATTATTATTTCTGAGGTATTTTTGGGGTGTTTAAGCAGCAAAGAATGTTGTGTTACGCTGAGATATTCTTCCTCCTGTGTTATATTGTTGTTGTTATTTTCAATCGGATTTTTGTGGCTGTTTTCAAGAAAGTTCAAGCTCCCCTAACGATGATTGAATATCCAACATACCCCTCTCCCTACACCGCCAGCCTGAGTTATAGGTCTTTACACTTCCCAGTTTTTTTTAGCTTTTCCTTTTCATTGTTTAAGCTATGTTTTTATTGCTATATATATATATTAGTATAATTCCTATTTATATTTTTAAGTGTGTTGTTTGTTTTGTTTTTAGTGGAGGAGGAGGGTGTGGGAGGGAGACCGCTGTTTATCGTTCCTTTTACTCTTCATTGATTGCATGTACTTATTCTATGATGGCCATAGTCATTGCTGCATCCATATCATATTTATCTTAATTCATCTCGATTGTTTGTCGTGTGTTTTATTTTGTCTGCGGGACAATTGTTACTGGCTTTTTGGAATCCCCATTATGAATTTAAGCCTAAATGCTTATAGTTGAAAGAGCACGTGTTATTTATTATTTACTGCTATTTTACATTTAAATATATTTTTTTTCTGTTTCTGTTGACCATGCGCTTGCTTCTGTTCTATACGATTTCTTTCTTTTTAGATTACAAAACTTAGTATAAATAAAAATTATGGCGAAGAAGAATGAATGTGCCAATCATGGTTTCATATCATGATACAAGAAATTGGGAAGTCATTTGACGAATTCATGGTCGATTGACCTTTCGGTTAAATCCTGAGCAGGTTTTATTTTTTTACGATTCACATTTTAATTAACATTTGATTCAGATATCCCGTGCAAAAACATTATTTTACAGTTTCACTTAATATTGGAAAATGTAACAAAAACATATTTAGGTTGCATTTTTATATTTCTTATCATGATTGTTAAGGAGTGGAAAGTGAAATATTTTTACAAGGGATACTAGTCTTTACAATAAATATGATTTGACGTAAACATGTAATAACATTATTAACAAACTAGTGTAGCGTGTAAAAACATTTTACAGATTTTCTCCATAAATTATTTTTTCATGCAATACTGCCATGATAAGTCTGTGTATATACAAAAATTGTGTTGAAATTATATCATATTTAACACAAAATTGTTGTATAAATATTTTGGATCGACCATTCAAAGAATGCTATTATCCCTATTTTCAGTGCTTTCTGGCTATTTGGCCTATTTAGAGATTTCTAAATTTGTACAGTTAAACTAAAAGCTAAAATTCCAAAGTTCAGAGAATTAAAAAAGAGACAATACAACGAATACTCCTACCTAACCAATGTATACTCTTACTTAACCACGATTAAACTTCTGAAATATAAGAAAATACCTTCACATTTCCCTATTAACTAAAGCTAACAAAAACAATACCTTCTCAGACGTTTTTATCTTTCAAATCTTTATTCTGCTATGAATTATGGAAATGTCAAAACCCAAAACTCCACTTGTGCATCATGATACAAAAAACATGCGTATATGTATATGTTACGGGTAATATGATAAATTGGGAATTATGCATATTCCCCGGTTATTATGCATAATAACCAAAAATAGGTTTCTCTTTGGGTAATTTTGCATAATAACCGGTCATTTTCTATAATTCCCATTAAAGTTGGGAAATGTAACAAATATCATGAGGTTCGTTACTTTCACCGGTTATTTTACATAATAACCATTCATTTTTGGGGAGTGTTATTTATCAACCTGTTATTCTTTTGTATAGGATGAAAATAAGATTAATGAGAAAATAAGATTTTTGTGCATAATATGAGGTTGTTTATAGAGTTTTGTGAAACAGTGTTGCAAGAAGAGAACTCAAGATGGAAGCTGTAATGAAAAGAAAGTTTTATCAAAAATTGAGTGCGTTGATCGAAAGTAAAAAGCACAACAATTCTTTCTTGAGTGGAGAAAAGTATGAATTGCTCATTCAACAAATAAACACCTTGAAACACGGTAACCGCAAAAAGGAACCGAATGATTACCAGCTTTTGAAACGATACGATGTTGTTCAAATTGGAAACGTCGAGAAGCTGATATATCCTGTAGCTGAGGGTAGCACGTCAATTAAATACTACGTGCGCATAGAGGATATATTCAATGTAATACATGAGACACATGTTTCCATTGGCCACGGAGGAAGAAACCGAATGGTTAAGGAAACGGGTACGAAGTACAAAAACATCACAGCAGAATGTATAATGATTTATCTGAACTTATGCATTCCATGTCTAAAAAAGTCGAAAGTTCCGAAAAAGGGTTTGGTTATCAAGCCAATGGTTTTCAGTGAGATGAATTCCCGAGCACAAGTTGATTTGATAGATATGCAGAGTCAGGCGGATGGAGAGAACAAATGGATCTTTGTATATCAAGACCATCTAACAAAATTTGTGCAACTTCGACCAGTTACGTCTAAACGTGCACCTGAAATCGCTTACCAATTACTGGATGTATTCAGTATATTCGGTGCTCCAAACATCCTACAAAGTGATAATGGAAGAGAGTTTGTTAACTCGATAATCGAAGAGCTTCGTTCAATGTGGGAAGGTTTAAAAATAGTGCACGGGAAACCAAGACACAGCCAGAGTCAGGGATCTGTAGAAAGAGCAAATAGAGACATCGAAGACATGCTGACAACATGGTTGCATTCAAACTCAACGACCCATTGGGCAGATGGACTCCGTTTTGTTCAAGTCATGAAGAATAGAGCCTATCACGAAGGCCTTAAGTGTTCACCTTACGAGGCTATGTTTGGACAGCCGATGAAAGTGGGTTTAAAAACCTCAAATCTCCCTAATGAAACCATTAATGAAATCCAAACGGAAGAGGAGCTCGAGAAAACCATTTCTTCTATGCATGACGTAGATGCAGCGCCGGATTTCCATCCAAATCTCCAATTCATTGAAGATTTACCTAGCGAATCTGACAATCAGGTAGCTAGCAATGATGAAAATGAGCATGCCATAGAAACTGTAATGGAAGTAGTGGAGACTGATGAACGACAAAGGGAGATCGAAGGTACAAGTCAAGATGAGATGGAAGAGGCTGAGGCACAAGATGCTGCTGCAACCGACGATGAACCACCACCTTCACCTTCACCTTCAATGATATCCCAGCGACAAGAGAAAATTAAAGAAAAAAGAAAAATGGCAAAATGCAATCTTGAAGCTCAGGCCTTAAGAATGACCAGGCAGTCACAAGAAAAGTTTCCTCCAGGAAAGGTAGGAGACACCGTCAAAGTACGTGTGCCAGATGTTGATCGTGGCAGATGCGACTCACGAAATATATTAGGAGTGATCACTGAAGTCAATTTAAGTAAAGGTTTATACAGAATTGGCACCAAAAAAGGAATGCTCAAATCGTGGTACGCTCGGAATCAATTCACAACTTGCACAGCAGGAATCGTCGGTATTGCTGATGTCCCATTCAACTGATATATCACTACGAGAATGCGCGGGAAAGTCATCGTTATCTGGCGGGCAAGGCTACAAGCGCTGCAACTGTAAGACAGCTTGCCGAAACAATTCGTGCTCGTGTAGAAAAGCTAAAAAACTGTGTACTTCTAAGTGCCACAGCAGCTTATCCTGTGACAATAAATAAAAGACATTGATATGTTAAGTTTTACTCTTTTGTTAGTTTTATTTTCTTAGTCTTCTAGTTTTGTTTTATCATCATTTGCTGGTTATTTTAGAGTAAAAAAAAACCAGCTTTATAAAAATAGAACGACGTGATTTTTCTTGGAGATACTACATTAACTAACTTGAAAAGTATTTTAACATACCCTTTTACGCTTTTTATAGCTTAATAATCTTCTTCCGAGAAGATCTTCTTTTTAATCCGAGCAAGCTCGACGCGGTAAGGTATAGCTTAATAAACGACGTAAAACAAAGAAACGATACGTCTCCTTTCCTTTCAATTCTGTTTTAGCACAATTCCCAACCCAGTCCGGAGATTTTACATATTCCCCAAAAGAACCTAGAAATTATGCATATTAGCCGGTGAATTTGACAAATAGAACACTTTTTAATCACATTCTCCATTCTCTATGGGAATTATATAAAATAACCGGGAAATTTGATGAAAAATCTGTATTAATCAAATTACCCAATTTGGCTGGGAATTATGTAAAATAACTGGTTAATATGCATAATCCCCGAATTTATCACAATCCCCGTAACATATATAACCAAGATTTTCACATTCTCTTCTTGTATTAAATTCATCTATACTATTCAATTTTCTAATCTAAAACAAAAAGGTATCAATCAAACACTATCAAAACAATATAATAATGATTTTGCTACAATCGTTACCCTAATAGCGAACCATAATAATAACAATCCACATACTACAATGAAATACCAAATAAACTGCTAGCTACACATTTCAGCATAGTAGTCAAAACTAACTGATACGAAAAAGCTACATTCAAACACATTAAGAAATAGACATCGGTAGAAAATGATGAACTGATAAGACATAGCAGGCCTACATCGACTATCTCGTCGGATAGAATAGTTACTGATACCGATCAATGTTGTTATTCTTTATTACTGAACTTAAAGCGTTCAATAAAAAAATATCAAAAACAAAAGCAAAAAATGTTACACACAGCGTCTTCATTCTCATTAGGAAGTGAATGTTGAGAAAATTTGATGAACTTTCGAACGCAAAAAACATTGCATTGTCTTCTCCTCCGGGGGTGGCTTTATGATGTCTTCCTTAAAGCACAACACTCCACGAAGTAATGAAAACCCGTAAGATGGAGCTAGAGATTCTCCTAATGGGAGATTCCTCCTATACTAATACGGAAAAATACGCATCCATTGACGAACTTCCCGAGAAAAGTTTGTTAAAGTTCTTTCTTTCAAAGTTAGGTAAGAAAAAAGCAGGATTTAGTATTAGTATAAGAAGATAAACTTCTTCCATGTTGTGTGAGTTCTATTTTTGTCGACAAAGAAAGGAGAAATCGATAGTTTTTATCTAAAAACACGGCGCTATCAAATGATCATATCAAACGCTATCGTATAGCGTGTAAAACATTTATGAATCGATGAAAGATTTTAGGACGGTGTTTTGGACTGCGTATTTGTATTACATAGAGTTGTTATTACTATTACTATATATTAATACCCGATTCTCTTTGGGAAAATTAGCTCGAGAACCAATAGGGAGAACTGACGATTTTGGGGTCCAGGACATGACGATGCGGTGACAAAAGATTGGGAAAAATTTTAGGGACAGGGCACTGTGACGAAAATCTTTGATGAAGGATATCCCTGTAACGCTTCGTCGTAGAGAAATGATCCTATACATTTTCTTGACCAGAATTTCGTTACTAATTTGTTGATTTCATTTTTCTTGAATTCTCAGTGACTAAAGACGGTGAATATGAGCGGCGAACGACGCCTCCTTGGCGGCTAGTTTCTATATACTAATAGCGAGGTGTGCATAACATTTTTAGTCTATATACTAATAGCGAGTGTGCATAACATTTTTAGTTTGGTAAAATATTTTGCGTGTGAGGTTGCCGATTTTTTACGGCCCGTTTCTCACATGTTTGTCTGGGAAAGTTTGAAACAGTACCAGCAAGTTGGTTTTCCGTTTGCCTATTAGTAATAGTCCTAACTTCATCTTGCAGGCTCTTTTATGTTTCCCCGTGTTTGTAGGCGAAAGAAGACATGAAAAGTCTCGACGGTGGAGGATGCAATGCAATGGTTTTTGGTTTGAAATATTCTCAACGATCATTTTGTTTGGTGAAAAAGAAGTGCGAAGAAGCGTTTTTTGTTGTTTGTTTTGTTTTTGTTGTTTATGTTTACAACCAGTCGTATGATGCAGAAAAGAAACGAGGGTTTTTAAAATGTAAACAAATCTGATTTTGTTTTCGTAAAGATTGATTCGCGAGACGAACGAAGAAAGGAAACGAATGATATTATATTATTATTAAACGAATTAACGAGTGGAAGAAAAAATGTAAGGTTTATAATAGCAGAAACGTATACTGTACTGGAAACTGAAGAACATCTTACTTTTTTATGTTATAAACAGTTAATGGTTGCACAGAAGAAGTTGTCAAATGATAGCAAATAGTTTTTAATTTATTTCTTTTTCTTGGAACTGATGGTTTCGTAAAGATGGAATTAACGAGTGGAAGTATATACATTAAATTGAATCAAAACACGAACATATGTCGCTGGTGTTAGTAGTAAACGTGTGTTGGAAAGCGAAGAAACTGTTAATTGAATTGGAGGATTGTTAAGGTGGTCCATAGGTTACCTAAGGCTGAATTTTCGAAAAAAATCAAAAAAATTGATTTTTACATCTCTAGACGGCAAATTTATTCTAGTTTTCAAAAATATATGATATGTGGCACTTTTTTATCAAAAAAGGGTAATTTTTGTATTTTTAGTGTCACAGATTGCAGATTTTGAACGCTAATAACTCAGGTTCTACAAACGCTATTCCCCTGAAATTTTGACAGTGAGTTAATAAGACCCTTCTGTGTTCATTGAACCACTTTCAAGCATGTGCCAATTTTTGTTCAAGTTTTATCCATCTTCCAATAATTGTAATTGGGCAAAAAAATCATGAAATTGGATTAACCGCTGCCATTATGGATTGCAAAATTTTGAAAATCTAGTTTTGGTTCAATGGAAAGAACTCCTGAGTGACTATCCTTTCCCAAAGTTTGCAGTAAAACAAACTAATACACACTAAGATATGGTTGTTTGAAATTTTTAAAGTTTTTGCTGATTTTTGCTGACTCAGCATGAAATTTAGGGGTTTTTTTTTAAAAAAATATTTTTTTGGACTTTGTATATATATATTGGACCATTTTGAAATAATTAAAACAGTTCTTAACGTCCGCTATAAAAAAGTCGTTCAGTAACCTATGGACCACCTTAACGAAGTGGCATTTACAAATTGGGATTAAAAATGGTTGCATCGTTGCAATCATTTCGACCATGTGGGAAACATTATCAACATGTTGTGGGAGAGCTAAATTCTTATTTCTGAGGGGTTTCTTTGCATGTGAAACAGTAAAGGGTTTTGTGTTACGCTGAGATATTATTGCTGCTGTGTTATTGTTGTTGTTATATTTCTAGCGAATATTGTGGCTGTTTTCAAGAAAGTCAAAGCTCTCCCCCAATCACGATGATTGAATATACAACACCCCCTCTCCCTACACCCCACACCGCCAGCCGGAATTATAGGTCTTTATACTGTACTTAACATACTCCATGGGTTTGCTAGTATATAAATGTTGTTTGTTTTGTTAGTGGAGAAGAATATCAGGAGGAGGGAGACAGACCACTACTGAATGTCTTTACATTCTAATCTTTATATTGATCATATCTACCTATTCTATGATGGTTCTCTAAGTCATTCCTATATCTATATTATATATCATATATTTATTAATTTAGTGTTTGTTGTTTTTGATTGTTGTTTGTTTTATATATTCTGTCAGTGGTGTGGGAGGAGAGGGAGTTTGCAATGTGTAATTTCTTTCTAAGTTGCTGTTTTGCTGCATAATGTGCATTTTAGGGGAGCCTAAAAAACCTTTTTACGGCTTTACGTTCTGAATGCATTTTTTTCTTGCTTCTTTTCTATACGATTTCTTTCTTTTTAGATTAAAAATTTAGTGTAAATAAAAATTATGAAGAAGAATATTGAATGTGCCAATCATTGTTTTACATAATCAAGGTACAAGCAATTGGGATAAAGCAGTTAATGAATTCATAGAAGAATGATTCTTTAGATGTGTATTCTGAGGAGGTATAATGTTTTTTTACGATTCACATTTTAATTGATTCAGGTATCCCGAGCAAAGGCGTAATTTTACGGTTTCACTCAATAGTTGGAAAATATATATAACAAAAATATTTTCAGGTTGTATTCTTATTTTCTTTATCATGATCTTTGAGAGTGGAACTGTAAAATGTTTTTACCCGGGATACTAGTCTTCTTTATTAATAGCGAGGTGTGCATCCACTTTTTAGTTTGGTCAGTGTGAATAAAAAGACTGGGAATGAAATGTTCGTATGAAAAATGTTATAATTGAAATTTTAGATCGTGCGTAACTGAGTTGTGACTTTATGGCGATTAGTATTATAGGAGTAGCGCGACGTCAGTGGACAAATTGCATTGCACCCTAAATAGAACGCGATATTTAAGGGAAAATATCTCGAGAACCAATGGGAATAACTGACGTCACTTTGGGCGCGCGATATTGGCGATTGGGTGACGAAAACATTTGGGTCGAAAACTTTTTGGGGAGGGGCGTGACGTCATCAGAATTTTTGATTCACGATATCTCCGTTACGGTACATCGTACACAGGCGATCCCATACATTTTCTTGATCAGCTTTTCGGTGATCTTACTTTTCGCCACCCGTATATTTTGAAAATGGAAGAGCACGGGCAGTGGGAGCGGCAACTAATTGGAAAAATCAACCTGTAAAATGTTTTTACCCGGGATACTAGTCTATATATTAATAGCGAGGTGTGCATACCACTTTTATTTTAGAGAGTGATACATTTTGAAAAATTTCACGGTCATATCCTCATGAGGAGCGCATAAAACCACGATGCTGTGAGAAGCGTTTTTAAGTATTTGTATATTTGTAGTAGCAAATGACGCGACGTGAATTTTTTTTAGCACGGGAGACATTGCATTGCATCACCAATGGAACGCGACTTTTAGGGGCAAATATCTTGAGAACCAATAGGGATAACTGACGTTTTTGGGGTATGCGATATTGGGGGATGAGATGACGAAAAAAAAATTGGGTCTAAAACTTTTTGGGGACGGGTGTGACGTCATCAAAATCTTTGATCGACGATATCTCAGTAACGGCATGTCGTATATAGACGATCCCATAAATTTTCTTGATCAGTTTTTCGAGCTTTATAACGTGGTACTACTTATCCTTTTGGATTGTGTGATTTTATGTTTGGTCACCCCTATATTGATAGGAAAATCACGGGATGGGGGTAACTATTCATGGGGAAAGTGAACTGGTAAAATGCTTTTACCCGGGATACTAGTCTATATACTAATAGCGAGGTGTGCATCCCACTTTTATTTTAGAAAGTGATATATTTTAAGAAATTTCACGGTCATTTTCTCACGAGGAGCGTGTAAAACCACGATGCTGCAAGAAGCATTTTTTTTTTCAGGATTAGTATATTTGTAGTAGCAAATGACGCGACATGAATATTTTGGCACGGGTAACATTGCATTACATCCTCAATGGAACGCGACGTTTAGGGGCAAATATCTCAAGAACCGATGAGGATAACTGACGTTTTTGGGGTATGCGATATTGGCGATGAGTGACGAAAAAAGATTGGGTCTAAAACTTTTTGGGGACGGGTGTGACGTCATCAAAATCTTTGATCGACGATATCTCGGTAACGGCACGTCGTACACAGACGATCCCATACATATTTTGATCAGTTTTTCGAGCTCTACAACTTAGCGATACTTATTCTTTGCAATTCTATGATTTTATTTTTCGTCGTCCCTATAATTTGAAAGAGGAAGAGAACGGCACTGTCAGTAACTCATGGACAAAATGAATCTGTAAAAAATTTTAACCGGGATACTAGTCTTATATACTAATAGCGAGGTGTGCATACCACTTTTATTTTAGAGAGTGATACATTTAGAAAAAAATCACGGTCATTTTCTCATGAGGAGCGCATAAAACCACGATGTTGCGAGAAGCGATTTTTCAGTATTTTCATTTGAGTATTAGTAATATTCCAACTCCATCTTACGAGTGTTTTCATGTCAAAGAGTGTTGTAGGGTAAAGAAGACAAATTAACGAGCGGAAGAAAAAATGTATGGTTTATGATAGCAGAAACATGTACTGTACTGAAAAGTGAAGAACTGCTCTTCACTTTCCAGTACAGTACACGTTATTGTGAAAGGATTGAAACATGTCTGTCCATGTCCGACCATCGTTCAGTTAGATGTGCCTAGGCATGCTGACGAGCCTTGATATCAGGCGAAACAGACGTCAATAATATTCCTTTCCATCGAATAAATATGTTACGTCAATATGGGATTTTAATGGTTTTAACAAACTTAAAATGTTCAAATTGCGACAGCTTCTGGGGATTCGCCCCAGCACCCCCCTCCCCCCAAAAAAAACCAAAACCCTGCGCTGCGCAATAAATGTTGGAAGCTCCGCTTCGACATACCTGAAAAAAATCCTGCGTCCGCCCCTGAACATCTTACTTATTTATGTTACAGTTATTTAAATGGTTGCACAGAAGAAGTTGTCAAATGGTAGCGAATGGTTTTTAATTCTTTGGTGGAATTGATCGTTTTGTAAAGATGGAAATAACGAGTGGAAGTGCATATACATAAAAAAGTGAATGGAAAAGAAAAAAGATGTTGTTGTGTTTGGTAGTAAAGGTGTACTAGAAAGCGAAAAAACTGAATTGAATTGGAGGATTGTTAACGAAGTGGCATTAATTTTTTTACTTAAAAATGGTTGCTCTGTTGCGATTGGTTTCATGTCGACCATGTGGGATTAACATTACCAACATGTTTTGGAAAAGCTAAACTATTATTTCTGAGGAGTTTCTAAGCATGTGAAGCAGTAAATGGGTTTGTGTTACGCTGTTAGATATTATTGCTGATGTGCTATTGTTGTTGTTAAAGTTGTTTTTATATTTCAAGCGAATTTTTGTGGCTGTTTTCAAGAAAGTGAAAGGGCTCCCCCCCCCCATTTTATGATGATTGAATATCCAACACCCTCTCCTCCCCCCCCCCCTCTACACCCCACACGGGAAGCGGGAATTATAGGTTTTCATACTGTACTAAACACATCCTACGATTTTTCATCTTTCCTTTCATTTAAGATATTTGTATTGCTATTATATATAATGTTGTTTGTTTTGATAGTGGGGAAGGATGTAAGTAGGAGGGAGACCACTAAATGTCTTTACATTTTAATCTTCACAATGATTACATCTACCTATTCTATGTGGTTCTCTAAGTCATTCCCGTATCTAGATCATATATTTATTAATTGAGAACTGTTTGTTGTTTTTGATTGTTGTTTGTTTTATTTATTCTGCCAGTGGGGGAGAGGGGATCCGGAGGGACAGTGTGCACAATGTGTGATTTCAGTATAAGTTGCTGTTTTTGCTGTATGATGTGGATTTTAGGGGAGCCTACTGATTATTGTTGCTGGCTTTACGTATGTCGTTTAGGAATCCTCAATTTTAATGCCATGGTGCTTATCTTGGTGCTATAGTAGAAATGTCAGTGCACATGATATTTATTTACTGCTATTTTACATTCTAAAAGAATATGTTCTGTAATATTTTTTTCTATTTCTGATGATCAGGTCCTTGCTTCTGTCCTACATGATTTCTTTCTTTTTAGATAAGAAAATTTAGTATAAATAAAAATTATGACGAGAAGAACGAATGTGCCAATCATGGTTTTACATCATATAGTACATGCAATTGGGTAATTTATTTGATCAATTCATAAAAAAATGACACTTTGGTTGTATGCTTAGTAGGTATAATCTTTTTACTATTCACATTTATTCAGGTATCTCGGACAAAGACATAATTTTACGGTTTCACTCAATAGTTGGAAAATATATTAAAAACATTTTTAGGTTCCATTCTTTCTTATCATGATTCTTGGGAGTGAACCGTAAAATGTTTTTACCCTGGATACTAGTCTTCTATATTAATAGCGAAGTGTGTATAACATTTTTCGTTTGGACAGTGTGAATAAAAGGACTGGGAACGAAATATTCGTATGGACTGTTATAATTAAAATTTTAGATCGTGCGTAACTAATTTTAATAGGGATTAGTATTATAGGAGTACCGCAACGTCAGTGGGCACATTGCATTGCACCATAAATAGAACACGATATTTAAGGGCAAATATTTCAAGAACCAATGAAAATAACTAACGTCACTTTGGGCGTGCGATATTGGCGGTGGTATGTCCAAAAATTTGTGTCTAAAACGTTTTGGGGACGGATGTGACGTCATTAGAATCTTTGATCGACGATATCTCCGTAACAGTAAGTCGTACACAGGCGATCCCATACATTATATTGATCATGTTTTCGAGCTCTACAACTTAGTGATACTTCATCTTAGCAATTCTGTGATTTTATTTTTGGTCACCCCATATAAAAGAGCAAGATTTTGGGATAGCAACTCATGGAAGTAGAATTAACCTGTAAAAACCTTTTACCCGGGGTACTAGTATATATAAATACTATAAGAGTTTTAATCCCAGGTCCCGAGTCCTCAGCGAAATAACGAAAAATGTCAAATTTGTTTAATAGACGAATATGGAAACGGTTTTTTATCCGTATGCGTATTAGTATAGAGGGAAACGATTGCATTGAATTAAATGTTTACATTTTTCTTAGCTGCTTTACTTAGATCATATGTTTACATTTCCGTTTGTTGACGAAGAAAAAAAAAAGAAACATAGACAAGCACGTATGATAAAATTAGATTAGTTAAAAGTTGTTAAAATAACTGTATAAGAAAGGTGTATCTTACAAATAGACAGGGAGGTATGATTTTATAGTTTTGCTTCAGTTTTATAAGTAGAGATTGTCTTTATGATACAGAGGAAGTTTATTCCAGAGGAAGTGGCATGCAGAGGCGGATTTTTATTTATGAGTTCTTTTTTTAATATTTCCGGGTAAAGTTACAGTCAGAAAGAAACTTTATGGGTATGCAAAGGAATGAATTTTTACATGGAAACACAAAAGCTCTTCGTGTACAGATTTATGTTATATGAAGTTATTATTAAAATGTTTTTGTATTCTACGCAATTTGTTTAGAGATGCGATAGAAATGAACATGAAAATGCCACCGATCTTTCATGAAAGGTAATTATCTTACGCGGACACGTACAGTTTCTTTCGCGCTGTACTGAACGAGAATTGCATCGGTAAAAATGATTTACCAGGCAGCAAGTTACTTTATTGTCAAATGTTATTGTATATAGAGACCAGAAGTCAGAAGATAACTTTAAAGAGAAATATTGAGAGTTCCTATCGACTCACTGCGGCATCGTGTATTACATGAGATTTATGTGACAAGACAAAATATCTGACATTGTAGCGACCTCTCTTCTTTTGAGCTATGGAGATATGAAAGTCATATAATGCGTTTTCTTTTCAATCCAATACAAATTTTAGAGATTTAAGTGGTTTGTGTTTACTTGGCTTTTAAACATCTTAAAACTACAGTTCTAAAGTCTTTCTTTTCAGTGGTAAAATCCTGGTCAAACTCTCACATAAAACTTTCTAAAAAGTGGATAAGCAATTAAGGGAAACTCCATTTAGCGGATATTTCTTTATTCACGAAATGGACTTTTTTCAATTTTTTTCTTTCCAATTAGAGGACACCAGTTAAATGAATTGAATAAGTGAAGTGACTTACTGAAATCTTGTTATCGCGGACATGCAAAATAGCAATCTGGCCTTGGCAAATCTGTTTACTTAGAAAATACGAGTTAATTTGGTTTTGTTGAACTAAGTTACTTATTATCGTTTAGTAGAAAAAGTTGTTTATTAACATCATCGTTTTCTGTTTGCTGTCTGAAGTAATACCTATGCCTTCCGCATACCGTAAATACAGTCAGTATCGATATAAAACTATTTAATTTTCAAAAATAAGCCTAAGATCAGGACACCTCTATTTAGAGGACAGAATATTTTTCGCCAACGATGTTCGCTAATTAGGGAGAGAACTGTACTACTTCCTTGCAATTAGCAACATAGCATACACCTTTTCCGAATTGTTTTCAAATGTCCGTATTATGGCAAACTACCCTACCCCGCCTCGTTTTGATGTGATAATTTGATGAAAATTATCACAAATTGTCCCATAGCAATTTGCAATTAAGGAAAATATATAATCAAGTAATTACCGAGAACCAACAAACGTGGCAGAGTATGAAGGCTTGATAAAATATTGGCGTTTAAACTGAAATTAGGGTAAGATCCGCTCTCTGTTTTGTCGTGCAATCAATCATTTTTTCAAGTAAATTTCCCGTATGTGTTTTATACATTGCTTCTTATCTAACATAAATCTTCCATGTTCTATATTTCAAATTTCCTGTAGGAGCCTTTGGTGCTTCATTGCACAAAAGTATATTGTCAGCTCCAACACACCAACTCCTTTGACTGACGGTTAAATATATAGATTGTTGATACAATCTATAAGAAGGGTAACGATAATTTCCAAAGAACCAGCCGGTCGATGCTGAAAATATAGGTGGACCACAGCAACTAACAGAGTATCTATACTCTCCCTTATTTGTTCCATCTCTCGACAGCTCTGCGTCATCATCATCATAGAGTGCTAGATACTGAGTAATAGTGGAACCACTAAACCAATTAAACACTGAACCAATGCCTGAACTGGGCGAAAGCTGTTTTGTCGTGCAATCAATCAATTTTACAAGTACATTGCCCGTGCATGTTATATACATTACTTCTTATCTAACATAAATCTTCCATGTTCCATATTTCAAATTTCCTGTAGGGGCATTTGGTGTTTCATCGCACAAAAGTTTATTGTCAGCTCCAACCCACCAACTTCTTTGACTGACGATTGAATATATAGGTTGTTGATACAATTTATAAGAAGGGTAACGATAATTCCCAATGAACCAGTTGCCAACCTGTGTTCCAAAAGTACGTGGATTGCAGCAACCAGTTTCGTACCTATACTCTCCCCAATTTGTTCCATCTCTCGACAGTTCTGCGTCATCATCATTGTAGAGTGCTATATACTTATAACTAAGCTGAGTAGAGGCACCACCAAACCAACTAAACACTGAACCAATGCCTGAATTGGGCAAAAGCTTCAAATGCATTGTGTTGCCAACATCAGTTGTGCAGTAAAATCTCATTTGATCAAATTTGACGTATGAAGTCAAAGCACTGAAACCTGTGTTTGTCAGGTACTTTGTATAGTTTGATGACACGATGTCGTGAACATCTGATGTGAGATGAGATGAGATTGGAATGTAAACTCCATCGGTAATCGTGTAATTTGTAATCAGCATCCATCCTCCTATAATCAATTAAGTTTCCAGTTAAAACCAATTGAAAGAAATTGATAAAATTTGAAAATATCAAAATATGACAAAATATGCACAAGTGCAGTGGTTTTGTTCAGTTTATCCATAATTAAGTCATGATATTTCTTGAAAGTGTATTTGTAAACTTTTTCCATTATTTCTCATTGTTGTTGTTTTTCATAATGTTTTTAACGAGAAGTATATAACGATACATCATCACGAACGAAAACAAATGGTAAATGTTATATTTAAGAATGTTTAAGAATTAAACCGTGTAAGCTGAGGAGCTCTAAGTATTTAAAATTACCAAAAGGGTATTTAATTCGCAGGGCAAAAGTTATTCTAAACGTTATAACAGATTTTACAATATCAATGAAAAAAAAGAAAAAAAGGATTACAACACGCGTGTGCTAGAATTCGAGCAGAGTCTTTCACAGCATCCATATTTTCTCCCCAATTTACAAAGATCTGACAGATATGACAGCAGGAAAAAAGGATTTGGCATATACGATAATATATCTTTGACAAAAGAGAAAAACCTTTGACTCGTTAGATTAATTATATATTACTTGCTTTTTAGTTTTACGGCGAACTTGAGACAGGTATCAGACAAGTGAAATGCCATCGAAACAAGTTAAGAAAGAAAAAAAAAAAGAAAAAAACAACAACATTTATTTGGATATACTTTTCTGGTTTTTGATAAAAAGATTTGTTAAGTATTTTTGTTGATTGTTATTATATAAATATAATTATATATAAGTATGTTATTATATATATTATATAAAATTTTTAATGTCTTTATAAATATTATTTCATTACCAAGCAATGATTACTTCTATTGTTCTATTGTCTGTAATTGTTACCTTAGTAGGGCTTTAATGATGGTTTCAATTCTTTTCAATCAAGTTGTTCATTAAGCCTTTGTTCACAATTGTGAGAAGTTTCATAATAAAAGCATAAGAATTGTGGAAGTTACGGAGCCTCCCCTCCCCGTGCTGATGAACCCCAAAAATTCCCGGTATAAATTTATAGTTAAATTATATAAAGTTAAATTATGTTTCATTGCAAAGGAATATACTTTCTTATTCTAACGTATTGATATAATATTAGTTATGAAAATTTGCTCGAAAATGTTTTCAGAAAAAGTCTTTGAATAGAAAATTAAAGTTAAAGAATAATTTAATGATATTTAATAATTAACATCTTAATTGGGTTAATCGTTGATGTTATGTTTGAATAGCGCGCCTCTTATTTAGGCAGACTGTCTTTCAAACTGTCAAATAATACCTCTTTTCCTCCTTTTAACGTTGATAATTGGAGTAAAACCACTTAAAAATCTTGAAATTTTTATAAAATTAAAGCATATACATTTTTGAAGACTGTTTTAAAACTTTCATGGAGAAACAGTTGTTTTTTCGAATCAAGGAAAGCTTCTGTTCTTCGCCAATTTGCCAATACAGACTTTTATTCACATTGATTATTTGGATAATTACTTCAGTCATAACCTTTTCTGTTCTGATACAATTGTTATCAGTCCGTGTTCTGCTTAGGAAGTCTTAGAGCATTTGAATTCCCCATTTTAGCTACGGCTAAGTCGCATGACATTTATCTTGTTCTCAAGGTGCTAAGTTGAGTGGATAGATTCACACTGCTATAGTCGCTGACACTACTCGGCCATGATTTGAAACGTCACCTCCCGGACTGAAGGCGAACACTCTACAACGCGGCTACCATTCGCCCAGACATCGTGTATATGTATGTATGGAAGATGAATGAAGAAGAGACACAATTTCTGGAATTTTTTTGAATAACCGTTAAATGACATAATACAAACTCACTTTTTAAATTTCCGTGGCATTAACAGAAATCGTAAGAAATAAACCATACTTTGATTTCATGTCATTAGATTATCAGGTTTCATAATTTCTTTTGTTGTGTCGACTACACGTTTCTTGATCATTTTACAACAATAGGCTAACGAAATTTCTTCGTTTAATAATTATTACTAGAAAATTCTGTTTTATTTTATACCTTTAAAACTATAAATAAAGAAATATCCTCGAGGCATGGAAATAAAATTAAGCAAAAACAAAAGTTTTATCCTTTGTATTCAAACTATTTTTAGGGCTAGTAAAAATATAGAATCCTTGTTACTTAAATTCAATTACGACAATAATGCAAACTTTAAATACACTTTTCTTCTGAAAATTCTGTTTTATTTTATACCTTTAAAACTGCCAATAAATAAAGAAATATCCTCGAGGCATGGAAATAAAATTAAGCAAAAACAAAAGTTTTATCCTTTGTATTCAAACTATTTTTCAGGCTAGTAAAAATATAGAATCCTTGTTACTTAAATTCAATTACGACAATAATGCAAACTTTAAATACACTTTTCTTCTCCTCCCTGGTGTTTTACGTTTTGAAACTTGCAGAGAGTTTATTTTAGTAAATGAATTAGGATTTATTTCCTTATCTTTTTGAACATATCATAATCATATCATATCATACATAAGATGAAGTGAATCAAAACATTCTCAAACTGCTCCAAATCCAAGGAAATGTGTAACAGTGGTTATATTTCCTTAAAATTCGCAAACATTAAAAATTTGAATAGAACACGAGAAAATAGAAAGTTGTCTCATTCTCTTTATCGATCGTACACAAAAAGATACACGAGTGGTACAACGAGTACAAAGAGTACAATGGGTAATTAAAGTTTCTTTGCAGGTGGGTGAAATTAAATGTTATTTGCCTTATTGTTTTGATGAGAACTGTTTTAAAAATTCATTTCACAATAGAATATATAACGTTGAGAGTGCTAGAATGATAAACAGTGATATGTAAAAAATGATAAGTTTTGCTTTCAAAGTAATTTCATGCTTCCATGCTTCTAGTGGAATTTCCATAATGCGGATTTTAGTGGTGAGGAAAAAGTGTTAATTCCATTTCACTTTCACATGTGAGCAAGATAATACGTCATTCTATTGTTTGAATATTCTCCTATCCAAAAAGCTTTTTTTCACCTCGAGAAGAATTTTCAAACAATACAACTTTGAGGTGATAGCAAATATATAATCATTACTGTTCAATTTTATACACGGAAGAATAATACAAGAATAACAGATTAGCATTATTATTTATAAATATTCTTCTGTGTAAGTCTACCTTTAAGGTGTCAAAATAAACATTCAATGTCAATTTTCTGCCATCACAACGTGACAATTCATGCGCTAATGAAATATTTCTTTCTTTATAAATTTAATGCGTTTTGGGGATGTGATAAACTATTTGGTGCCTATTGTATTGTTGGAAGAAATAAACAAACAATAAGGGAAACCAAATAGTTGCAGAGTACATCATTACAGCACCCTCGGGTGGTTTGGACAGTAAAAGAAAAATCAGGAGCAATTGAAGAAATGGATTTCTGTACTTCATAGATTTCTAAAGAAATCGTTTGGTTACCCAAAGTCTTTCTAATATGAAAGATTAGACTGTCGTTTTGTTATGTTTCGTTTAATTTGAATGTAAAACAATTAGATCAAACATACTCAGAGAGATCGTTTATTAGAAAATCGACGTTTAAAAGAAAGATTAGAAACATTTTGAGTTTTCAAGCAAGTTCCAGCAAACGTGTACTCGTTGCTCCACTCGTTGTACTCTTTGTACAAATTGTGTGTCTTTTTGTGTACGATCCTTTTTATGCTCCTAGATGTACACAGGTGAGTACAAGGGCATAATGAGGCTCACTTTTGATTGAAAATGAATACATTGGTTTAAAGGCATTCCGAACTACCTAAGGTATCACTTATTTTTAGTTTGAAGATTCGGGACAAATCACTGCGTGGTCATGCGTTTGAATTAAGCGGACCACAAATTTTTTTATTATTATTATTTTGAACTTATAATATTTATTATTTGCACCTCCATTAATCTACTAACCGTGGAAAGTTAGATGGTCTGTAGATTATTCTAATAATTGTTCATCGTTATCAAAGCAAAACTACAATATGGAGAGAAAACAGAAGAATTACGATCAACATTTGTTGGCAATATTCGATGCACAGACACCGTTTTAGTGCAATGAAGATAATAAAAACTTTTTTTTTTTTTTATTTCTTATTATGGTATATGTAATTCTTCAAACATTTCCTTGATTCTATCTATCTTTTTTTTAGCAATCCTCACAGACACTCTGATAAACTTTTACCAGAACTTTCTTTACAAAACCTTTTCTTTTTGCTAAAAGGTTAGACATAAAAGCCTTTATTGCATAGTATAAACATTATTGTAATGTTTTAGAAGAAAATTTAAACTAAATTTATGGTGAAAACAGGTTAGTAATTTCTGTTTGTATTTTCTCTTGCTTAAATTTTAATCTCCTGGGATCCACTAAATTAAAAATAGGCCCTGGATAGCCTGGATGCCTGAGAGTTAGGAGGAAACGCTATGTAATCTTCTAAAGAAAACTTTGTTCGTGCGTTTTTCTTTGTTCAAAAGTTAAAAAAGTGTCAGTTGAAATGACTGTAGGTGTTACTAATACATTTTGATGGCGTATTTGGTACGATTTATGGTAATGATGTCATTTTTAATAACTTTTTAGCATATTTATTTGAGGATTTTGTGATTAATGATCATAGGTTGTATTAATGGTGCGAGCAATTTTGGTTTGTCCAAACAAGCTAAACATTATATAAACATTGTTAGAAGCACAGCATATGAATTTTAAGAAAAAATATTACAAACCGTCATCAGTATCCATATCGCAGTAAACTTTCTTTTTAATAGACAAGTCATTTCCACCAATCCAATAAACTCCAGACTCCGCAGCATGACACACTTTCTTTATTTCTTTACAAGAGTGCAGAGCTAACAATTCTGTCTTGGAAACTACAACCGATAAACCACAGAAAGTCATAAAAAGACGAACAGGTAAAATAGTTCACCTTTGTTAGGTTGCTACAATGAGAAACTACTAAAAAAATGTTTTGCCGTACCTGTGTCTTTGCAGTTTCCTGCATCCATTGGCTAAATTGAAAATAAGGTACACTTTTTAAAATATTTTGTCAATTTGAAATCTAGTTTGGAAAACCCGTTAGAGTTGATGAAAGAGAATATCAAGTGACAGAAATATGGGAGTTAAAGATTACATGTTCAAATCTTTTAGACGGAATTACATGAAGTATCGTATACATACCCAAAGCACAACATGCGTCGTTAGCGTTAGGTCATGTAAGCCATAATACGTCACTAAAATTATTTCAGAAGTTGAGCCAACAACAACAGCAAACGATTGCAACAAAATTTAAAAGTTCATTTTAAAATTTCAAGTTTAACACAATTATATATGACATTTTGGTGGAGAAAATGTTAAAAGGCGCAAAAAACATGCCGAGGACTTCTAGAAACGAACGAATTATATAGACGTCATCCTAGTTTTTGATAAGTTGCTGCAAAAATAATTGTGTATTGAAAATTAATATATTCTAAAATCGCTATAATAAATTATCGGACACTGTCAGAATTAGCTACTAATAGCTAATATAAAGTAATATATACTTATTAAATACTGATTAAATACTAATTAAATACTGATTAAATACTGATAGATACTGATTAAATACTGATAGATACTGATGATTACTGATAAATTTGTGATCAGTTACTGACATCTTTATCAGTATTAGCTACCGATAATTATAACTTGTTATGATTTTCCCTCAAACGGTCACATATGGCTAATAGCTGCTTTTTAAAATTGTTTCGTTTCTGTATCAACTAATTTTTGTTGTTTTTCAGGGCTTTTTCAGGACAAAATAAGTTTTCTTGTTTGAATGCATATTTTTGAAATCTAGTATTTTTTATATTTTTCTAAGAACAACAACAAATTGCATGTTTAATGGACGAGAAAAAAATTGCCAAAGATGCAAATCTACATATCGATGGGTTACGCACGTTTTCAATGAGCTGTTTTTAAGATTGAAAATCATGATATGGTCATATTGTTCAAAGCAGTTTATGTAAGATGATTTACTTGTAATGCATTGGTGCAGTCCCTATACTACGCATCTATTAATAAATTCGATGACATTATCTAAGAAGGCCGATTCTTTATGGATACAGATATTTGCTGTAATGATGTTGAAACAGCTTATACGGCAGGATTTTTAATGGTTACATACCTTTGTAATCTTTTCCATCGGCGATAAAATTATCATCGGATAATACCATGTCAGATCGATTATACAACCTGGCCTTTGAAGCATTTATGTTTGATTTAAATCTTTCCAACATGCGAGGAGATATGTATTGAAGAGGTATTTCCCTTTTTGCATTGTAAGTCAGATATGATCCTTTCTTACTTTTGCCATACAGTATTGACTTATCATCCATTCCAAGTAATTCATTTATCTGAGGTGGATACTCTAAAAGAATATTGAATAAAGGTTTAAGAAATGCTGACGAGAAAATGTTTCAAGAAATTGAACAAAAAGATATTTACTAGTAATTTTGTTGTTTTGAACATCATAACGTATACATCTTGATGATCTATACAAAAGAAAAATAGAAAAGGTTACTCTTAGGAATATTGACAAACAAGGAAAATTTTTATTATGTATAGCAGCATTTTTAACTTACATTTTCAAACCTGGTGTGCATATAGAAAATGCATTTTGATGAACAAAAATAGATACGTCACTGATTCCGTTATTCAGTTTTCCTTCTAAAACAAAATGACATTTCAAAGAAACAAATATTTTCATTGTTGTGTTCATGAAGTGTTTACATTAGACCGCATTAATCTTGTTTGCAATAATACAACAGCGATTAACGACGAGATAACAGTATACATGACATTGACCCTTATTTCACTACGTTTTTCTTCAGTATAGTAGAGACCGAAGAAGTTTTAACACCTGCAAGATACTTGATACTTCTTCTTTTCATGTTAACATTTTTCAAAGATTTTAAATTAAGAACAACCTAAGCTAAGTTTCATCTAAAATAGGTACAAAAGGCAACATAATACATTTCCCCTAAACGTCGTCAGAACTTGTCAATGGAATAACTTTCTGTTGCTTTCTCATTGAATATGTTATGCTTGTCATGGGAACTTGAAGATGTCATATTTCTGATGTAAATGGAATTCAAATAAAAATTGAACAGGTTTTGATTTTATACCTCTGTTTACTTTAGATATTGAGTTCTGATACTCTCTATATAAAGTCGTCCCAGCGCTTGCAAAGGAAAATCCTGATGTCTTAAGGTCACTATTGTACACGTACTCTCCAGAAGGAGACCTGATTGTCCTTTCTTCCAGCATTAAACGCTTCTCCTTAGTGCAGTTAACAATGGTATCATCGGTATCACTATCAATATTTAAACACCGCGGAATTGCACTGCCATCGAGCGCAAGTAAATTGTATGGAATTTGTTTGAACAACATGCATTCATGGTTTAGTTCAACAATATCGTCATCTTTCTTTCGAATACAATATCCACTGTCGAGATGTCGAATGTAAAACACTAAAACAAAACAAAGGCGAAAATTTTGAAGCAATAGCAAGCAAACTAAACCGACTTTGTGCCAAATCAATTTTATTTTCATACAATTCGGCAGATAATGATGGTATTGACGATAACTAAGATAGAAAGTTAAGTAGGTAGTCGATAAAATAAATGGGCTCTCATATGATACATGTACCAAACTTTTTCAAGTTCAAGATTTCGAAAAAAGTGGGGATTTTCTTTTTGGACACATATTTCATTGCAAATATTTTACAGTTTGTACACAAAAGATATTTACCAACAGTATGTTGTTTTCATGGTAATTGAGCGTAAAGTTTAAAAAACAAATCGGATTTCTGAACAAGCAGGGAATCCTTTACAATTATCCGTGTTCGTTTTCGTTTGTTTTTTGTTTTTTTCATTTGTCCAAATCTTTACTGGTTACGAAATAGCGTAACTTTTAAGTTACGTAACTGTATGATATTTTGCAAACACTTATTGGGTGATAATTAATTCCTCTTTAAAAATGGCACACAATTTTATCTTCTGTTATCTTTGGAATATATTTTTTGCTTTAACATTTAATCCGTAATTAAAAATTGTTCTGTTTAACCAAATTTCAAGCTTCGAATATTTGCTCGGTCTCTATTTTGTCAGGATTTTTAGATTTAATTGAAATATTTGACCGTTCATCTTTTGTTTTTTAGAGTTTTAAGTCCTTGAATTCCATTTAAGTCCATCCCTAGTGGTTGGCTTTTCTGTCCGCCAACTTACAACTAGGAAGTTGACTTACCGACGGTACAGCTATTGCTCTAACATTCGGGATTATTCCAGGGGAGGGGAACTTTCTTCGCGTTAAAAAAAAACCGTTTCCGACAAAATATCCACTTTTTTATGACGAAAATATATTATGCTATATGGGATCTTTTTTTCTTCAATGTGTACAGATTACGAGTACGCTTTTAGTTTTTTGAAAACATAAGAAATTTTGACACAGTAACTAAAAGCGGGAAAAATCGTTTCTGCTTTTTAGAAAATTCATAACTTTTTTATGGGAAGGAGTTTGTTTTATTCTGATTTCGAATAAATATAATTTATAAACGTGGTGAAAAACCATAAACTTATCCTTAATTCACGTTTAATTGTTTGATGCAAATTCTGAATGATCGCTGATCTTGATATATATATATTGTAAAAGTTTTACCATTTGCTCCAATCCCGTAGAGATACTGGTTAATTGCTTTGGAATATACTTTGGATTCTGGAGAGTTTGCAACAACATTTGTGTAGAAAATATCCATAGCAATGGTCGCTTTCTTCAAACCATGAAATTTAACGTTTGAAGATGCCTCATATATTATATCAATGTCTATAGTTGATCCAATGTATAATCGCTCGAACTAAATAAGGAATAAATTGTAGATTTCCCTAGTTACATATCGGATATGTTTTACTTTATTTCCAAGTTATTATCACACAACAAATGCTGAAACATACCGTTATTTCAACACTTGAAGACGCTTTGTTTACTGCTGTTGCTCTAATACTGTGATAATCATATTTCAAATCATTCATTTCAAAATCTGGAGTATGATGAACTACCACTCGAATATTCGTTAAGTCAGTGTTGCATAAAGAATTGGTTTCCATCTTTACTTGAAGTATAAATTCCCTAAATCTAACAAATTGAAAATATGTAGAAAACAACGCATTGTGCGAAATTATAATAGATTGTTGCACCATAAAAGATATTGTAACATTCTTAAAAGGACAAAGAAAAATTTATTAGTAAATTTTCTACAGGTATTTATTCTTTTCGAATAGATAAAATTCTGTTTTGTCATGTACTGTTAAAGGAACCGAAACTTCGTTGATCAACTTTTGGTTTCTAGTAGTGTGATGTGTGATGAAAACTACCTTTTCACAATTTCAGTTTCGATGTTTGTAAGTTCACATGACTTTGACGAAGGGTGATTAACAGTATACGACTTAAAATCCACCACTGCGTATTGATCATTCGCAAAGTAGGATGTCATCCAAAGTGTTCCCCCATCTTCTATGCCTCCATCTCCAACCTTAAAAGCGTTTGATAACTCGTGTAAGAATAAAAAAGGAATATGCTAGAGTGAAACATTCAACCGCAGTTATATACGTATTAATCAGAATTTTCAGGTTATAAGCAGTACCAAAGCAGCACGCTTACCATGAAGTCGAGCTGATAATGTACCATCACAAAATACTTTGTATCACTTTCAAAAGACTCAGCGATTGTTCCATTTCGTCTTGTGGTTTCACTCATTTGAATTACTCTCTCCTGTGGTGCTGTTAAACCATGATGTTCCTCAACACTGTTGATGGTTATACATCCATTATCAACAAGGGGATTATTCAAATCAGTAACTGCATAGATCTTTATAATATCATTTCCGTTTTGAAACTCTTGAACAGTTACATAAGCATTATAATTTTCTCCAATTGTCAATGTTGTAAAAAGCGTGTTTACTGGTGGTCCTAAAGAAATTTGTTAATATTGCCTTCTTATATTCTATTTTATTTAAACTTCAGTTAAATATTAACGCAATCGCGATTAATTCATTTGAAGATTACAAATGGGGAACATCAATACAGTACACTATTCAATACGGTACACAGTTTACGAATCTCATTATAAGAACTGTGTTTTAACCTAATCAGTACATCCAACCTCGTTTTTATGAAATTTATATTTCACTTTATTACGTATTACTTATTTCTACTCCCAGTAGAAAGATTATAATGCAATTTTGATATCTCAAACGAGGTTAGATGTACTTACTAGAACAAAACACGGCGTTTAAACAGAAATTTGGGAAAGGTGTATTATAATCCAGTTTCCCACACTGTTGAATTTTCAATGTTGTTCGAATTTTAAAGCAACTGATGGAAGCCAAACTTCTCAGTCAAATTAAAGTATTAATTTTTATCCTTTAAACCAAATTTTCCGATGTTAACAATTGTATCAAAACTCCACTTTGTTTATTAAGGTTTCCCCGTAACAGGCTTTCTGTTTATCGACTAAGAGTTGCGGTGCAACCGTTTTTCTGCCCATTCCGAATCGGTTATCAGTTTTTAAATGGGCGTATCGAGGAGAAATTTTTTACAATAATGTTTTTATATACATGGTTTCGATGATGATGTGTAAAATTACGTTAAATTTTAAAAAGTATTTTCTTGTATTATTTAAGTGTGTACATTTGATATGGAGCAGTTGGTCGTCTTCCAACAACTTTTGAATTGTTTATCTTTTATATATTTTTGCAACGTAGGCGTAGATGGTCGAGTGGCCTAAAGCTTTGCATTTCCTTTCCAGAACGTAGTGGTTCAAATCCGATGCCAGGAGTTGAAACAGGCCTGAAAATTCAAAGTATGCCATTACAGACAGATTTGGTGTTAAACGATTAATACATTTGAAATTATACGCCATCGGATTTGAACCACTATTGATTGATACAAATGACATGTTTTCAAAATACCTTATATTGGCCTTTTTGACCGGCCCTTATTAGGCCAAGGCAAAAATCGTGATTTGGCAATATAGGACCGTATTTTAAAAAGATATATTGAGACACCTAGGCTATATAAAGTCTCTATTTCCTCTGGAGTTAATATTATCATAAACATTGATAAAACGTGTATTCTGGGACACGCAGTCTCGGGAAATCTTTTTAATCAACAATGTTGATCTTGTTTGACGCCTTCTAATCACAATTAAAAAAAGACTCGTATTCTTACGGTATAACTGCATTATAAATTGACTTCCAGAATTGTAAATGTTTGTGTATCTTTTGGCGGTACAATAACAGTTTGACCCATCAAAGCTGGCAGCATATATATCCAAAATCGTCTGTAATCTGTCACGGCAGAAAATGCAACATGACGATTGGTCTGTAGATGCCAAATGACCGTTCTGGGATGAGTAACTATCCAAATAGCCAGAGCTCCAAACGCCACAACCTACAATTGATTATACTGTTAGAAATCTAAAATCACGTAAGCTTTTTGTTTTTACTTGATGCCAATGCAAACAGTTTAATCTTCTAATTCTAGCCTTGGTGACTTTTTGTAATTTTCTTTCGGAAGGAGTCATCAAAGTATCTGTCAAAACTTATAACCATCGGCCGATACATTCAAGGTTAGACTGTTACTTTTTACTACGAACCGATACTTCCAATTATTTGTCGATAGTTAAGAAATGGGAATTCCGCTTCTGCTTTGTACGTTTCCAAAAGCTCTTAAAGCTGTGTTTTAAAATAAGCTTTAGTAAAATACCGTTTAGAATTTCATAAAGTTTAACTGAAGTGAAATATATAAAAATTTTCATAATAATGCAAACTTATTTAAAAAATGTGATGATGAGGAGCATAATTTTCACCACTATAAAAGCCTGCGCCATCTACACAAAAATGTTTTTATAAATACGTTACTGCTTTCGCTACAAATAATAACAAAACAGTATAAAAAAAGCAATGAAAAAATCTTACCAAAGCAAGAGGTTGTGAAAAGTGATAAAAAAAGCAATGATATCCACATTGTAAAGAAGAGAGCAAAAGCTTTTGAAAGAAGCAAAGAAATTGATATAAATATAAATATAAATATAAATCAAATTATTATTTCATGGTGACTGAATTAATTAAAAATTAAAACTTTCACTACTGAGGCGTAGTGAGCCTCTCCACTATCCACTGTGAACCTTAAATTCATTGAATGGGAATCGATCATAGAACGCCTGCAAAGGGACATGAGCGATAATTCAGAAATGACTTTTAAATTAATTCTTGTTGCTAATAGCAATAATAACAATAACATCTTTCCCGAATTCATGTTCAAATGTCACCTCCTGAATCACTTGGCCATACGGCACTCGTTTCAGTGTTGCAATCAAAATATAACTCAAATAACCGTGAAACATTGTTACGCATCTATGAAAATTAAAACATATATATGATAAACAATTAGCAATAAAAATCAATAAAATTTTTATATGTGACGGTTTGAGGGAAAATCATAACAAGAAGTATACTGATAAATTAATCAGTAATTCATAAAAAATTTATCAGTATTTAGTTATAAGCAATCAGCAATACTGATAAAATAATCAGTAATTCTGATTATCAGAATACTGATAAAATAACCAGTTAATCTGACGTTGTCACAAAATCGTTAATACGGGAACCCAAAGTGGAATGTTGTTACAATGTTATTGAAACAACTTTTCGACAACGGTATCTTAGCGTTGTTCAGAAAATGTTGTAACAACGTTCAGCGAACGACGTTAATCTGACGTTGTTGCAACGACGTGAAAATAACAACCCTAAATACAACAGCGATATTGAAACAACTACTAATTATCGTTGGCTTTAAGACGTTAATACAACGTTGTCGTGATAACGTTTGCAACGTTGAATCAACTAACTTTAATACAGCGTTTATATAACGTAAGATAAAAAAACGTCAAACCAACGTCTAATGCTAACGTTCCCACAATGTAGTTTTGATAACGTTCCAGAAACATGCAGTATATGACGTTAATTTGGCGTTAAAACAACCGATTAACCTTCGACATTACTACAACGTTATTGTAGCTAACTCTCCTTCAGAAAAAAGGTTTTCTTCCAAAAATGGAGTTTTAGTAGTTCATGTGGCGAATAGCCTTTTTTATTAAACTTTTTTAGGGCTCCGTTGAGACACAAAAAACGTGGTTGCATTTTCAGACTTTTGCTGTGTATTATTCAGTAGCAAGAACAACGATGAAGTTCGTAAGAAAAATAATTTTTGTTATTTGTGGAACTTTAAAAGAATAACAAAATTTATCTCGCTACTTTAAGACTTTTTGAGCTTAGTTGTTTTGGACAATTGTAACAATTTCTTATGACTGAGATTACCTCCTAATTTACGCGAAGATTTACGTATACTTTGAATGTCTTTTTATATTTCATACTTGGAATGAATTTTCTTCCCTTTTTATATTTCATACTTGGAATGATTTTTCTTCCCTTTTTATATTTCATACTTGGAATGAATTTTCTTCCCTTTTGGTCCGTTTTTTCCGTTTTTTCCCGTTTTTTCTAGTGAATATATTTATTATGTTCTTCTTCTTCATTTTAGTTGTGACAAAATTTGTGTAACGTTGTTATGCCAACGTCATGAAAATGACGTTAACTTAACTCTCACTTTCCAACGTCTTTACGACCGTTGTGACAACGTAACAAGCCTTGTTAACTGCAACGATTTAACAAAGTTGTTACGTCAAAATCATGAAAACGACGTCCACAAAGATGTCACTTTCCAACGTCTTTAAAGACCTAGCAATGTGTCTGTACCCACATGTAATGTAAAACCGTTTGTGAGTTAATTCAATGAGAATATGACAAGGACAAGCACAAAATTAGTCGAATATATGGACTGGACTGGCCATTGTAATATTACAGTGCCGTATGGTTTTAAAACTAAGGGTGTGGCAATATATTTAGAGTTATCCGAAGGGCCACCATAGTTGTCCCTGGGGGAGAAAAATTTACTGTAGATCGCCAGAAAAGGCGTTTCTTTTTTAATCTCGTCAGTAGCTAAAATGTCTTGATTAACTTATTTCTCAGCTTGAGATGTATTGTATAAGACTTTTCCTCTTTCTTGTAGAATTTGTTATGTGCTGTGTCAGATCGAATGTTTTTAGAATAGTTCGATAGTTCTTTACAGAATCTCCTGTTTAAGAGCAAATCTAACTGTTTCAAACTTAAAGGTTCATTACAGTGCTGATGGAAATTTATGGAAAAAATTGATTTAAAGATGCTGAACAAAGTAAAAAAACTATTTAGTATAAAGGTAGAGGCAAAGGTGCAGATGTAAGAATGCATTTTTGAAGCAGAAAGGACGCTTAGTGATGACAGTGTTGTTTGCACTTTGAGCCCATACTTGAAGTGTGCGGTGTGTGATAGCTGAGGTGTGAATTAAAAAGAAAGAATAGACGGAGACAAATGACTTAGAAAAAGTTTTTACTTACCAGAAACAAAATCCACCTGTATTATACCAGGTGCAAATTTTGAGCTATAAAATCTCTGAGGTATTATTTAAAATAAACTTTTAAGGTTAACAAAAATCCGGATATCGTAACGTAACTTTTTGGTCAGCGTCGCTAGGCAACTGATCTTTCATTATCGTTTGTACGTCCGTAATCGCGATTATGTCCCTAGTTGTAGCCTGACACCGCAGTATTAAAGTTGAAAAATGTAGGCTGTCTTTTGGCCCCTGTTTAATTAAGAGTAGTTCACGACTTGCTACTTACAGCTGTTTTATCATGGTAAGTGCACCTATTGAACGTGAGAGAAGAGACGAGCAGAATTATTTTATCAAGTATGTACTTATGTCTTTCTTTCACCGAAAGACATCTGATCATTTTATATTCTATATTCTATACAGAAAAGAATGGAAAATTCTTATTATTACAACAGTTTTACACGTTGTTTTTTTAAATCAGAACGTCTAAATTTCATGAGGCCTGGATGTGCTTATTTTTTCATATCTTTTCAGCCTCAAATACTCTTATTTGCGTTCTTCATGGTAAAGTGTAAAACACTTAGCAGGAATGTGCGAAACACTGTTTGTTTGCTTGTGTGTATGGAAATTTCTTCTATTCCCAAAGGAAGGAAGAAAACAAACATTTTGTGTCAACTACGAAAGAAATCTTACTGTTGTTATTTGCAGAGAAACGTTTCTTAGAAATTCTAGCTTGAAACAATTTTAAAATGATGACATTGTTTCTGTCTGTTTACTTTAGACGTTAGTTTAGACGTCTCAATAATGGCGTCGATTTTAACGACTGATTTTAGATTTTCTCTTAGAAAAGTAGTTAAAACGACGTGGTGATCAGCAACTACACATTTTCTGTGTGGTTTTCACACTTTTTTAACCGATAGATAATGTCAACTTTAAATGAAGAAATGAAAAAAAAATTATTATCCTGACTTCACAAATTACAAACTATAAGAATGTTTTAAAATAAATTTTCATAAATGTTTATGATAAATATGAATAAATAAATAAATGGATGACGTCTGGCTTTTTCTTCAGAACTGAAATCGTTTAAGATTTCAGATCGGGAAAAAAATATTTTTTATTGACACGAAATGCTACATTTATTTTCTATGTGCTTCAGCAAAATTCAGTTTACAGGGACATGCTCATAAACATTTTTTATCACGAAACAAGCAATTTCACACCTTTTCAAACGATACTCCGAATCTCACACAGGTTTCTGTGTTAGGAAAACAATTTTGGTTTTAGAGAAACAATTTTGTTAATAAATTTTGTTTTCACCATTTCATGAACTAAATTTAGCCAAACCTGTGTGACAACTCCGATTTTTCTATTTGAAGTTATTCTGTTGTGATGAATGATATGATCAGATGAAATATTTAATCACAGTGTCAGTTTACTAAATAATTTTCATGTCTCATCACTAAACTCTTAAACCACGCATTAACTAATGTAGTATTATATAAGCAGCAGGTATATAGTTGCCATAGTTACTATAAAAATATCATTTAAGGAGCAAGTGTAGAAAATAGGACTTACTTGTTTACCGATATCTATAGCATTTATAGCATTTATATTTGCTGTAGCAGAGATAAGGAACAAGAAAATTATTGGACACCTTCCTCTTGGAAAAACTGGGCGCTTCTCCAAAACAATTTTTTACTTCTTGAAATAAGAGTACAATGACCGCAAAGTTAAAATTGTAGATGGCAAAGCTGTTAATTTAGCCAATGGAATGAGAATGAAAGTTCCATCCATATTATTCTTTCGTGGACAAAGTGACTTCATGTATATTTTAAACAAGGAACTTTCCAAAAATATGTTAATATCAATATATGAGAAAATGAGAAAATACTTGATATTGTTTTAAACGAAACCATGTATCTTTTTTTCCATCTGTCTAACCACCTATCGGATGCTTGAAAATTGTCACATCCAAGTTATTTTGCAAAATACAAAGCTTTGACTTTGGGAATGGTTCCAGACACAGGAAAAAAAAAACAAAAAAACAAAAAAACAGTACGAGTCAGCGAATGGTCCGACTTATCCGGGGTACGACTAAGCGGATGGTTTTAGTTGATAAAGAAAATTCAAGGTTTTTTAAAATTAAAGAAAGTATTAGATATAAGGTCGTTAAGTTCCATAAATGGCTAAAAATTTTAGAAAATTTAATTTCGCGAATTGAGATCAAACAAACTTTTCTCAGGAATTTAATTTCGTGAATTTTCCAAATCATTTGCCCTCATATATTCTTAAAATTAAATATTACCATGGATACGTTTACAGACAGTGAGGCAAAAAGTATTCTTTCAAATGAATTCAGTAAAATCTGATTTTTGACAAGAATTGAATTTCGAGAATACGTGAAATCCAATTTTTTCCACTGAAATTTTCTTACCACCTTAAGGTATATTTGATATATACAGTACAGCCCAAAAGAAACTTTATGCGTCCACGAAGGAATGAATTTTTACATGAAAACGCAAAAGATTTTGGTGTAAAGTTTCATCTGTTACATGAAGTCATTGTTTTCAACACAATTGTTTTTACATTAATAAACTTGAGCAGATGTTGTTATCCGAAAAAAAAGATCTAAGTACGGAAAGCTGCTTGTGGTCCACAGCTCTATCACATCTTGTTTCCTGCGCCGAGACAGAATATATTATGGGACATAGACTATCCCATAATATATATTCTTCTTATTCTTCTTATTCTTCTTATTCTTATTCTTATTCTTATTCTTATTCTTATTCTTATTCTTATTCTTATTCTTATTCTTATTCTTATTCTTATTCTTATTCTTATTCTTATTCTTATTCTTATTATTATTCTTATTATTATTATTATTATTATTATTATTATTTCGAAAGTAACCGGTATTATATAGGTGAAAAAATCTCAAACTAAAGGATTTCAAAATCATTGCAAAAGAAGTGCTATAAACGTAGGTGCGTAAGTGTCAAAAAGTATAAAACGATATGAAACAGAAAAGTATAAACAGTTTTATGTAACGAAGATACTATACCTGCCAGAATAACAGTATATTATGAGAAGTTCAAGAAACATCGGAAGGATACCAGATTTCAAGAATGAATTCAACAATAAGTAACAACACCATGATCTCGAGTGTCAATGGAACAAAAGACTATCCGCCCTGGTGGTTTAAGCAAGTTTTGCCAATGATTATCATAATACTTGGTTCGATCGGCAATACGATCACGAGTACCTTTTCAATCAGACAGAAATACAGAAATATTTCAACTTGTTATTATATGAAGATGTTAGCATGGTCCGATAATTTTGTCATGATTTTGTTTTTCATAAAATGGCTAAGTCGTATCCCAAACAGTCCTATTCAACAAAACAAATATTTCTGTATTTTATATTTCTTCTCTGTCCAATTTTGTTTTGGTGTGTCGACATGGTTGCTGATGTTCATGACATTTGAAAGATATGTGACAGTAAAATTTCCACTCAAAGCACGGACACTATGTACGACTAGTCAAGTTCAAAAATATATCTTTGCAATCATCATTATACTTGTCATTAGCCACCTGCCATAATTCTGGAGATACAGCAATCCAAGAGGCACAACACTAACTGAAAAGTGTCCATTCCACTTATCAGAAGAATTTAACAAAGTATACAAGATCACAATATTGGTTATTTTTGATCGCTTGATACCATGGGTAATCTTATGTTTAACAATCGCCATAACGATAAAATTTTCGAATGATTTGAAAGGAAAGGAGAAAAGGTTAGGAACAAACACTGTAAATAAAAAAACTCCTCGAAAAGTAATCTCCATGTCTTGGGCGGTTGCTTGGATTTTTTTTCCTTTTCACATTCCCAGCTTCTGTTTACGATGCAATCAGAATATTTTCAGATAATTCCAAAGGATCAGTATCAGTATTAACATATGAAATCTTGGTGTACTTACTGTATATAAACTCAGCCGTAAATATCTATCTGTACATCATCGTCGCCAAAAAGTGTCGTAAAGAAATTAAGATGCCTTTGCACAGATACTATCGACTAATCTGTAGAAATACCGATAAACGAAACGGTACCGCGATAAATCGAATCCGAGAAGATGTTACAGTAAATACGTTGTAAATATTGGGAAGTCAACGTGTATGTGGACTTCTTAATACATCATTCACATCATCCGATTTGATGGAATCAGATTTAATTAGCTATAAAAGATAAAAGGTGTAAAAAATTATAAGTAAAAATCACAGTTTATGCTAGGTTTAAGCAACTACATTGTAACAGTGTTCGATGCAAAATTAAGCTAAGAAAATAAATTTTCCCTGAAGTTTAGCTACGAACTCTGATATAGTTTTTTATATTCTGATATAAAAAACCAATGGCAATCCAACAGTTTTAGCGCAGTGTTCTTGAATTTTGATTTCATAGCTATCTTTATCCAATCACTTTGTTGTTACAAGTAGCTCCGCTCTTACCTTATTCCGCTCACAGTATTATCCTTGTTATCTAGTTAGCTAATTTTTTTTATACCTATATGTTGTACTGTAGATAGGGAGAAGAACCATTATATATAAATGGAACCCAAATAAATGATTAATAATAATAATAATAAAAATAATAATAATAATAATAGTTTTTGTTATTGTATATATATCTCTGGCAATTGGTTGAGCGAGTCCTTTTACACAGAAGGTAGTTTAAATATACTCTATGAATAAGTACTCCCTTTTTAAAAAAGTGTTGGAGGGTCATTGTCCTTAAAGGGTTAAGTACACTTTATTATTTTGAACATTTGTTTAGACCTCAAGTGTAAAATCCTTTCCGTCCTGTCAAACCACAAATTTCTCAATCAACCTAGGATTTCGTTCAAAACGTTCCGCTAAACACCCTGTGATGTGATGTTTTTGAGTACAGTTTTTAAGAGGCCGTTTACATGAGATCCGAAGTGAACTCAAACCGCTTTGAGATTTCAAACCGCTTTAAAAAATTGAGCTGTTTACATTAAACATTTCACTTCGGGTAAGCCTTTTTTTGCTGAATCAGCGGATTATTTCTAATAAAGTTTGAACATAATGGCGGAAAATCCTTTCAGAGTGGGACATCTCACAAACTAGCCAAAATCAAAACAAGAGTTGCGCATGTGTATGAAAACAATTGCGCATGGGCCGTGTAGAAAAACCAAATCGCTGTATCGATAAACAGACTTTGACTTCGGGGAGCAGTGTTTACATGGAAATTTCAAACCGGTTTGAAATTTCACTTCACAACACCTGAAGTGAGTTTCACTTCGCCCGAAGACATGTAGACAGTAATAAGAATTGCATCATGCATCGAAGTGAAGTTTTTCATTTCAAACCGGTTTGAGTTCACTTCGGGTCTCATGTAAATGGCCTCTAAGTTAGAAGTGTGTAAATTTTTTCTTCTTCTTTATAATTAAATATTCATGTTGACGTTATTCGACAGAAGTGTCTCTATTATGTGTTCTATTATACTGCAAGTATGATTGGAGCCTTTTGTTTTTTCAACTGGTGAAGATCAAAATCTAAAGTTGCGTTTTTCTCGTAAAAGAAAACATCGTGATAGCCACTGGGTCATGTGAAAACGCTACCTACCTATGGGTTACCTATTTGGGTACAGGAAAATTTTAAAGACCAGATGGAGAAATCGTTGCAGAGGCGCAGCAAGCATTACTTAAAAGGGCGGAAGAACATTCCACATATCAGGGCTAATGCGTATCTTCATTTAGCAAAGGTAATAGATTTTCTGACGAAAAATACTAATTCATTTACAAACGAGACAAAAAAAAATGAAATGCAAGGATTTTGTTAATAGAAAATTTACCGAGGGCGACTTTCGTGAAAAAGGAAAAAAATACGAAATTTTCTCCTCGCCCTAAATATGACCACATTCGCGTTTTTGTCTTCTCAGGTAGCTATTGCACTATCCTTATTTGGTTTTGATCATGTTTTTCGTATATCAAAATCACGTCACGTCCAAAGTCTGTACTTTTGTACGTTGTTGCTCACTATTTTTCACAATAATAAAAATGGTAGCATACTAATATAAACATGACATTGTCGCGCTGTGCAGCCGCCGTTCATAACATGAACGTGGAGTAAATTTGACTTGCAAAGTGTTGGTGGTATTTTTTTATGTGAAATAAAAACTTTATATCGTATTATGAACTTTGACAGCAAAAACTTATCTTTTTTTTGTATATTTGTTTTTTCCAGTACCCAAATAGGTAGCCCAATTGGGGCCCCAATTTGGGTACCCTGCATTTTAACATTTTATCTGGGTTTCAGAAAATATATACTTTAATATGAAAATCTTGAAAAAATCTTGATTTTTTTTATTTATACTGAACATATGTTATGAAGGGTTAATGTATCCTTAAACTTAGGAGGATTTAAATTGATGCAAATGCTTCTTTTTTTTATCAATTTTGCTCCGAAGTTCTTCGATGCCAATGTTTCTGGGTATTTCGTGAGGGCTTTCCTTCTTGAGAATTTTTAACGTCAACTTTTTGAACATGATAATTTTGAATGTACCAGACAAACTTGTTAGATCTCCATTAATTTTCGGAACTTGGAAATAAAATTTTGCTGAAATAGAAAATATCTCAAAATTCAAAATATAAAAGTTTCTTATGTTTTTATAATATAATTGCAAAAATAATAGGAGTTAAATTATGGGTGTCTCTTTTTTGGCCCACCCGATACATAAAGATTAGAAAACTCTACAATTTTCGGTGGAACTAAGCAAAAATGAGTTTGGAAACTTGAATTTAGGTAAGCAACACTTTGTCTTGCCTTTATAAATAAGTTGAATTGGCAAGACATTGCCCGTTAATGTAACCACAAATGTACCTGTTATCTGCTTCTTGTCATCGACTCCTTTGATAGGGACGTTTTTTGCGCCTTTAAAAGTGAGGGTATTTCCCGGAGAAACATGGCTTAACAGAGTTTGATCGAGTTTCACAGCAGGCGATGCTGGTATGTCATGCTCTGAAACTACTGTTGATATGGCTGAAATGTGAATTTCTCCTCAGCTAATAACTGCTTTCGTTTCTTTAAAGATGGCGGTTAGAGTGGCGTAAAATTTTTAACGGGCGCCCCCACAACACATTCTGTTTTGAGGCATAATTTATGCGAATTTTATTGCTGAAATAAGCAGTTTCATAGCTCGAACAGACGGAATAGTCCCTGGTGAAGGGATTGTCAGTGAATTATTTGATGATGGTAAGGAGCAAATCAAGCAAATGGAAAAAATATATGTATATTTTCGGTCGCTAGAATTTTCCCAGCCATAAGCAAAGAAGAAAGGGGTAATGCATTCGTGGGATAACCAAGTACAAAAAAACAAATTTACCAGTATTTTTGCTTTTTAAAATTATTTCACTGCAAAGTTGAGGACCCTTGCAATGTCTCAGACTCAAGAGGGATGCATTTAGATTACAGAAAAATGATTTGAGAAGTAAGTTTCCTTATTTCATTAAACAAACTTTCTTATGTGAGTGTCTCTTGATTGTTTTTTACATGGAGTTTGATGTTACATGACCTGTCCTGTTGATATTCCTGAAGCGACGAACTAACGAACTTAAACTAAGAAGACTCCATATTGCAGGTCCTTAAAATATATGAACGAAATGACAACAAAAACAGGACTGGAAATGAACTGTCACCAAAATATTCACCGCCCTCGAATAAGCGCTGAAATATAATGCAAACTGCGGTGCTTATTACAAAAAAGATATAATAAAATGCTGCGGTTATTTCAAAAAATGGAAAAATAACGGATTACTTGAAATAATTTCATGTTTTTCAGCAAAATTTTGGACGTTTCCTTATTGGACAGCAAATATCATGTGGCGCTGTAAGGATATTTGCATTGGAAACTTCAATAATGAGCGCCACCCTTGAATAAGCGCCGCATCTAAAAAATTTTGAAATAATCGCCGCAGCGCTACGGTATTCCCATGCAGGATTTATCAATTAATTTATTGCTATCCATCGGAGTTTTTTTTAAAGGTAATGAATATTGGAGTTTCATAGATGAAAAACATATTTCCTCGTAAAACCTAATCTTTCTCAGGAATTTAATTTTGCCGATTTTTTGCAGAGATTCTCGTCAGAAAATCTTTTTACTTCACTCGGTCATCTAGTGCTCAAGAATATCCCAATGAACCGAAGTGATCACAGTATATTCCCCCATTTGGGTGCGAAGCCAGGAAAACACATTCCCGTTGAATTACTTCAAGATGTATTTGGCGCATTCGCATTTCTAAATGTCCGCCTTGCACTGCAAAGTGAACGAACGTCAAAATATTTCTCGCCATCTATCAGTCAATTTTAGAGTTCCACCAAACTCCTTCAGTGCATTCGGATCATTTGCTCTTACAACACCCTTTTCAATGTTAATAATTTGTTTCCTGTTTATAACACCACCACCAGCACTAGTGCCAATTGCAATATCATTAACCTTCCTTATCAAATCCTCCGTTCAACAAATTTGGTCGGCCAGCCTTCTTGAACACAGCGTTCATGGTTATGTTCTAAAATTTTGCTTTCCAAGAGTTTATCGTTGTTCGGTTGAAAGTGTATTTCTTATAGTTAACGGTAATTTGGAAATAACGACGAAATTGTTCCTTGGTTATTTTCTCGTTCTGTCAATTTTTCCCTATAAAAACGCATTCATGCTTTGTAGAGAATAGAAATTTGTGCATAAACGAAATCTCCTGCAGAGACAAAATTACAGTTTTTTAATAAGCAGTAGACTATGGAGAGTGAGCAAAAGTTCGCATGTTTTGTTGCATGCAAATTTTAATTTTCTCATCGGCAGAAATTTCTTTTACAATTTCATTCAAAAACAAGACGTGACGACAAACGATGGACCTACGAAGAAAAAATGTTTGATTGATAACAATTTGATTGGAAATATGAACAACTAATATACTTTGCCGCCTAGTCAATTCTTTCTTGAATGCAAACATTCGTCTGCCCTTTTTTTTTCAGAATACGTGGTGGTGTGGTTTAGGGTACCAAAATTCGTGATTTAAACTAAAAATTAAACTATAAAAGAGACTGAAATAAACCAAATATTTGAAGAAGTATATTGAAACTTGTCAGCTTTTATACTTAAATTTAATAACGATAATGATAGATAGATTATAAATTATACCAACGACTACACTGTTTCCCGCGAAGAAACTAGAAAGTAGATCCCAAAAGGCGAATGTTACTAGTTAAGGCGAATGAACGGTGGTCTTGAACAAAGGCTAAAAATGCACTACTTGAGGGGCGCATTGGAAAGAATAAATATAGTTCTAAATATTAATACTAATCTGATATTAAAAAATGACGATTTAAATCTTCAATAGGCAGCAGAGAACCTTAACCCTAACCCTAACCTACTCATCCAGTTTCATATTTTTCGAAACTTCCCAAGCCTTATGAGAATGAACTTCTTTCGAACCCGATAAAATTTCCATCCAATTTGTACGGTCCCTCTCTGGAATGAGAGAATTACTTTTACCTTCTCTTCCTTGATTTACAGAAAAGTACTGATTGCGCGAAAACAAGGTATCATTCATGTCATGGAGATTTATACGATGAGCTCAAGATTAATAATTCAGAGTTGAACTAGTCAACATACAATTATATTTCTAGAATATGACCATACAAGTCTATATTTCTTTCTTCTGTTTGATAGTTCATCGCCAGTTATCACCGTCTCCGAATAAATTTTTCACAAAATTAAGGTTCAATTGTTTCAAAATTCACCGTCAACCATTAAGAATGATAGCAATTTTCAAGTTAGTAAACAAAAATTACTACCTTCACAAGTTTCTTTATTCTTTAACCTAAGGCAGGTGCGGGTCAGTCCGATAAGTTATCAACTGGCTCTTATGTTGAAGACACGTAACAACATAACATATCCAAATGAGATGTACGATCGATTTCCACTTCGCTCAAATGTTAACACTATAGTGAGACTATAGCTACTATGCTTCTTCCTCATAAATAATCAAGTCAACAGGTCCATCTTCTACGATCTCAATTTCGAACTGTTCAGTTTGTGAAGAGTCGTTTGCATTTTGATTCTTTTTGGCATTCGATTTTGCATGAGTTAATATATGAGATTTTAAGTTCGTAGATTGGGCGAAGCGTTTGTTACACGAGTCAAAGGGGCAGACATAAGGTCTGTCACCCGTATGTATTCGAACATGTGTACGTAAATTAAAGTCCAAACTAAATCGTTTGCCACAACCTTCAAACGTGCACTAAAAGAAATTCTGTTGATCAACACTAAACGACGACTTGTGGTATTAAAATAAAGTTTCAGTCCTTCAAACATCTGATAAAACAAATCGCAAAATAAAAAAGTAGAAATCACCTGAAACGGTTTCTCTCCGGTGTGAACTAACTGATGTCTTTTAAGTTTTGAACTTTCTACGAAAGCCTAAAAGAAACGCAGCAAAATTAATGAATTGTGAATAACATATTTCCTCTATCTGTTTCTCCCTTTCACTCATCCATGGTTGAAAAATACAATATTATCATCACGATGTTTCAGGGCATTGGCCCTGGTCTATCTGCTGATCTGGTTGGCACGAACTAAATGTCCTTTTTACTTTGTGATGTTGAGGTGTTTAATGAAAACCAAATGTATTATTTTATAACTAAAGATGTACCTTTCCACATTCAGCGCAAACATGGACCCTTGGACCGTGTGTATGTAAGTGTTTCCGCATGGCAGAATTATCCTTAAATAGTTTCGTACAACCCTAAAATCAAAACTGTCATAAAATAAATAGGCTAAGAACAGCCGTATATAATATACAGACATATCTACTTTGGAGTGAACAACAGCTAGCAAGGAAAAAATGAAGTTATGAAAAAGACGAAACAATCATACATTATGAGGGCAAGCGATACTTTTTGTTGGTTCTTCTTGAATACGTTTAGATTTCTTAGTTTTTCTGAAAAAAGTAGAGAAGATTGTTTTACTGAACAAGTCCTGACTTTCAATGGCCTTAAAAAAACAAATAACACCACATACTTTGTGAAGTCATTCAGTTGTTTAGGATCACTCAAGTCAAGAGATGATGGAGAAACGTCACCATGTTCTGAATTTTGTTTTCCAGTAGTTACAGAATTATTCTTAGATTCGTTTACGTAATCAACAACATCCATTTCGTCGTTAAGTTCTTGAACATCATTTTTATCTTCTAAAAAGTGATTTGAAATGTACATTATTAATGCAGGAAATATCTCTGTTATGCTAGCAAACATTCAGGTACTTTTATGGACAATAGTGTTAAAAATGAATAAAAGTCACCTTATATCAAAAAATAAATCAACGATTTGTTAAATAAATTTTATTAATTTATTGAAATTTCATTTTGACTTACTAAATTTTCCCTCGACTTTAATTTTCGCACACATTTAATTTTTGTGCGGATCTTCAAGGACGAACCGTAACGTTCAAATTACCATCGTTTCACATCAAACAAAACAGAAACAGAAGACATCAAACGATATAACAGCGGGAGAAGAAGAAGACGACAGAATGTGATTGTAGTCATTGTATATGTTATCCCTTATTTCCCAATCTAATTTTCGCGGACCTTTTTAAAAGACATTTAATTTTCACGCAGCCAAATGTCGGAAAAATTAATAATCATTAATTAATTAAATATTTGTTCGCGCAGTGGCTTTGTGTGAAAATTTAGTGAATTAAAGTTAAGAAACAAAATAGTAATGATGTATATATGGCAATGCCATAAAGTATAATCTGTTTTAACCTTAAAAAAATAACCAATTTCTTTGGTGTTCTCACAAGGATTGATATTTTTCAATTATATACAAAACTTTAACAGTATATATATCACCAAAATCGTCTGTGTTATTTACAAATTTGTGTGACAGCACTATCTGTATGACCTCTACGATTGAGTTCTGACAAAAACCTTTAAATGGCAACATTGGAACGAAAAATGTTTTAGGTTTGGAATTTATTGGAGGGTGGTGTTTAAAGAGGTGTTTATTTTGTAGTTACAGTTTCAGGAAGTTATTGATTCGTAACTGCAAACAAGAAAAATAAAGATTTTAGACATATCTTGTTATATTTTAAGCTCACATTGCTCACTCTTCATGGACTTATTCTAATATTATTATTATCCTCATATTATTAAAGGGAGGTATTTTGGAATTTTATGTTCGTTTGTAACACCATCCCAATTTGAAATGCTGAGTTTCACAGGCAAAGTGGTTATAAGCAGGTCAATAAGATTTAACTATTTTCAAACTGGATGGCTTGGTTATTAACAGAACACTAAAACAGTTTAGTTTTTTGAATTAACATTTATCTGATTGTGAATTTTTAGTTTATAATTTGCCTGCCAATTCTTTCATAGGTCAGAAAATGACACACCTATAGATCGATACACATTTTTTTAAATATATATGTACAAAATATATATCTTTCCACAAAAAAGATCATTATTTGTTACATAACCTATATGCATCTAAATTTACCTTGTCTGGAACCTGAAACTGTTGTCAGTTTTCTAATATGGTACGCATTAGCTACTTGGTTCACAATTAGCGGTGGCGTCTCCATCTCATATTTGTGCACAATTTCCACACACAAATTGAGAAGATCATAGAAAAAGACAGAAGACATGCTATTACTTTTATTTATTTACTTTTCTTTACTACCTTTGGATGAAAAAATTCCCAAAAGAATTAAAGTTCTTCTTTTGAAAAAATCTTTAGCATGAGAATAAAGCATTTTCAATTAGGTCATTCCATTTAAAAACAGGTCAGAGAATTTACCACAGTGTTGCGAATTATCAGGACAACTGTTTCAAAACAGGATGTCCTGTTTACAGCCCAAAAGAGAGCTAAGTATCTGCATAAGATAACTAGCTTTCACAAAGAGTCACCATCTTTAGAAGTTAAGGGTCTTTTGTTTATGTAACAGGAGATTTTTTTAAAATCAAGTATTTAATCGGGTTAGAACAATACAGTCTTTTTCAGGAGAGGAGCGTAGTATTCTTCAATGTGTATAGATTACGCTTTTCGTTTTTTAATAATAAAATAAATTATGATACAGGAACTAAAAACAGGAAAAATCTTATTTTTTTGTGGAAAAATCATGATTTTTTTTGGAACATATTTTTTTTATTTCAAATAAATATAGTAAAATCATTTATCTTTTGATTCATATTTGGTTTTAAGCACAAAAGAAATGATTTCAATGATATTAGGGTGTTTTAAAAACATTGGGCAAAACCAATGGTTTATCCTTAGCATGTATTTGCCAAGTTTGAAAAATATTTATCTGTGAGATTTGTTTGTGTTTAAAGGTCGCCTGTATGGTTGGCGGTAAGAAGGAAATTTTTGCTTTTAACACTCTAGATTGCTGGAAAAGGGAACAAAAAGTGCTGTTTGTTTCCTTTTATAGAAACTAGTTATCAAAGGTCTTATTGAAATAGTGTTGTCTAAAGGGAAAAAGTAATGAAAATCAATGAAAAGATGATGGATCACAATCCATAACTATCATACATTCTTCTTTATATTTGCAACAATATATAATACAGCTGTATGGATTTTACAAAACTAGCCTAGGGGCACTATCGAACGATAACGTGAAGGTTTTTCGTAGGTTTGAATAGCAAAAAGCTGACAAAGTGTCATATTAAATTTTTTGAAGTTATATAAAGATATAAGTGATATACATTTAGATTTCACTTTTCCGACATGAGATCGAAGTTATCGTGAAAATTAGTGAGTCTCACACCCAATCCGTAAATAGGTGCCGAATTTGTCTTTGAAGCCTCCTACCTAATTTTAAGTTGTACATTTCATGATTGCCTAGCCTCTCAATTAACCAATCAATTTATTTACCAATAGCATAATACGTAAGGTAAAGGCATATATTCTCGACAGGATCTATTCTCATCACTACATTAAAATTGAAACAATTAATCAATGAAAAAAATTGAAAAACATTTAAAATGGAAGCTTACAGTACCCAATAGTTTAAATTTGAAATATCACTTAATAATTGGGGGTAGATTCAAGATGATTCTCAAACCATTTTACACAAAGCCAAAAACAAAAAACATGACAGAAATGAAGTTGTTGATATTCATGCGTGCCCTTATTGCCACATCTTGTTTACTACTGGAACGGTAAGATGAACCATGGGTTTTCAAACCATGACTTTTAAGTCCCTGTTTCGAAAGCAAATTAACATATAGGGGGCGTTTTCCAGGTCCCCTGGTGCGAGAATATGTTCTTGTCATGCTTTATAACCAGCAGATTATCAGAGTTTGTTGGCATTGTGACGTAATAGTTATGAAAATGTTACCAGTAGCTTCAAGGATAATTAGCGGTAAAGAAAAGAAATATCATCTCTAGTGTTTACTTTGGGACTATTACGGCACATGGTTTTTACAGTATCTACTTTGTTCTTCTACCGTTCCATTATCTCAAAATTATTTTGAAAATGTTGAGATGCGAGAACAGATTTTTATATTTAGAATAGATTCACTGGGCATTCCTTCTTTTCACCTCCGTTTATCTAATCTTAAAAGAAAAGAAATGTTTTTATATTTATTACTAATGTTGTTTTGATATGGTATTTCATATATTACATTACATCATTACAAAAATGAATTAGGTTTCCTTTTTCACTTATTGGATGCTTCAGTAAATGTGCCGAGAATAGATGCACTTACCTTTTACAATCTGATCAAAATAGTTACAAGTTATATATGTTTCTGTCACACACATATGAAGCTATTCATAAGACCTTTACAATTTTTATACATATTATCTGTATAGCTAATTACATTTCAAAATATTTAAACTATCAAGGATATTTGTCAATGGATTCTGGGCTGTAATTATACATCATTTCTGTCTTGCAAACTTTCCAAAAAATAATAATAATTGATAACAACAAACCTGAGCTCCAAACAGTAACAGAAAATTCTCCTTCCAATGTCTTCACTTGCACTTTTTTGCGTTCCCATTTACGTGGCACATCTATTTCAGTAGCTCCTTCATCATCAACACTCTTAGTTTTTTTGATTGGTTTCAATTTGGAATTTTTCCCTTTTCTTTTCTTGCTATTAGATGTTGTGTTGACTGATGCAGAAACTACTTCTTGTTCAGAAATGATGTTGGGAACCTCTGCAATAGAAGAATCATTAATAACTTCCTCGGCGAGATCGGTATCATCATTACAACCACTTCCATTAACAGGCTGTAATGCAATTAGAGGTTGACTTGGAAATAAACTCTCGTCAATGTTAAGATCATCTTCACTAGCCGTAAACGAAACCTCAGAAACCAAGTGATCGTTCGCCGATTCATCCGCCATTTTGTTTAATTCGATATTTCTTGGCGGGGGATTTCATAGTGTCCCGCCATGTTTATGTGTGCGCGCTAAATTCTACTCTAGTACTAAATTCGCTTAATTTTTGTACAGCAAAAGATCAATCAGCTAAATTTCTTATTTTTTTGTAACAGATTGAGGAGAGAGTGTAAATGCTCGATTAGACACTACAATTTTCTAGTTTATCTTATTCTACATCATAACGGGAGAAAAACCAGACCAGTAGTTTGACAATCGACAACTAGAAAGTGAAATTCCGGAAGGGGTATTGAGTTTGTGGGACTTGAACATGATAAATACGAAACATCGCAGCGGCGGATCTAGAGTATGTCAAAAAAATTTGTAGGACCACATTAACATAAAATCTGTTTTCAGTCCGTATCACCAATAGGCTTACTTGCACGTTTTTCTTTTATTGTTTAATAGCTAACATTCTCCTCCACAAATTTCCACATACCCTCTAGATCAGCCTTGCATGGTCACAAGAATTAGTGTCTTTTGAATAAAACAAACTGTGCAGAGTGATTGTAATAAAATAGTTTCATCCTGAATACAATAAAAAATTGATTTGTGTTTTTACATCATTAATTTAATATTTATTTTTACAAAAATTGCGTGCAATTGTTGCGTATATTATTTTTAGAAAATTGAACTAGAAAATCGAAACAGATAAAGAAATAGAAAACAATGAACTCACATTTGAAAACAGGCATATGTCCAGGATCTTCTAAAAAATTGCGTAAGTCGTCATTTTCTTTAAAAGTGGCAAGATTTCGTTATTAGAAAACTACAGACTATATATATATAGACATATATATATATATATGGTCTGTATATATATACTACAGACATATATAAATATCAAGTACTACCAAAAGTTTCAAAAATACCGGAAAGAATGATCTTATTACGTGAAATATATATATATATATGTTCCGCGTAACTTAACCGCCCATTTTTTAATTGAATTTATTTAGTGGAACTCGGGCGTCAGTTTCTTAATAAATAAGTTTATGCAAGTCACGTGTCCTTAAAGTACAAAAGCAAATTTGGTGTGAAAACAGTCAATGGGTCAATTAACCTTTTCGAACCGTCGGTATAACATTCGTCTTTTTCAAATCAGATTATAAATTTTTAGAAATTATTTATTGCTGTTATAATTTTTAACAAGAAATAGTTTATTGCTCGTAAACTTGGCGTTTGTAACTGCTGATTCCACTCCGATGCCAAAAGTGAAATGATTCCACTCCGATAGAATTAACTGCAACGTGTGAACAGAAGAGAAGCGAAATGATTTCGTTCCGATAGCCCTATCCACAACATGTGAACAGATGTATCGTTTTAATGTTCCCATTATTTATTACGTTCATCATGATAGCCCGGGCATAAATTACATAATAATATTTGTCTTTGTTTTGAGTTAGCAAGTCAAGAGGAAAATAGATTTCGGATGCGTTTGAACGATACAATCCGATACAACAGACAGCGTATGTGAACAGCGCGTTCCGAAATGAAACCATGGTCTATGTTTCCTCCGTGGGTTTTTTACGTATGCGGCCCTGTGCAATCAAAGTTCCGAACACTGTCTTATTAATATCCAGCATATTAATAAGACAGTGTTCAGAACTTTGATTGCAAATTGTTCAGACAACTTGTCATATATAATATTCTATGAAAATATTATCCCATGAATAGACTCCTTGATGACTCACGTCAATCTTATTACACCGCATCACCTATAGTGAGTGAGAGAGAGAGCTAAGAAACCGCGACGAATATAAATGAAAACTAATTTCCCTACAGGGTAATAAGAAAACCCATCAAACATTAACTAGATAATAAGCGAACAACAATTGAATTAAAATGAAAATATTTATGACATATAAATTATCAATCAAATATTTGAGCAAATGACTCTTTCCATTCATATGGAGCCCGTGCGCCTAACAGGCGCAGTTACGTTTGTTGTTTAGAAATGGTTTATAAAGTTTTTGTATTTGAGACGAATAAGACTATGTAAGGTTGGAATATAGATTGTGAATATGCAAACGATCTCCACGGTTCCATGCTAAGATGGCACTACTACTTAAAAATGATCTGTTTCTTCTCTTCTTTGTGTTGTAACAAATAAATGAGGTTATTTTCGTTTGAGCGAAGCGAAAATAATGTTTGTTGTAAAGAAATCCTTGTAAATTTTTTACAAGGATTTTAATTTTAAAAGAGGCTTTTATTTAATATCGTCTTCAGTTAATATTGAGGCTTCTTCACTTTGTTGAACACATGTCCTTAAATTCGGGCGATAAGAAGAATTATCAGTGGAATTCGCAATTTGACATCATTGATATGTTTGATATATCTTTACTCGCGTTAATAATTGTACACATTTTGAAAATTGTGTTCGCCATTGCATTAATTATTAAATCTCGTAAATTTATTTTGCGTTAATAAAACTCGCCTTAATTTCACGTAATCTCTATTACGCAAATACGAGGACACCAACGTCAATGAAACAAAAGTTTTATTTTCCTTGTGGATTTCTTTTAGAAAAGAAATCTATTTCGTACTATACCATTGGGAAAATTTAATTAGTTTATAACATCATATGCAGATTTGCACGTTCTACATACAACGTTAAAAGTTATGTTTTGAAGTAGTACTGAAAGTATATCTCATATGAAGGTATATCTCGTCATTTTATTTATTTTCATATTTATTATATTATTTATTTTATTATACTTACTTCAGTCGATGTTGATTAGACCTAATGGGCTAATCACCTTCCCTTTTTCAGTCTTCATTTCAGGATGTGAAGATTGAAATGGGAAATATTATACAATTTGTACATTAACAAGAAGATGAGCAGCATGAAACGGGAGAGCCCTGCTATTAATAAAAATGCAGATAGGAAGCTATAGGCTTTAGCATATTTAATAATTTCAGCCAAAAAAACAGAAGTATTCATTGATGTTTCTCACCAAAGTATGTGCAATTGACGTTTCACGGAACACAAGCTGGTTTAAATAATTATCATAATTATCGTAATTATCGTTATTATCGACTTTAAATAAAGAATCCATACCATACCATGATCATGATTTTATTGATAATCACAAAATTGTACCTGAGGGAATAATCAGAACAAAGGATGTAAAAGATTGAAAATTGCGTAATCATTTAACTTTCATGAAATCTGATCAAAAGCTCCAGCAAAGTTGAATTTGTTCAACTTTGCGCCGGAGCTTTTTCTCTCGCGCTACTTCTCGAAAATCTCTGAATCAGCGGGCAGTATAATCGTCAAAGCGCAAAATGCTGCTCTATGGAAATCCAACTTAAGAATGTGACTGCACCAACCAACGTCCGCCATCCAGTATATCGAAAAGGCAAGAAGCCCGGCCGGGGACGAGGTTTAATGATTTTATTGGCAGTGAATTATTTCTTTTCAAAAAAAAAATATTATGTGTAAAATGTTGTTGTATTTCAAAACTATAGTTGCAATACGAACAAAGTAGATACAAACTCATTTATCTGAGTTTTAAACTTTATAAGCCTTAAATATACTGACGCCATTTTATGTTTAAAAACGATAAAAAACGTAATACCAGCTCGTTCTACCACATTTTGCGAATGTCTGTTTTTCACAGAAAGCCAGTTTACCAAAACAATGTTGGCGAAGAGAAGGTACACTTTGTAGATAAATATTACACCACGTGATGAAAACACAAAAGTTTTAAACAAAATTGATGGAAACTAGCGAGAAACGGGGATAACAACAAATTTCACAATCACATATTAATTTATCCAACTAGTAAGACTTTAACTAGCTTTCCATGTAAAAGTGTAATAAAATATACGAGGAATGTCATCTGTATGGAACCCTAGAAATGGCAGGAGCAATTGAGAGTCTTCTTATTTGGGGTTTTATGTATCATATCATTATTTGTCGCTAAGTTTAACTGGTAACATGTGATTATAGCCAGATTATAATAATAAAACTTCATCAACAAACAACATAAATGTTTTTTTTGGTAAATTTGTTTTTTATTTTCCTGTATACAATATTCTACCATGGCTCATTAATGACATTATTTTGTATTTTTTTTAGCCGACAGTTATAACTATCGAATCCTCCTATGGGGTAGTTTTTCGAGCAGGTAAATCAAGATGGTCGAGAATAAGTTAAAGTAAAGCGTGTTCAGATTAAGTATATAGCTATAGCTACCTATATTCACTTCAGTATATCTCCATCAGTATATCGAATTTTTTAAATACTTATGGCTGAAGGAATTGTTTACTAAAATTCGTCTATTTGTAATAAAGAATGGAAAGCAGAGAATCTCCATAATGGCAGCAAGCTGAGCTCATGTGATAAATCACTCGATAGTTATAACTGTCGCCGAAAGTTATAGCAGCCATTTGAATTTGTGCAAACAGATTGTACGTGTTTACAGGATTACAGGTTATTATTCTGTTAACACATGTACGGTTTTTCGACGGTTTAATCGAATACAAAGACGCTCGTTTTCAAACGGCATATTTTAAAAACCGGTCCCGACCCGGACCCGAACCCTGGACCTTCAGAAAAACCGGACCCTATCTATTCTTAGAAGGAAAATCTATTTTTAGAACTTTGCAGGCTAAGAAAGGCATCTTGTTCTCAAATTTAACGTTCGTTTTAATTATTTTGACCCCAAAAATACCCTTTTTAGGTACAAGTCCAAAAATGTAAAATACTCCGTTTGCGATGAAAATTGGCGAGTAAAGTAATTCAAGTATGCTGATGTCAAATTTAAGGCTCGTTATTCATATTCCTTTTGGATACAATTTGTCCAAAAATAGAAAGAAAAATTAACGAGGGATTTCATCACACTGACTAAATGAACTTTATGAACTAAATACGATGTCTCCAAAATGGTATACATTATTGTAAGTGCAGCAATGGAATATAGAACAATAAAACTGCATTAGCCTTCTTCAGTTTGAGTGCTTTGACTTGTAGCTCCTATTAAAATCTACAAAGAAGGCAAGGTGTTTAATACAGGTACTTTTTCCTATTCATGAAGTGTCCCTTGGTTTTCCCACCGGTCGATAAATGTCAATTTTATCTCCAAATTTGCGATAAATTAGAATTTGTCGCCGTAATAGCGATAGCGAGATCGTCACCTATTTCAGGCGATAGTAAAAAATCGCCAATTTTGGAAGCGATAAAGAATCATGTCGTGCCTCATTTTTATGAAAGATATTTTTTTTGCACGTTTAGCGATTAACATCTTTTTGGGGATGGGCTGGCGATAATGTTTTTCAAGGCGATTCAAAGGTTCATCGGGTGAAATAAAAATATCGCCTGAAAAAGTCGTGGCGATAGATTCAATTTTAATCGCCAAAAAACCTTTGATTCCGAATATCAGTCTTACTTGCCTTCCGTTCTGTAAATTATACATCACAGACCTCGCGTATGCAGGAGACTCTCTTTTTACTTATGGCTGACAAAAAAACACGCTAGCGTTCTGTTGGTAGATTCCTGTCTGTTGTCATAAGATTGTGTGTCTTTGCTTTCCACTGGACATTTTTAACTTAAAGTTTTGTAAAAAAAACGGATGAACAAAACAATCGTGCTGTCGCCGCATGATGGCTGATTCAAAAAGCTAGTTTATTGTGTGTGAATGCGTCCCATTTCTTTTTCATTATTTACAAATAAAAATATATACATAAATTAAATGAATACGTAATTATTGTTTATTGTAGGAAAATTCCCCCATCAATATGTAAACAAATGTTTCCAATATCAGTAATGACTTTTGAAACTTTGATTTTCTTTTTCAGGAAGAACAGGCATGTTTTTTTATTGGACAAAACGTCGATCATTTCCTCATGTTTAAATTTTATATTTTGTTTGAATTGCTGGTGCTGTTTTTCAAGAAATGTGAGCTTCATATGATGATCTTGTTTTAAGTCGTTTATTGCTTTCTTCCTATCAGTTTGATGAGCCATTTATTCGATTTTATGTTGCGCTTTTAAGTGTGATATCTTTAATTTGTGATTTTTCATCATTCATTGTATTTTGTCAACACGAGCATTGCCAATTTATTTTCTTTTCGTTTTCCAATTGAGATATTTCATGCTGTTGGTTGGCCATTGTTGAAGAAAATTTATGTTTTTTTCCTTCAATGCATCAATCTCTTTTTCAGATTTTGATAGTTCATAAGCAGCTTCTCGAAGTAATTTCTCCAAGTCAATTTCAGTTTCAAGCAACTTCTGTTCTAACAATGACGTTTTCTTTTGTTCTTGAGAGAGCTTTTCTTTTACTTCCTCATTTTCTTCTTCACTTTTCTTGATAATACTTTCATAAGATAATGAATCATTGTATGGTGTTTGACGATAAAAGCGATGACATTTCATCAATACGTTTTCTACGCTGTTCTTCTTTATGTATTTTTTTGTCAGTTCCAATGCAGCTAATAAACTTTCAATGATATTGGCTCTCCAGAATCTCATCTTGCTGTTGAGCGATAATAGCATCTTTATCCGAGCATTCTGTCGTCAGCAAAGCTACTTTGGATGTTAAATCTTCCAATGTTTTTTATAAAAGCGTATTTTCCTGCTTACATTGCTTGATTGAGGCAGACAGATCATTTATAACAGATGTGTTTCGTTCGTGAAACTTTTCAATTTTATTTTCCAAAGAAATCATTTTTTCTTCGGTACTCTTTAGTTTTAGCTTTTGCTCATCCAAAATTTTTGTCAATTCTATGTTTTGTTCATGCAAAACGATCGCCATATCTTGTTCGACAATCTGAAAGAAGAAGATACACAGCCATATAAAGCAAGGTTGGGATAATGTTTACAGGACTGTAAAATGTTGGAGTGATTTGAATTTATCGAAACTGACTTCTCCATTTTCGGATTTGTCTTTAACCTTAGTTGACTGATGAACTGGAAACTCTGTATTTCCCTCATTTAAGTCCTTATTTACACGTTGGCGTGTTACAGCCCATCGTTTAGATTTTCTTTGACCGCCCATAACTAGTATTCCCTTTTAGTTATGCGACGTGTTTCTCTAAACAGTGTGTGAAACAAAAAACAAAATTTAACGTCAATTGCAAAAATTGCAAAAGTTTTCCTAACAAATTGTCGGCCACCATGGTTGGGCGACAAAGAAAATTTTGGGTTCTAGAAGCTCTTAAAACGACTCAGACGCTTTCAAAAAACGCATTTTATTTGTTGATAAGATACACTAATGTAACTAATGCAAAAAAGTGGGAGAGTCATGGCCCCATGCGTACCCAATCATGCGTACCATATCTAACCGTGTCAAGTAGTGTCCTGGATTGAAAGTAAAGAATGAACCAGAACGGGAAGGATGATCTGCCAGACATTGACGAACTAATTGAACGGGGCACATATGACGACCAGTAGCACCGATACGAACCACCACACCTACACAAAAAGGATCTGTTTTGGACGCTCGAATGCGTAAAGTTTTTTAGTCTTCTGAATTTGACACATCGCAATACAACAACGTATCATTGTGGAAACGCGTGGACGAGGGACAAGTGTATTCTGAAATGCCAGGTGACGAAATTGGCCAACCGGCAACCGAGACTCCTGGCCAAGGACCAAAACGCCAGTGAATAAAGAAGAAAGAAAGACTGGCGGAGGTAACCGTCTCGTGCTGAATCAGACATACGCCATTTCAAGATGGCATGAAGTCCAACCATTAACAAATGTCCGCCCGAGCTCCCGCATTCAAGGTATTGTGGTGATTTAAACTTGAAACTGAAGTAGAGAGATTGAAAAAACGGCAAAGGAACATTCGACCAGGTTTAATACTTGAAGTATGGCCTCATACACTGCAGGGCAACCTAGTGCTGAAATTTCGAGGAAGAGTAGGGAACATCACTCGCAGGAAACCAATGTCAAAGCCCTCTGAAAATCCGATATAACATAAGAAACTAAAGACCGGTCAGGGTGATGCTGAAGAAAAAGCTTTAAGACATCAACCCTGACTGAAAACAACACACCAGAGGGCAGAGAGCAGAACTCGACGAGAGGATTGCTTCGGGCACATGTACGGAAGCGTCACTCCAGTGTTCCAGCACTGAAAAGGCAAACCGATGCGCGAAATCCGTGGTGAAAGCTCGAGGAATTCAAGTAGCATTGTAAAAAATAATTCCACGCCATCATCCACGAATTGAAATCCGACACCCTAGGTTTAGCCTGATTATTGGGTACCAAGGAGACCGAAGGTGAAGTATCCCCAACTACTTTAAACGTGTATTCGTCTGAAGCGCTGGATGCCGATGTATTTGGCAGTAACAGATCAAAATTAACAAACTCACCACGGTGGATACCATCGATCACTTCTTGTGGTAGAGGCGGCATTGAAGCGGTATTGACCGACTGTTGTTGCCGTTGTTGCTGCAACTGCCAACCCGACACGTGAAGTACCCAAGAAGCCAATTCGGATGGAACTGTCGGCGACGGATTAGCAGGCAACGAAACGTGTTGTTGCTGCCAAAGCATGCCAATTTATTGCAGGTAATGAAGACCTGGGGGTCGTGTCCCCCACCAGGAGCGACCGGCAATTATGGTGGTAGGCGACTATCAGATTCAGGGTTAGTGCCAATAGGTTGCATTGGCAGTTGTGATTGATTATCCACATTGTGCCAAGCCAGCGAACGATTAACAAAATTAGTGTATGTGGTGGAGACGATCTCCCAGCCAAGAGGAAATGTCCATAGCCAAGCGGTGAGCCAGGTCTGTACCTGATGACTGAGTAATGGTGTCACTATTACTTGAAGGAGAAACCGAAATAGGAGCAGACAAAGTTGATATCGTGCTGGTGGTAACTGTTGACGACGACAAACAGGATGACAATACTGTTCTGGAGTTACTCACTGTTGTTGTCGACTGTGGATGGTAAAAGGCATGTTACCTTTCTGTCAACGTGTAACGGTGTTCCGGAAAAAGCCAAATTAATTGCGTTGCAAGCCAATCGCAGAGCCTCCGCCGACAGTGACTGCCAATTTATGAGTTAAAAACTCGGTTATGAGATAAGAACTCGAAAATATAGGAACAAAAATGGTGGGGGTCTCATAGAATATATTTAAAAAAGGTATTGTCTGCCGACAGGTTCGTGTTTTAAATAATACAGAAAATGAAATTATATGTTCAAAAATAACGATACGAAACAATAAATGGGTTATTGTCAGCGCCTACAGACCACCTACAAACCCTAATTTAAATGATTTTTTAAAGAAAATATCCTTAATCAAGCTCTATCAAAATGTGACAGTATTATTGTTCCAGATAAAAATAAAGCTATTTGAAAGGAAAATGATTTTGAGTTACGTTATGTATGACAGAAGCGGATCGAGAGTTAGTCAGCTCAGTGTGAATAGGTGAAAAAGTCCAATAATATTAATAAAATTTTTCATTAGGTTTTTCTGTGCAACACTTTCCGCGCGATTAAAATAAGACGATATTAGGGAACCTGCGCAAACTATTATTTTAAGGATGGCGGTACCTTAGACGATTAGGAATACCAAGTAGCTTTGGAAAAAGTATCCTGCTTAAGCTTATTTACCCCGCTGTGTAGGCACATATCTTTAAAGGGAAAAATGGTCTGAAGTCCCGTATGGGATCCATATGGGATATGGGATTCCGTATCCCACTCTGAAGTCCCGTAAGGCCGTTAGGATTTAAAGTTGTTAACTAATACTTTCTTCAAGCGTAATATGGGTTACGTTCAAAAGATTTCGAATGAGTGAAAATATAATCAAAACAAATTTCTACGATTCTTGTAGCGAATTCGCTTCTAGATAAAGCGAACTGTTCTTTTTCTCCTATGATTATGAATTAATGTACTATTACTATATAAATAGGATGTAGATCAATCGAATGTGTGCGTGCCATACCATGAGAATTGATCGATACAATACTGTCCCAGGAGTATTTGTTCCAACTGCAAAACGTCTTCCATTTTGTTTTGTTTATATTTCCCAATGTTGGTGGGTAAATTTGAGGCTCTTAAAAAACACATTTATTTTGATACGGGAAATCTCGCATGTGCAATCTGAGTTTTGCCAAGCCAAGATTTTGAAACAGCCGTGTCTCCCCGGACCGTTCGTTTCATCACATAGATCTTGTGCAATCAAAATTCAATAATTAAATTTTCCGAACGACGAACGAAGTCTCCGTCACAACAAGTTTGTTCGTCAGTCACAGAATTCACATGCGCAAGCTCCCACTCTATTGGAAATTTTGCTCTGCGCCTTGTTCTCTAGCCTTGGTCAGTTGTTTTCTTTTTAGTGAGGAATAAAATATTGGAAAAATTCAGGCTAGGTGTCCAAAATCCCCTATCCGCCTCTATATATAAGTCACACATGTGCATGATTAAGAAAATTCAGCTTTCTCATTTTCTGCTTTCACCGCTCTATTAAATTCCATGTTTTTATAGCAGCTGCTAAAGCAGGAAGAGAGCTCCTTTTTGCGCTATAGCTAAAAAGCACACTAAAAATTAAATTTATAAGCAAAAGTGTTCACATCAGCTTTTTTGATATAGCATCCAAGTGTGAAACCACCAAATGAAGACAAGAGCGCGCGCTGCGCCGTTCCTTCGTCGCAGTCTAATTAAAGTAAAATGGTGTCTCTACCCACGCGGGAAAAACAAGGCTGTTACAGTACAGTGTTCTTCCGATTTGCTGAGGGATTTCTTTACCGATTCGAAAATTGGTTCAGTTTCGATTGTATTAGTAAGGTTTTCTTTATCTTTGAATGTTGAATGGATAGCATCATGTTTTTTTTGTCCTCACTCTACTCACCACCTCTCTCCCTCCCCATCCATCCCATCTCATCCATCATCCATCATCCATCCATATGGCTGTTAGCTAGCTATATTGAGTTTGCACTAAAAAAACAAAAACAAAATCCACTTAATATTCACTTTGATATATAATTATAAATATATAATTAAATATATATAATTAGTATCATATATCAGAATGTTATGTTGATAATTATCACTAGGAATTTCCTTTTCAACAATGGACCTCCTTTCTGCATAATCAGTTGGGGAAAACCTGCAATCGAGGGATCCCTCAATTGAGTTAGAGATACCTCAATTGAGGTATATTTTCAAGTTTCAGTAGAGAGATCCCTTCATTGTGCAGGTCCCCTCCCCCCAAACAGATCAATTTTATTTGTGTTTACTGCATATCGTTGGGTAAAAACATCTGTTCAAAATATTTAATTAAAACTTGTGAGCTACTAGCCTGTTCAGGGTTCAGACAACACCTGGAAAACCTGGAAAAAAGAGTTTTTTGAGAAAAAATCCGGGACAAAATTTAAAAATCAAATTATGCTACACAACTAACTATACCAGAGGAGTCCAATTATTAGCTAGGATGAGTAGTTTGTGGCTTCGCATAGACGCATTTTGGGTCAAAACTGGCTAATCATTGACTGTCTAATCTGTTACAGACTAATCTTGTCAAATAGGTTGGAGTTTTTTTTCATAGCATGACTTTGTCAAAATAGTCTCTGCCGTGGTTCCAGAACCTTAGCAGTTTTTATGATAACTATTTGTGAAAAGAAACACTATGCCCAAGTAATCTCTGGATAGGTCCCTGATAAAGGTACCTACTTTGTTTACGGTATTCTAGCTAGGATTTCAAAGATCGGCCAAGTTCGCATCAAAGATGACCCTAACAGGGGCATTGGCTTTTTTGTTGTTCTAAAAGGATTTTACAAGTTATAGTCAAGTCTAGTAAAAAATATGCATCGATTATACACCACTGAAAAATACTCATGCAAGAAAAATGGGATAAAACAACACAAAAACACTTGTATATTGGATTTTGAGAATGGAAGGCCATACTTTTAGGTTAGATGTGCTATTGGAACATTGTCCCACAATCTTTCATCATTTTTTTAAGCATAACTTGAAAAAAGAAAATATTCATCAGAAATTTTCCACAAACTCACAACCTCAAACTAACTAGCAAACCTCAACAATGAAGCTAAGCCTTACCATTTTTAATACGATATGTTTTCCGTGACAATTTGGAGTTGTACTTTCCGTGAGAATCTCCTCCGCGGGTAATTCTTATAAAATTGGTGCGGATTTTCTAACAACCGATTATTTAAAGTAAATACACATTGTTCCTGGCCACATGCATGATGCAAACAAAGTAACTGAAATGGAACTATGAAACGATGGTAAGGGCACCCTCATCAACCTCCCCAGGTTTATTTCTATTATTTTCTTTAAAAGAGTCTGAGAACTAAGGTTATGGCAGATTTTTCTTCATTTCACTCTGATAATTGTTCCTTTTACATTTTGACTCACAAACAAAACGTTCAAAATGATTAACGTAAGTTTCGGATTTAATACAACACATTTTAATTATTTTTTTATACATTGCAAATTCCATTACGAGAGACACGTCCTTTCCCCCCAACATTTAGAACAAAAAATCTACAAACAAAATTTCATCAAAAAGATGAACAGAGAACAATTTAAAAAATGCATTGTTGAGAATGTTGACAATCAAATTTTGTCGATTTGCGCAGCGGTTGTGGTCCTCCCCAGCTTTTTTTGTTCAAGTCTTTCTTTATATAGCAACCACCTGTCCATAACGACCACAGATTTTGCATCCCGTAGGTGGTCGTAATAGACAGGTTTGACTGTATTATGTGCGAAAAAAATTTGAAGGAAGGACGGTGATTTATGGACTAATTCAGACTAATTTGTGTCGTACTTTAGAACCATTCAGTGAAATCTTGCCTGATCATGTTGGTCTTGTTTGTATTTGAACATAGATATTAGAGAAGTGTATTGCATTTTTATCAATATATATTCATTTTCCCCAGTAATATTCTACATGAGTCTCTAAATGTCTGTAGTCAAACTGTACACAGTCATACTAATATATTGTGTGTGAAACAATTAGATAACCTCGAAAAAGAATAAAATGGCTCCTGCAAAAAAATCTGATGGCCGACGAAAAAGAAAGTCACCAGATAAGAAAAATGTTATTGACGTAAAAGTTGCAAAGAAAGGTACTCTTCACAATTACCAGTTTTCTTCATTATTGATATGTTTCCATTTGATCATTTGATTATCTTATTTTGTTCAGATAATGCGCTTCAAACAAAATATGGTAAAGTTTTAACTATGGGTCAAGGAGATGTTGGACAGTTGGGACTTACTGATGACATAATGTCAAAAAAACGACCAGCATTTATAAAAGACGTTGATGATATTGACTTTGTTCAAGTGACATGTGGTGGAATGCACACAGTAGCTGTTACGTCAATTGGAGAGGTAAACTTCGTTCAACATTTTATGAATAGTATAGCGAAAACCTCACTGGAAACCTTATGAAAATTTTGCCAAAAAAAAAAGAAATTTACTTGCTATAAATCAGTTTTGCTTTGATAAATTTTTGAGATTTTAATTTCATTATCGTGTAATAAATGATCTCATCTATCATGTCTTTTTCTGAGAAATGATCTAAAAAATTATAATTTTCGAAGTACACGCTTTTTTTATTAAGCAACAAAAACTTTTGACTGAGGCTCAAAGTCGCTCTCTTTTACAGACTGAGTTGTTGCTTACTTGTTGCTTACTTGTTGCTTGTTGACTATCTACTTGAGAAGATAGTCAAGTATCGACTATTCACGTACACCAGTGCAATCAGGGTGGCCACTCATACTGGGAAATATACTGATATATACTGGGATTTCTTTGGTTTCAATGAGTGGCCACCCTGGCAATTTTTTTTAAAACCAATATTACTACACTTTTCTCATCAGCAAGCAAAAAATATATGTTCCTTTTTCCTCTTTGTTTTGTTCTCAGTTTGTTTGTTTTTTCCTTATTGGACAAATCCAGTTAAGCCTGGGCTGTTGCTTCGTTTTTTGACAGATTTTAAACCCCATATTGCTTATAAAATGTTGCTTCATAAAAAAGCTTTTATAACTAGCCTGTAAATTATAATTAGACATATTGTCCAGGTGTACACATGGCGTATATTATTCCAGGTGTACACATGGGGCTGTAATGATGATGGTGCGTTAGGCCGTGCAACTAACGATGGAGAAGAATTTGTCGCAGGAAAAGTTTCTTTACCCGATGGTATCACAATAAAAATGGTTTCCGCTGGTGATAGTCATACAGTTGCGTTAACTGACAAAGGAGAGGTGTATGCATGGGGTGCTTACAGGGTAAGGAGAAACTCAATCTTTTGCAAATTTTCTCATTATAATATTTCTAAAAAAAATTCTGATATAATGTGTGTTTATGATTTTGACGTTGATGTAAATAGCATACGGTCATGTTTCTAAAGTAAGGTGTTATTTGGAATTGTATAAACAATGTTTGTCAGAAGAGGAAGCATTCTTTAACATTATTTGAAAGCACTCGAGTGACCTGAATTGTAGTACAGCGAAACCTCTTTATAGCGGACATCCCATATAAAGGACACCTCCTTATGGCAGACACTTTTTCTAGGAACGGATGCCTTTTCTCCTTGAGGAAACCTCTACTTAATGGGCATCTCCATATTTATATACATCTAACATATTTGCCTGTATTCATATTTTACTGATGTAGACCTTAGATTAATGACGAATAAGCAACACAGGTGGGGTATGAACTTTCTTTTAGGATGCTAGTGGGCAGATTGGTTTGACTGCCGCTTCTCTGGGCAAAAAAAATGAAATAAAGAAAATTTATCCAAAAGAAACGGATGTTCCATTTGACGCAGCAATTAAGATTGTATCTGGTAATGATCACACAGTTATCTTGACTGAAAGTGGAAACGTCTATACTAATGGTACCGGGGAGCAAGGCCAGCTTGGTAGAATCAAGGAATGTTTTGGCCATCGTGGTGGTCGACGTGGTTTAGAATTTATTTTGCAACCACAGATTGTGCGATTTCGTAAGAAGATTAAATTCTCGGATGTATTTGCTGGCAGCTTTTGCACTTTCGCGTTATCGAAAGATAATGACGATGTATATGCTTGGGGTTTGAATAATTACGGACAACTTGGTTCAGGTACGAATGACAACTATTTCAATCCAGAAATTATTCAATCGTTCTCTTCAATACGAAAAAATGCTGGTCCAAAACTTGTTATTGAAGGCGGACAACATCACTCGGTCTTGGTAGACAACACCGGAACGGTTTTTACCGTTGGCCGTTCGGAATATGGTCGACTTGGGTTAGGCGAAAATGCAACAGAAAAGTCGATTCCGGAAAAGATCGAAAGTTTGGTAGGTAAAAAAGTCGTCTCTATAGCGTGCGGGGAAGTGGTCAGTTTTGCCGTGACCGATGATGGACATTTATATTCTTGGGGACTTGGTACTAATTTACAACTTGGTGTAGGAGAAGAGGAGGATGTTTTCGTTCCAACTCAAGTCAACTCGAAAAATATTAACCCTGAAGAAGATGAAGTACTATCTGTCTCATCAGGTGGTCAGCATACAGCGTTATTAGCTCGAAGAAGAAACAAAGCGATTGATAACAACGAACCCTAAACCACCGAACTGGAAAAGAAAAGTACCCTTCCAAATTTTATCGCAAATTTCATCAACTTTTGCTTGATGTTTTCTTGTAAGGTTTCCAAGTAACGATGCTACCAAATCTGTTTACATCATCACTTTATCGAACTCTGACAGCGTGACAGAAATCACAGGACAAAGACGAGTTTCCAAGCTGGGGATTTTTAATTAAAAATTTGCTTTTTACTTGTTTGTATGTTAGGAAAAAAAAGTCATTTTAATACTCGCAAACGTTTTTCTTGAACTATACCTTATATGTGTCGCTGCTGAAAGGGGACAACGAGGGAAAGAGTTTATTCTGTATAAAAAGTAATCTTCTCTGTCTCTGACTCAATATTGTTCACAATTTCAGAAAAGCTTGCGTCTTAAACGCAGCAATGGAACATGAAGCCCTCAGAAACTAGAACACATCCTGTTTATATATTTATATATTATTTTTCAATCTAAGTAAATACAAGTTTCTCCCCAAATAGATCTTTCCCGAATTCTAATCCCATTTTTTTAATTTTCAAGTTTTTGTTTTAAAGAACATGACCTCTTTATGCCCAGAACAAAATAAAAAATTTACCACAAACTTCTGAGATTCAAATCTCTTAGATAATATAAAATACGCAGTAACTTCTACCATTTTGATAAGCGCCCGTATAATAAGAGGTCGCATCGGAAAAAGTGTTCACATGACATCGCGTATGGGTCGACTTATAAGTGATACGCTAGACCTTCGATATTATGAACTCGAACGGACCATTGAAACTTTGTTTTAGTAACTGACCTATTTCCTGAGAAATTCGAAGGACCAATGAACTCGTACATTTTTCACTTTCAGTGTATGTTTTATGGTTTTATTATTTTCTCAAATTGATACGAAGGTCTTTTCAAAAGGAAGCTCCTGTATGAATCCTAGGCGTTTCTGCAATCCATTAAATATTTATATTACCAAAGAAACATAATATACTGCCATATTTGCGTCTTCGCTTTAAGTACGACTTCAAGATATAACAGCGTTGTGTGTAGAAGTTAGTATTGTTTATTTGCCATTTTTGGTATTTTTGGTATGAATTTACAATATTGAAAAAAATCGTAAAAGAAGATACCAAAATGTCTACGACTATTACAGAGGAGAGGCAACCAAAAAATCAAGTATAATATCATTTCTAAACTCCAGTATACTGACTACTTAAAACAAGTAAGACCAGATTTAGACCAAATTTGACTGTTTTTCGAATAAGTTTATAGAGTAGACCCATAAATTTTCCACGAATGCTATGGCTTTCCGAGAAAGATTTTTAATTGAACACTTTACTGATTCAAGTAGGCGATAGATTATTAATAGTTTGATGGATTAGTAAAATCTTCAAAAGTTTCACATGATCTGAGAATTTTTAATCTAGAAAAAAACAGGTGAAGAAGAAGTTATATTAAATTCTATATAGATCATTTTTGTAATTTGTAAATTCTATTAGAGTTTAGTTTTTTTCCCCACACTTGACAGGTATAACAGGTATAGTGTGAAACAAAAAGGGCATTGTAGATGGGAAATAAGGTAGTTTTTTTTTTTTTTAGTTGAGAGGATATCAATATGAGGTTTCCATGAAAAGTAACAATCAAGAGTAATGCCTAAATATTTAACTAATGTATTAAACGATTTGGTTTCCCATTTAGTTTCAGTCTAGCATCATAGCTGATTTTTTTTGTCTTAGACACATTCAGTGATCTTTTGCTTGCGCATAACCATTTAAAAAGTCGTTTAAGGTGAATATTCGTACGCTTTTCAATCCATTAAAGAGCAGTCCGTATACAAAATGTTTCATCTGCGGAAAGGAATGCCTTCCTAAAGATCATTATAAAGGGCATTATACTGGTCATTTATATACAAAATATATGGGGGGCAAGTACTGAACCCTGAGGAACCCCTGATGATATTAGTGGTTTGTGTGACTTAACTCCGAACTATGTGACATATTATTGCGATTGAATGCAATTGCAAAATGAGATTCCCCTGATGCCATACATTTCAAATTTACAAAGTAATATATTGTATTCAACGGTGTCAAAATCTTTTTATGGTTCTATGAACACACCACAAGAAAACTGTCCAATATCAAGTGCATTGCAGATTTCTTCAGTAAGAGAAATGAATGGATGATTTGTGTGTAAAAAAGAATTTTCGAAAACCAAATTGTCTCTCAAAAATTACACTACCGTAATTATTCGAGGTAGTTTCGCGACGATTATTTCAAAAGTCTATTTTTAGATGCGGCACTTATTCAAGGGCGGCGCTAATCCATTGTCGAAGTTTCCCAATGCAAATATCTTTATGGTGCTGTCCAATAAGAAAACGTCCGCCGAAAAAAGTGAGATTATTTCAGGTAATCCGCTATTTTTCGACCGATGTTTTGTGTCATTGACAGCCACCGAATTCCGTGTTTTCGTAATAAGTGCCGCAGTTTGCATTATATTGCGGCGATTATTCTAACGAATTTCCATCTCACATGCGGCGCTAATTTGAGGGGGGTGCTAATTTAAATAATTACGGTATGTTCAGAAGGAAAATCAGTAACTCTTTTATGAGCAAGCTTTTCTAAGATTTTATCAATATTTGAGAATAGGAAAATAGGGTGGTAGTGGTTTACATCTTAATTAGAACATTTATTTTTGAAAATTGGAACAACTTTAACTGTTTTTAGAGCAGATGGAAAATTACCAGTTTAAAAAGAAAGATTTAGAATAGAACTTAAAACTTTAGCAAAAATTTACTGTTGATTTAAAAGTAATTTAAAAGCTTTTATCATTTCCCCTTGTGAACCAGGACTAGAAAAGAAAGAATTTGGTGAGGTTGTAATTAACGGACAATGACAATATTCTCCCAACAGTATACTAAGAAATAGACTTTCTTTCTAAACAAATTCCACATCCTCTTTGTCGTCGTATTTGTGTAAGCACCCATTAAATGCTGCTGTGTCTAGTCGGAAAACGCCGCTTGCCGTTACAGTTTTCTTTAAGGTGGAGATTGGCCTATGTATTCCTGAGCAGTTGATTCATATCTATTTCCTTTATTATGCATGCCAGGGGGTCTTATGGTAAAATAATATGAAACACAGATCTATATCGCAAATATTATATATTGCATAAAGAAAATTGACTAGAACATATTCTATATGAAATACAAAAAATGCGCAGCCTTTTCGATTTATATATTATTAATTCAAGAAGTCAATTCAAAAATCTCTATTATAAGTAAATAAAATACGCCACTGCTAGCGCAAAAAAGAAAGCATCCTTTTTCATCTAGTTATAACTTAGGCTATTCAGGGATGTGGGCTATTCTACAAAGTTTTCTCCTTCCATAAAAGCAATGAACCCTCGACGAAGTTTGTTTTGTGAAAACTTCAGACGACGCTCTTTCTATTTTTTTAGCCTAATATAATAATCAAGGAAAGGGGAGGAAGGAGTTAGTTGGTAAATTAATAATAGATTAATATAATATTCTATTAATAATAGAAAAAGTTCAATCATGAATTTTTCATAATCAATTTTGGATTGCATCTTTTGAATCGAGGAAATACAATTGCAGGTGATCAACTTTCCAAGAGAAAAATAATTCGGATGTCGCGCGTTAAACAACCGGCAAAATCGAGGGAAAAGTTTCGGATTGGATATATTGCCCTTTCGTTTTTTCTGCTGATGACAGAAAATGCAGCGTCAGCATTTTCAATGAAAATCTAAAATTTTGATGGATGAAACGCGGAGTGAAAAAGATGAAAACGATGAAAAGGATTTTTCTGAATTCACTTCGTTTTCTACCGAAAATTTTGAAAACCTTAGTTTAAATTTTGAGAATAATACCATACAGAGTTCGTGGGATACTAAATTTCAGATATTCACCCCAAATTCTGGTGATTTTAATGAGTTTGAAGCCGAATTTCCGGAAATTTTATCGACATCCAATGTTTTGTGTTTGTTAAAAAAAGCTTTTCCCTTTAAAGAATATCATGAACTGAATCAAGAAAAACTAGAGTTCAGGTAAAGATTCTACTACTTTATATGAGACATTACATATTTTTATTGCTGTTCATTTAGTTTCTAATAAAGCAAGTCCAGTCCAGTTGAGAGTGAGTTTTCTACCAAAAATACCCCCCCCCCCCCCCCCCAAAAAAAAAAAAAAAAATATGGATTTCATCCTGACTTCTTTAAGAATTAAATTTAAAGCACAACTTGTTTAGCAACCACGTTATTCATCCTAAAGATATTGTTATTTTAAACCAAGATGATGGACAGAAAATTTTAACTAAAAGAAACTTAAAGTCCAAAAAGGTCCTCTGTGAATTTGGATGGCTTTTATGAAAAAGTATGTAACTAGAGTTTTATATACAGCCATCCAAGAGTTCTGTTCTATCCCAACTTAAATCATGACAGGATGTCCCGATGTGAAACGCTTGTCAAGATTTTCACTCCATAGAAATACTGACAAATCAACATCCACTGTAAGAGAGAATTGACTAAATATTTTTAAAAAAATAAGAAAACACATATACATTATTACTTATTACATACTCGACTTCATACTAGTTCAACGTTTGGCACTCTTCTATATGTGACCACAAATTCCTATGAGTCAATCCCCAACCTTTACGTCATCATACCCATTCTTCAATATCACACAGGTTCTAGTTTTTAACTTTTGTTTATCTTTTTGTAGTTAAACAGGTGACACACACTTATTACATACTCTTTTCTCCTAGAAGAACCATTATATAATATATATATATATATATACATTGTATGGATGGCGGAAATATATCGTTGAAAAGAAAAAGAAAAAAAATTTTCAAAAGAAATGATCACGAAAAAAAACATGAAAACATGTTTTTGGATTTACTGAAAACTGTTGTGATATATACCTTAAAAGAAAAATATATCATTATGCAATTTTTGTAGGTGCCAAGAATTTAGGAAAAGCACCACAAAGTCTGTCACATTATTTTTTTAATGCTTCACTGAAATTTGTGAAAGAAAGTTTATTTATATATTTAAAAATGAACTTTCTTCACAAGAAGAAGAAGGATTTTTGTTATTATATTTTTTAACAATGAAAAACCTGAAAATATCAAGAAAAGAAAAAAAATTGTGGTAAAAAAGAAATTTCAGGAGATAGAATTCCAGTATTGTATACAGTTACAGCCTGAAAGAAACTTTGTGCAATTGCAAAGGAATAACACGATATGGAATAGAAATTTTTCAATTTTACAGAAAGGAGGCTATTTTACACAAAACAATAGCACAATGGATAGGACCATGTCAATATTGTGCTGAATTTGTAAAGAGTTTTGATGATTTTCACCATAATATTTATTTTTGATTCATTTAATTTATACTGTGTAAAATATATAGTAAAATATATAAGTAAAGTGTATATACATCCTGTGAAAATACTTGTGAATAAATAAGTGTAATGATATACATATTTTTACCAAAAAACTTTTTTCTTTTAGATAAGAGTTTGAAAAAATGAATGGTTCTGTACAACAGACTATAAATAGTTATTGTAGTTGTAATTTGAATTTTTGTCACTTTATATTTTACAGATTTTGTAAAGACAGACTACAAAAAGAATTTACAGATGAACAGCATGATCCTGTAAATGCGAAGGAGCTTTTAACACACCATCATAAATTTGGTACCATTAAAAAGGTGCTTCATTCTCATCAGGTATATAATATCCTTGTTCATGTTTGTTTTCTTCGCATTATTACCCGTGTAGCAGGCCATATTTAATCAGAAAAATATTTTTTGGGTGTATTCATTTTTCTCATGTTACATGGAGAAAGTTCAAAATCCTTAGAAAAGACTGGGCGATAAAACATCAGTATTTAAGAATATGATTTCAATGTGTGAAAAAAATAAGTTAGCACTCTTCCGTAGATGTTTCAAAAAAATACGTAGGTTTGGGCAGTAACAAGATGAGAAAAAAAAGAAGAAAAACAGAGCCAGTTGTAAAGGATTCATTGCTTCACAAAAATCCAAAACGAAAATATTTTTTTGTACTCAAAGTGAAGTAATTTTCAAGAATCAAGAATACAGTATAGGGTTAAGATAACAGTGTTGCTGATGCCTTCCGACCATTTTTTCCAGCAACTTATCTTATCAACATCCTTTTTTTTTATCTGTTAGCATTCAATTTAAAACTTGTTCTCATAAGTACAATATGTATAGTCATATAACACTTGTTGCTGGGGTTTCAGTGCAGAGAAAATGATTTGTTGTTTGGGATTGGCAGCCTTCAATAAAATTTGTATTAGGATTTTGATGTATCTTTAGGAAGAGGAATGGTGGATTACTGCTGTCAATCAAGTCCAACTAGGAAATTTTCGAAATAAATTCAGTTATCATAAACTAGTTTCTGACAAAAAAGAATATGTGAACACTAATTTTAATTCATCTAATAGTGCCAGTAAATTACATACAACAGACAATAGAAATATATTTTCCACAAATGCATCAGACAATCCTGGACTACTGTCAGACACAGAATCAAAATGGAAAGAATGCATGGAAGGTGAGATTCTTGATTTGCCTTGGAAATATCTTTAATAAGAATCATAGACAGATTCTGATTGACTGACTTCCATGACACCCTATCCTTAGCTCCATCTTTACAGACTTTCTTTTCTCTTTCCTTACTACTTTCGAAGGCCAGAATTTCTCTGCATTTCCTAGGCCAAGCATTAACTTTAATTCTTTCTACATGACCAATCCTTGCAGCCTCCTATTTTTGTACTCTGTCCCTTAAGCTATTTAACTGTGTATTCTGCTTCTGAACTCCAAAAAAAACATAATAAAATAATTTTGTTGTCGTTTTCTTTAGAGCTGACGGAAAAATCAAACAAAGAATTGAAAAATATAATTAGTGAATTGAACATACAAACAAAAATTTATTCTGAGTTACTGTTGACCGAGTTAAATTATCGTGATAAACTGAAACGAAATCAGGAAATTAAAAACACTTTTATTTCTTGTCATCTTGCTGTTGAACAAAAAGTTAATGAACAAGAGAGGCGAAGAAAAAAGAATAGATATGGTCTCTTTAAAAACTCGGAAGAAGATTCAAACAAGGTTTTTATTCTATAATTTACATTTTTTCAGAAAGTGCTGCACAATTTGTACCAGCAGTGTTTTTCAGTATGCAAAAGTCTGTGTTCTTGGAGTCAAAAGTGTCTGTTCTTGGAGTCAATATATTCATATCAAGTGCTCTGTATATATAGTTTTACTTTTCTGCATTTTCTGGCTTTCATAGAATTGATTGATTGAAAAATCTCAATGCTTGCTACCTTTTTAGGGTTTGAATTTCACTATTCCATATATAGAAAAGGAAGGCGGACCAAGTAATCCTGATCTTTTGCTGATGATAAAAAGTAACATATTTCACCCTAGAGTCTTTTATTCCAAATTTTTGTTACATAGTTGATGTTTTTGAAACATTTGAGAATGTGGAAATATCTTATCTCAAACCCGATAGTATGTTCTAGTTTTAGTTTTTTTTTTCAGATCAAGGTTTTTTTTTCATTTGGACAAGTCATAAGTGCAAATAGAGTCCTTATCTGATACATAGGTTACTAAAGAATCTATAAAACCCATCCTTGCTCGTTCTTAAAGGAGAGGAGAAATCATAACTACAAATAAAATAGCCATAAATGGCCGTAAGTCAGTAGCAATGTTTCGATGTGCACATAATTACTGTATAATGATTTTATAACATAAATGGTAGCTCAAAAACCTTTGAATGATTTCCAAAAGGCTTTTTAAGAAATAACAGCAAATTAAATCAGAAGGGGAGAATTAAGATTACTCAATACTAACCAAAAACATTTGGCTAAGGTCGGTCATAAAATGAAAAAAGCCATCTGATCTTACTGAAATTCAAATAAAAGCAAAAAAATAAATAAATAACTGCTGCAAAAATTTTTGAAGAGTATTTTTAAGGCGAATCTCCGCTAGGTGGAAAATGTAGCAGCAAGCGATTTTTATCGTTGTAGCGAAAAGTAATGGTTTGTACTTTACATTCAATATACATCACCCGCCGCCACATTTTCAGCCTAGTGGAGATTGGGCTTTACATGTTAGGTGGCATGAAATTAAGGCGATATATGAAATAGTGTTCTGTTTACATTTTCATTTCGCTTCAGCACTCATGTCGGGGCTGTTGAGACTACACGTTTTCTTGAGTTTTTTGGGGTTTTTTTATAAGAAACCACTTTATAAAGACCATCAAAATTTAAGAAACTTGAAACTACGATTTAGTAATGCCAATTTCCAAATAAGTATTTTTTTTGGCAAACATTGATAATACTGTAAGAATTGATAAAATTATATCACAATATATATACAGTAGAATTTCGTTAACTCTGACCCTCAGGGGAGACAGTCAAAGTCTCGATACATCGATAACTCTGACTTTCTTGGAAAGTACGACTTATCGAGATTTTATTGATTTTAAAAATTTTAAAAATCGTAATTTCCGTTTTTCTCCACTGCGTGACGCCATGTTGAAATTAGATAATATAAATGCTCTCAGGAAATCGTGTGATTTTCATAAAATTTGCAAGAATTCGAATTCGAATCATTTGTTTGGTTTTCATGAAAGTCCGGATTACATGAGGTTTTATTTACTAAAGGGACCGAGAAAAATGGTCCGACTTGAATGTCCAATTATCTAGGGTACGACTTAACGGGATTCTACTGTACATGTAAACCGGCCTCAAAAGATAAAAATCGAATTTCATAACATTCCAAACGCTTATTCGAAAGTTGGAAAATTAAAAAATTATTAAACATGTACATTACAGCCCGAAAGAAACTTTGCGAGACAAACGTAAGATTACAGTCAAACGAAAAGACAGTGTCTTTAGAAGTTAAGAGTCTTCAATCGCATGTTGTACAGTATAACCCCGTTAAGTCGGACTCTCAGGGGACCGAAATAATCAGTCTGACTTATCGGGAGTCCGACCTATCCGAACTTCGTCTTAAGTCAGACTCTACTTATTTAGTCCCAAACTTAAACTTAAGGAGAAGGTCGCAAAAATATATACGCACAAACTTAAATGAAACATACACCGGGAATAAAGCGGCTAGAGATAAGGGAGATAACCATTATTAGGGAGAAGGTTCAACCTGTCCGCAAGCCAAATAGATAAATTTGAAAATTATCTGTATCTATTTACGATAATATTAATACTTTAGTTTTACAGTCGATCAACCATGAGGATGAACAGACGCCAAAGTTGATATCCGATTACGTCATGAAACGTAAGTGTTCTGTAGAAGTTTTTCGAGTTAATACTGATCTCGTTTCCAAAACAATCATCAGTAAATTTGTATCCATCATAGCTTTTTGCTTCGTTATTGTAGAGTTGTTAAATAATAATTATCTTCTGAGATCAAAGCAAGACGATTATTAGGTGTAAATGCGATCTCAGGAAACACTGCAAACTGCAAATCGAACTTGTTGTTTTTCGCCTATTGCGGCTTACTGCGCGTTGAAAAACAATCTCTTTTTTCATATTGTACAGAAAGACTTTCAGCAAATCAAAAACTATAACATGGTGTGACCACTGTCCTGGAAAGTCCTTGATTTAGTATTTGTCCTTGATTGTCCTGGAAATTATTGCGGAAGCTGTGTGTGTGTTGTTTTTTTTATATCATGTTTGCATGGGTTGGACAGATTCTGATGACTTACGCTCCTCGCAAATCTAGATATCTCGCCGAAAGGACGGCCGAAAGGTCGGGAAACATTCAAAAAATATGCCAGAAACATTTTTTGTTTTTGTAAAGCTAACCCTACACATCCACATAATCATTCTAACATCATTTCTCGCATTTTAATGTCTTCTTCTTTTACTCCCATATATTATAACACTGGGTACACAAGCCTGAAAAACCTTCTCTTTATTTAGACCTCTGCTAGTCAACAATTCCCTTAACCTATCCCAACCCCTTTTAATCCTAGATGTCATATCTTCTTCACCGCCCCCTAGGTCCAATATTATTGCAGATTCTTCTGCTATTTCTAACTCTCTTTGTGCACAACACTTACACACCCCTGGTCTGCTTTAAGTCTAGCTTTAATAACACTACAACGCTTACGTACCCAAAATATGCAAAGTGAAAGTAGATTTGGTTTCGTCTAGTATTTCCCTGGTGACCAAGATCTGAATAAACTGTTCAAACCAGCTTGATCGATGGCAACGAAGTATATAATGTGAGGGAATACTGACAGAATATTTCCGTGTGAAATTTCAGTTCAATGATTGAGTGGTTTGCAATTGTTCGTCTCCTGTAAATATTCGGGAGTGTAGAGTTGCATTACACTGTAATTGTACTCTCTGTTAACCAATTAGAATCCAGTAATTGTGCATCTCGTTAAGGAAAGGATCGAACCAGCGAATAGGGCTAATCTTAATGTCATTCATAATTACCGCTACACAATATCCAGTGACCTGAATTTCCACCGTATATCTAGGAAATTTGGGTTAGTTATGTGACTGAGTTGGATTTACTGCTCACGTTCCATGGGAATTACTTTACAACGTACCTTTTTACATGAAATTTGGTCCGCCTAAATTTCACTCGCGCTAATTGCTGTATCGCTTTCATGTAATAAAGTAATTTTCGGAGATGACTGTTCTCGACATAATGGAATATATGATTAGTTTTCCGAGATTCGCCAATACTTATTTTCTGGTCAATTTTAAATACCTTGTTGGCCGTTATTACGCCGGCCCAAATTTAACGCCTACCCTTTTTACGCCAAGAGTCAATTTTGACCTAACGCCATTTAGGTCATTTTTGAACGCCACAACGGGAAAATAAGAAAAATACAAGGTTTTTAAACATCAATTATTATTATATCGTTTTCAATGTTTAGAAGGGCCCTCATGACTGAAGTAGCCACGGCAGCAGAAGCCCTTATGAACTTATGTTGAAATGAAATAGAACCAGAAAACTGAGCTACACCAATTATTGGTATAAGTTTTGGACTTGAAGAGATTTTTGTAAGCATTTCTAGAAGAAGAGATTTCTTCATAATTTTGGAAAGGTGTTGCTAAATGCTATCCTCCTAAAAAATTGCGTAATAACGTTTTAACAATCTGTAAATGACGCTGGTCAAGATCATTTTACTTTCGATATGAGGCGCTATTTACGTCGACCCTAATTACGCCAAAAAGCCAAAATTAACGCCCCTAATAAGAGCCATTAAGGTAGCCAACAAAAGTGTTTAAATCGAAATTAAAACAAATTTCAAGATGGTGGTGTGTTTTAGTCATGCTTAATGTCTGAGATAACAGTTGTTGGTTTTATTTCAGTTGGTGAACAACATGACTTACAAACAGTAATCAAGGTACGAACAACAAATGGCTTGAAGACAATACTATAGCAAGAATTGCTCAACAATGGTACATGAATGGGATTGTGTTTGGAGTCGTATCTGCGAATATTCTTCTTTCGACGAAATTTCACATATAAATTCTAAAAAATTTAGTATTAAAAAATTTTTATATTTTATCTGAAACTAGGACAGACAATTTTGTATTTCATTTTCCAAAGTAGAGATGTTTTATATATTTTACATAAATTGGTCGACGAACATGAGATTAGTTCTTTTCTGCTTACAATGAAGAGTCTGCTAAATTGGGTAGTTCGTGCACTTGTATGGTTTTGATCAGTATTTGGGTGGATCTACTTGTTTCCTTGTTAAGCTGGTATGGATCCCTTTTAACCCTTTCCCCCGTTTTTCTAATCAATTATCCTTGGCTTAGATCCACTCATTCTCATCTGAGAAGTTTAATTTGGTCATAATCTGTCAAACGCATATATTCTAAGGGAGAACGGAATGGAAATCTCATGTTGAACAAAAGTGTTAAATTTCACCTAATTTTTTTTCGGTATGAATACAAATTGTTAATAAGCTTCATCGATCGTTTAGTCTTTAAGAGTAGTTTAAGGCATTGTTTTCTTCCCTATGTCATCTATCTTGTGGCGTGTGCTTTTTATCCTTCGATGTTGGTTCTCATGTCATTGTGAAGCACAAGTTAGTAAGTTGAACCCCCCTAAAAAAAGGCCCCAAGTAGGCATGTAACCCATCCAATTTAGCAGACTCTTTAAAAAACAGAACCTTTTCTTTGTACCGGGTAATGTGTGTTTTTCTTCCAGTAATGTCAATATTAATTTTGGGGCTTCTGTTGTGGCTGCAGCACTTCTTTTAAATCATATTTTCACACTACTTTGTTTAGTTAAAATCCAACTTTTGTACATAATATTAAATAACGTTTACTTGTGCAAATATGTTAACGTATTAGAGAATAATTACGAGATGAAATGTTTTTATCAGCCTTAACTTTATAACGACCGTTTTTCTATTTTCCATTTCTGCCTGCATGCAGTAAGCTTGCGTATTTTAAGAAATATCCTCTCCTATTGCCCATTTCTGCCGTGTAGAGGTTTCGAAAATACAAAGGAAATTCCCGGCAATTAACGTCCGTCAATCTATATGTGTTTAATACCTTCTTTTAAAGGGCGTTTTTTTCGAGGGCTATTTTATGGGTTATAAATTCAGAAATTATTCTATCGAGATTTCAGACGTTGCTGTCTTTATATCAGCTTTCTCAAAAATCTGAAGAATGATGGAAGCCAGAAAAATGCAGGAAAAGCCTTGGAATGCAGGAAAAGCCTCGTTATGTTTCTTTAAATTATTTAATGAGAAAAAACAGATTACTAAAAATCACAAACATCATTGTTGGTGGTCTTTTTGCCTTTTTATTTTTCAGAGATAAGTTTTTTCAGATGGATTAAATTTCGCGGGAGACGTTTTGAGATAATCCGCGCAGAATAAATTTCTCTTTATCCGAGAGTAAAATCCGAGTAAAAATTAATCCACTTAAGGTATGCCTATTCACGTAATGTTCACGCCTAACTTCTCTTGACAGTCACAAAGTTACTTGACATAATAATCTTTCATGATGAAAAACTGACCAGTGCGTTTTGCTCATCCATGTAGACAAAATACTTTTTCTTACTTCCTTTTTATAAATCCAAGGCTAAATTATTGGCTAAGCATATTCTTCTTCGTGGTTTCAGATATCAGGAAAATCACAAACTAAAACAAAGTAAAACAAAATAACACGAACAAGTAAACCTGTTGACAGGTGTGGTGAGTAACCATTAACTACTCGAACTAATCCTACGTAGTTATAGGAAAGTAGTTCAAGCTTAGTTACTGGCATAACTTACTTTGTTTTGCTTAGTTACTGGTTCTCTCAATCTTCTCCTTAAAATATTTTCATATATTAATAGTTCTTCACTTTAATAGAATTAAATAAATAAAAATTTCGAAAGCACTTCTTCAGTATCAATTTGAAGAGTATTTCGTTCATCAATCCCATCATAATGACGTTTCTGTTTTTCTGCTTTTTTGTTTGTTTTTTTATTTTTGTTATTAAATTGTAATTGTTTCTATTTACTTATTAAATGTAATTGTTTCTATTTACTTTTACCTTGTATAACTTGGTTGATATTATAATATTCCGGTTCACTTGATCAAACTATTACAACCAAACTATTAAAAATCGCTGATGGAAAATCGTTGCTACTGGAATCTCGTTTTAAAAACAAACACTGACAATTGTTTTCCGGTCCATTAACGGTCGTTTTGATTTGGTTAGCCAATGGAATGCGTGAAAGGAAAACAGTGACGTTATAAAGATAATATTGCACCTTATAAATCAAGACATTTCTTGAAAAATATCAAAAATATATTGCTGATGGAGCTGATGGAAACACATCGAGGTCTGAAAATGAACAACTTTAAAAGAAGCTTCACATTTTCTGATGTGATAAGAAGAACCGGTCACACTAAACGAAACAGTGTAAGAAGCGACAAGGTGGAAACAGAAAATAAAGGATATCATTGGAAAAGAAGCTCGTCACTTAAAAGAGTAGTAAATAAATTTGTGAGAGGCATTGAAAATGCAGAACGAGTATTTCAAGAAATTCAACCAAAATCAATTAGCCCATTTAACAAAAGAAGAATGGGAAAACGTACCGATATGATGATGAAGAAATCATCGATTGATAATCCCTTCCACGAGCATTTCAGTTTTGGTAAAAATATTTGGTATTATGGAGAATTTGGTATGGTTGTTGAAAATGAAGAATGCGAAACAGCAAAGGGTTCTTTCATTGCAAGAATTGATGAAAAAGAGAATGTGACTTGTACATTACTATGCACTATTGACGAAGAAGTCTATGTACAGGAAATTCCATGTACAGATGGATGTTACTGTTTAGACTTTTCAAATAAAACCAAGCCACGATATTCTTCATTGAATCTTCTCGTCGCCGACTTAGTTAGAAATAACTTTTTGGAGAGAGTAACTTTTTCATGGTTGGTTGAACAAGGAATCGGTTTATGAAATCTGGACTGTAGATAATGTGACATGTGACTTTGTAAATATATTGTAAATAAAGATATGTAAATACCCATCTTCATTGAAACATTGGAAAAGTTTCCGACATTAGGCATTTTATTGTGGAAAGTTCTAAGGTAAGAAGGAGAATGAAAATAAACGTTTATTCAAATTAAATTGATAAAACTCCGCTAGACCCCAAAGTGAAAATGTATGATAGAAGCTTCATTTCTTTATTTTTTAAAGTATATTTATTATTTTAAAACGTTTCGATAACCGTCCAGTTGTCATCCTCAGTTAAATGAAAAGTAAAAGTTACAGAATGTTAAAATAGAGAGTAAACGAATCGTTAAAACATTAAAATATGTCCTAGTTACATGAATAAAGGAATAAAAGGTTAATTAAGCAGTCGTAATGGCACGGGGGTATCTTGAATGTTGAGAAAGGTTTCTTTTGTTTGATATATAATGCTTCCGACACCTTTCTTTTGTAACAGTTCTTATAGTTCTTATTTATAAATAAGAAATGAAGCTTCTTTTATACATCATACATCATACCTTTTCTTCTATCACACATTTTCATAATGAAATTGATTGGCCAATGCAACACAGCAATGAATATTCTGTAAAAATATTGCTAAGAAAAAACAGAAATTATATATAACCGCTGTTTCAAATCCCGTATATCGAAAACTAAGCGTAGTACCAGGGGACTAGTGCGAGGTAACAAAAATATAAACAATACGCTATCCTAACATTTAACACCTCCAAAAAATGGAACGGTTACGAGTTTATCCTTGCAATAATTAAAATTTAGTAGAATTAGGACAGTATCTTATGTAGACAAATTAAAACATTTCAAAAGTGGCGCCGTTTTTTCAAATTACACATGATTTAAGCGCCTTGTACTTTTACTCAC